>JAJHZJ010000453.1:9428101-9825601 GCA_023548195.1 Bettongia penicillata ogilbyi
GTCTCAGTTTGGGAGGGAAGCACCCACAGTTGGGAGAATGAGGCAGGGCCTCAGAAGGGCCCTTGGACACCATTGGACCCAACCCTGTCCTTTGACAGATGAGGGGAGTGACTTGCCCAACCTTACAGAGGTAGCAAGTATCCAAGGAGAGATTTGAACTCAGGTCCTCTAACTGTTCCATGCCACTCCCTAAAGAGAAAGCATTTGAACTGAGCCTTAAATAGACTGGAAAAGGGATTGGAAGAAGCTGAGAGAGGATACAGGAAAGCATTCCAGGCCAAAAGCATTTCATGAAAAGGCATTGGGACAGCAGGGGTCATATCTCAGTGGATACAGCAAGTTGGGCCAGACTATAGGATGCAAGAAAAATGTGAAATCAGTCCAGGGACAGATTTGAACAACCTTGGGAAAGGCTTTGTTCATCGAAGAAATTTCTATTTTATCCTAGAGGTAAAAGGAAGTGGTCTAAGCTTGATGAGCAAGAGACTGGTATTCAGTCTCATGCTTTGGGAATAATGAACTCGGCAGATGGAGAGAGGAGAGACTGAAGGCAGGGCCCACAATTCAAGACTGGCAGTAGTCAGCAAGAGGTTAGAAGATCGTGGGCCAGGGTAATGACTGTGGGAGTGGAGAGAGAACACCAGGTACAGGAGATGCTATGGAGGTGATGAGGTGCTTGGACCCCAACTCCAAGATCATATTTCTCCCTAGCCTCAAAACACTCTCCCTGGCAGCTTCTTCCCAGCCCGTGGACACTATGCCTGCCTTACTCATGAGTGGGTCCCAGCAACATACTTATCCTTGGTATGGTAACAAACCGCACATAGAGGAATTATTAGTCTGAACTGGCTTTGTACTAGCTCATAAAGATACTTGGTACCCACCAGACTATCTATATCAGTTCCCTACCTGGACTCCTCATTATGTGTACCCTAGACTTAAGACATATGTATACTCTCTACCTCTATCTTATCAAACAAGACATTGTTGGGGGCAGACTGGGCAATCTTCAATTGACCCTGACTGCTAGTAGATTTAGTGACATAGTAGGCCTAAAACCATA
The DNA here is from genome assembly GCA_023548195.1 of Bettongia penicillata ogilbyi. NCBI lineage: Eukaryota > Metazoa > Chordata > Mammalia > Diprotodontia > Potoroidae > Bettongia > Bettongia penicillata. Next base: position 9,429,165 of record JAJHZJ010000453.1, read on the forward strand.
TGGTCCTCTGCCCCTCACCCCCACTGCCTTAGGCTTTTCCCAGTGAACTCTGGGTATAGTAGATACAAAAAGTCCATATTCCTTTAAGAACTGATCACTCCTTAACCACTCCCTTAATCCCTTTCCACATCACCTAGTTAGCATATTTGGCTCATGTTTTAATATATCTTATTCAGTATAAACTTCAACTGTACCCCTCTAAGGTTACAGGTTCCTTAAGAACTTTTGACCACTGTAAAGTTTAATAAACTTTTTCTAACTTGACTTAAAGATTGATTGAGTCCATGAACTCATTCCAGAGGACTTTGTCCAGTACTGTGGTCCTAAAGGGGTCCCTTGAACCACCACCCCCTCCCCCAAACTGCATCACAGGTTGGTGCCGGATTAGATACAAATGGTGAGGGAAAGGTGTCTGAGATGACCCTGAGGTCACCAGCCGAGTACCCAGAAGGTTGTAGTGCCCCCTTTCATGGAAGTGCCAACAACAGGGAAGATTTGGGGAAGAATTGAACATACAATTTTAGTCATGTTGAATATCAAAAGGCCTAGGAGATCTCCAGCTGGATTACTGAGAAAAGAGAGGACTCTGCACAGAGCTCTGGAGTCTACCTAGACCCAGGTGACCAGGCCTGAACCAGGATCGAGGACAGGGGAGGAGCGACACAGAAAGCTGGAGCGGAGGGCTAACAGCAGGGTGCAGCGATCAAACCAAGACAACCTTAGTAAAGGCCATCAAGAGATCTGGGCTAAGCCCAAAGGGAGAGCAATTTTCTTTGAATGAGAGAAGACTAAGAGTGAGGAGAGGGTGGGGTTGTGGCAGGGGAGGCTCCTTCCTTTTGACAGCCTGTTCCAGGAGCTCAGATCCCAAGGCCATTTGAATACCACGAGGATGGGTGAAAGTGGAGAAGAAGGGGGTAAGGCTCCTAATCACTCTCCTCCAATCCCCTAACTTGCTACTAATAAGCTATATTTTGGTGGAAGGGCAAAGAATCACAAACTGAATACTTGTCTCCTCCTCTCTCTCCCTCCTCTCCCCGCCCCCCAACTGCAGAAATGAAAGCAGAACCCAAAGACAGCTTTTCCTCCCTGGAATCCTATCTCCAAGCCCATTGTGATCCCCATGCCCAGTGGACCGAGCTGAGGTATTGTGCCAGTCTTTGGGTATGAATGGGTGCCGTTTAGTAAACCTGAAACCCCAGAGAAACCCTGTCTGTGCTTTCTTGGGTTAACAATCCTCAGCGGACAATTACTCTAATTGTGAAAAAACACAATCAACCTGTCAACAACACATCAGGGGTTTCTCTTGATCAGCGTCTCTCTGGGGGAAGTTTCACCTTCAGGAAGTAGGCGGGGTAGAGTCTATGAGGTATGGGATGGAGACTCAGTTCCCACCCAGCGAGAGGGGAAATCGGGCTGGCTAGACCTCAGCAGCGATCCGGGGAGAGGTCGTCTGGGCTGAGCAGATAGAAGGGGGAAGGGAGGAAAAGGGGAGAGAGAGTGATTCATCAAACGTCTAAGGCAATTTCTCTTACTCCTCTTTGTTTCTTGGAAATCTACAAATAACTTAGGAAAGCATTGCTTTGAGTTGTGAAAAGTAGACAAATCGAGGAGGCGGCTTGGTACACTGGTTCTAAAGTCAGAGGACTTGGAATTGAAATCCTCCCTGATGCATTCTGCGAGTGGGACCTGGATTGTGCCAGTTTCTTATCCTGTCTGGCTCTTGGGGTTTTTTATCTACAAAATGAGAAGAGTTGGGGTGAACTGCCCGTCGAGGTCCCTTCCGGCCTCCCAGTATCTGCTCAGGGACGTCCGGGAGGGGCTCCCTCCTAGGGACGGCAAACGCCCTCAGCGTTTCAGTCCTACTTACCATTCAGGGCCCACCTGAAAATAAGCAAAGCGCTCTGGGCTCCACGGGGACGTGGTAGACTACTACAGGCTTTACTCCTGAGTTTAAGGGCTACTACTGCTTCCTCCCCCGCACCTGGGCGCCCTCCTTCCCCTACCGCCTTTCACCTTCACCTTGGGGGAGGGGAGCAGGGCTGCACTCACACCTGGGGCCTTTCCACCCGATCACCACTACCCCTCCCGCGGCCACCTGGCTTCCCGGAGGCTGTACACCCACCCCCACCTGAGACCCCGAAGTGAGCCGTCCGACCGGAGAGCAGCGGAACAGAAGGAGAGAGGGGCCCTGGAGACCCCAAAACTCCTGTAGTGTCTGCCGATTCTCTTCGCCCTCGAGATACTGTCTCCACGTCTCCTCTCGGACTCTGAGAATCTGCCCAAGGCGGCGTCCCAGAAAGCGGACCCACGGGTCTCTGGAGAAACGAAGGACCCGCTTGGCCGCTGCCTCCTCCTCGCCCTCCTCTTCCAACTCCGCTTCCTCTTTCTTCCACTCATCCTCCCGCGGCAGCTCCATCTCCAGCATCTCCAGCCGCGCAGACGTGCCTAGCCCAAGGGCAGCCAGGCGAGTCTTCGCACCCTAGCTCCGCTCCGCTCTGCCCGTGGGCGCTGCCTGCCGGATTGGCTGCGCTAGGCTGGGCTGGGTTCGGGCTCGAGCCCACAGGCTGCAGCTTCGGTGTCTGTGGTGGAGGTGGGGTCCGGTACCCCAGTCCCTCTGTCACGCCCGATTGCCTGCTGCCCTGGAACCCGCGGCCACTTGAGGCCAAGGCGCTGACTCGGGCGGGGCCCCTCCCACGAAGTGGGGGGTAGTAAAGGAGTAGGAGGAGGAAGAGAAGGAGAGACAGCCGCAGCCACAGAGCCCGGAGCTCGGGGCAGCAGTCCAGCAGCTGCACGGACCGCGTCCCGTTTCCCTGGGGACCAGGCAAAGGGCGGGGCAGTGCTCGCTCTCCCAGGAGGCGGCGCGGACAGAGCCTCCCATTGGCTGCAGCTGCCAGGGGAGCAGGGCAGAGAGGGCAGGAAAAGGGAGAGGAAGGAGCCCAGGGCTGGGGGAGAGGGGCGGTGCTCTGGCTCCTCTTCCCCAGCTCTGCGACAGTGGGACCAACCTAGGTCAAACTACTCGCCACGACCCCTTCCCCCACGGTGCCCAGACTGATCCCTCGCATTGCTGGCCTCCCAGACCCTGAGGGAGATGGGAATTTCTGGGATCAAGGATTCCGGATCATGGGGCTGAGAGAGACCTCGGGTGCCTACTAGTCCAACTCCCTCATTTTACTGATGAGGAAACTGAGGCCCTGGGCGGTTCCATTATTTGCCCTAGGTCACCCATGGAGGAAGACTGAGGAGGAATAAACCCAGGATCTCTGAGTGTGGAGCCAAGACCATGCTGTACAAAGAATGTATCTAAGAGCCAGATGATGAAAAAACCTTACCGTGTACCAGGGAGGAAGGGATGAAGCCCACTCTGGGGACTGGACACCACTGAACTTGGAGTCAAAGGACAAGGGTTCTGGATCCCTTGGGCAAGTCACTTCCTCTCTCTGAGCATCAGTTTCCCTATTTGTAAAATGGGATAGGAAGGGACTAGATAAACTGAGAGGTCCTTTCTAATTGCAAAATCCTACCAGTTCACCATAAGAGGGTAGTTTTAGAATTGTGAGGAACCTTTGAGATCAACCCATCAAAGTCCCTAATTTCAAGGATGAACCCAGAGAAGGAAAGTTACTTGCCTAGAGTCACTAAGCTAGCTAAGCAAGGATCTGAAGTCAACCCTCATCCCTTTCCATGGGGGTGGATTTTTTTCTGCTTTTCCTTTTCTTCTTGCAAATTTCCAGCAGGTACATAAGCTAACTTCTAACTCACTGGAAGTCCCCAGGTAACATATAACTTTAACAGCAAAGAACATTAGTGTTCATTTCAAATGTGCAGTCCATATTGTAACTGCTCAAAGGAATCAGTGGCTTTGAAAAATATCCAAAACCCCATGGCCTTCAGGAATTTGAAAGGAGCCCTCTCCCCACTCCGTCACTTCAGAACAAAGATTTCCAGGCTCACTGCTCTTTCCTTGGCAGGTGCCCTCATCCAGATCCTTTATGGAGAGGGGAGAAGGCCAAGAAGCACTGAGCATATCCTGATAAGAGTATTTGTTCCCAAGAACAAATGACTGGTCTGCTGGTCATTGCTGCTCTCTCAAAGGTAAGAGGAGGCAGCTGAAGTGAATATTTACTTTAGGGGGTGAGTCAGGTAGTAAGGCCTAATGGATAGAGTTGGAAGACCTGATTTCAAGTCCTTCCTCCAGCATTTACTAGCTCACTGCCTCACTCAATGTTTATTAAACACATACCAAGTACCAGGCATTGGAGGGAAAAGGAGGTAAATGGGGAGACAAAAGGGAAGCCACTCTGCACTCACAGAGGTTAAGGTCATGCAAGACAGTATGCAAGACATTTATAGTAATGTGCAAATAAATGTAAGGAGACTGGGAGAGGTCTAGCAGGATCAGGAGAAGCTTTGTAAGAGAAGGTGATGGGAGTGAGGCCTTAATAGAAATTAGTGATGCTGAGAGGAGATGAGAAGAGTGTTCTAGACATGGGACATGGCTTGTGCATCGCAAGAGGGATGGAGACAACTGCAAGGACCCAGACTGGGTGCATTCAAAGGCATAGGGAGGGGAGTCATGGTGACACTCCCCTCTTCATCTGCTGTCCCGCCAGTTCTCAACTCCAGAGAACACGATGCCCATCCCAGGTTAAGCTTGTCCCCATGCTGCTGACTTGAGCCTTGATGGACATTACCTTCTTCAGCCTCCTCTCCTCTCTGATTGGAGGGCCCACCTTCCTCCTCACAGAGGGCAGACTTACCCCCTGCCTTTTACTTGCTTTCTGTGTTGTGTCGTTCTTTCCCCCCTCAGATTTTAAGGTCCTCATGGGCAGGGACTCTTTATTAGTCCTATCCCCAGCACCAGCATAGTGCCTGCATTTAGTAGAAGCCTAACAAACAAGAACTAGATTGGAATTAAGTGAGTATAGCAGGTTGGGGCAAGGCTATGAAGGTGTATAAATCAAACAAGGCCTGACTCTCCAGGGCGATAAAGGATGACAGCGTAGACAGGCATCACCAAGGGGAGTTTCCTTATAGAGAACTCCAATCCTCAAGCATACTCTGGCCTTGCCCCTGTGGATGCCCTCAGCTGGCCTCCTGACCACTCCTCCCACAAGATGCCCATAGGGTCCATCCCTCATTCAAGGGCCTTCCTCAATCTCCTGGGGAACAAGCAAGCTGTCCGCTCACTTTCACCACAGGACCAGCCCTTCTGATTTGTCAATCCTACATCTCTGATTTACCTCCACTAGACTGAGCTCCTTGAAGGCCAAGGCTGTTTTCCTCTTTCTTTGTTTCCTCAGCATTTAGCACAGTGCTGGATCCTGTAAGTAGGTCCTTACTAATTGCCTCCTGATGGACAGTTCTTTTCCATAGCTTTTTATTGAAGCCAACTTATGTCCTAGGTGCTCCATCCATGGCCCATTGTCATACTCACGTGTGACTCTTCAGAGATTTGGGCATTCTGTGACTTCTTTTGTAAACCTTGAAGTGCTAAGGGATGTGAACCATTATTAGAATTATTAATTTATAAGATGGAGCAGCCAAATGGCACCCTAGTGGCTCTCTAGCCACTGGCCCTGGAGTCTAGAAGACTCCTCTGGGGCTGACTTCCAACTCCAGACACTAGCTGTTTGACCCTGAGGGAGTCACTTAACATTGTTTGCCTCAATTTCCTCATCTGTAAAATGATTTGGAGAAGGAAATGGCAAATTTCAATATCTTTGCCAAGAAAGCCCAAATAGGATCACTAAGAGTTGGACACAACTGAAACAACTGAATAAAAGCTAACAAGATGCAGAGAAGAGATTTAATGCAGCTGCCTGAGTAAAACAGAAGCAGATCATGCTGCACATAGACAAAGTCACTGCAAAGCTTGGGTCTCTTTTCTCAATGTCTTCCTCACTTTCTAGACTGAAGAACTGGCTGCTGCCAGAGGGCAGCTTTGACCCATTCCAGGAACAAAATTTTCCAGGAGGTGACTGTGTATAGGCATTGAAGAACACGAGCCCTCTGCATCTCTTGGAAACTTGCTCACCCCCAAAGAGAGCAAGCGAGTCCTGCCCGCCTGAAAGGCAAGAGAGATTGGCCCCAGATTGGGCTTTGTATTGCATGGAACGAGAGCAACCTCTCAGAGAATCTGGAAAGAGCCTTGTTTCATTGGTAGGACTGTGAGCTATGTCACAGTTTTGTAGGCAGAACAATGGCTGGAGAATGAAGGTTAAAACCTATAGAACCTAGGCAAGTCTCTTCATCTAAGCTTCAATTACCTCTCACTTGGGAATAATACTAGTAGCCTCCATGAAAGAGCTTTATGACCCTTTGGCGTGCACTGGAAATATGAGTTATTGTCATATTGTACTTTGCAAAGTCTTGATTTTCTATAGGAGAATCATTCTTTCAATTTTGTAGTTCATGCTCACCTCTTACTAGGCATGCTTTTGACACTTTTCATAATATTTCATTCAATAACTTTCATTCTGTTTATGATTTTAAATGAAATTTAACTAGATTAGCAAATGCATAGTAAAAGCAGGCCATTTCCTCATTTTATAGATGAAAAAATTGAAGTCAAGGGAGGTTAATTGACTTTCCTATGCTTGCAGAGCTAGTAAATATTTGGGGTGTATTGAGGTGTTCAAGGAGGACTAGCCCCTCTAGTGTGAGGGCTAGCTGGCCCTCAACTAATTCCAAGAAGCTGCTGTACGCTCAGAGGTCATACCCCAGTAAAACCATCTGGGCAGGCAGACTAAACCAGGTTGAAGGTAACTGATGGATCTCAAACCCATTGGTGAGTTAGCGGGGTGTCTACCTCAAACATGGGAAGATTTCCCCCAGTGGAATGGGTGGATAAGAACATTTGTTACAATGGCCATAAAAGTGGATGAAGCAGGTGTTGCGGAGCCCAGTTAGGGACAGGGTCATCTTGAACTTTGTCTTGCCACTGGACTTTGAGGACTCAGGAAGAGAAAGTGAGGATGATGACTTTGTGCAACTCTGCCTCAATTAAATCCAATTTATTCATGCTACACTCAAGAATAGCTTACGGAATTCTACTTGTGTCTCTGGAGCTTGACCACTTGGCACTTACTTCTCAAGAGAAAACAATAGTGCCTTTGTTTTACCAATGAGATATTTCACATTATCTTCTATTTTTTCACTCTTTTGATTTTGTTTTTTAATTTCTTGGTTTCTCATAAAGTCATTAGTTTCCATCTGCTCCATTCTAATTTTTAAAGAACTATTTTCTTCAGTGAGCTTTTGAACCTCCTTTTCCATTTGGCTAATAATTCTCCTCTTTAAAGCATTCTTTTCCTCGTTGGTTTTTTGGGCCTCTTTTGCCACTTGAGTTAGCCTATTTTTTAAGGTGTTAATTTCTTTAGCATTTTTTTGGGTCTCTTTTAGCAAGTTGTTGAATTGCTTTTCATGCTTTTCTTGCATCACTCTCATTTCTCTTCCCAATTTTTCCTCCACCTCTCTTACTTGATTTTCAAAATCCTTTTCGAGTTCTTCCATGGCCTGAGACCACTGCATATTTATTTTGGAGGTTTTGCATGCAGAAGCCTTGATTTTTAGGTCTTCCTCTGAAGACCTAAATTGTTCCTCATCTGAAAGGATGGAAGAAAATGATTCCTCACCAAGAAAGTAACTTTTTATTGTCTTATTCTTTTTCCTTTTTTGGGGCATTTCCCCAGTCAGTTACTTGACTTTTGAGTTCTTTGTCAGGGATGAGCTCAGGGCTGACATTCAGATCAGCTGCTCAATTCCCCCAGGGGTGTCAGGTTGAGGGTTCCAAAAATGGAAGCTGCAACTGTAGCAGCTGCTGGGGTCCAGATCATTCTCCCCTCTCCTGGGTGACCGAGCCCTCCCACTGACCTTTGAAGCTGTTTGTAGTGCTTATAGGTTGAGCAATCTGGGAACTGCTGCTGCTAGTGACTCCCTGAAGTCTGTTCAGTGTCCTGGCCCTACCAAGTCAGGCTGTGCTCCATGCTTCCTGAGCTGCACTGTAGGCCATGTCTTTGCTTTAAAGAGTCACAACTTCCCCCCTTGGCTTCTACATGTGAATGCTGACCTGACCTGGGGGTTCAAGGAAGAAACTTGCATAAAGATTCCACTGCCAAAAAGGAAAAGGCTTTAATTTAACAAGATGGCCTGAATCCATTATCTACCAAGTAATATCAACTCTTCTGTATGTTTATTGGAGGAAAGTACTACTTGGGGCTGCAAAATCCTATCTAGCAGACACATCCTTAAGTACATTATTGCCAGAGTAACCATACATTACACAAATCAGTTAGAGCTTTATTGGCCCTGACAGTGAGGAGAGCCTGAACCAAGGTGGTGGCTGTGTGGAGGAAGTGACTGGCAAAAATTCAAGGTCAATTGTTTAGATCAAATCACCAAGAATATGAGGGTGAAGGGGGCAACTCTAAGTTGATGCACTTGTGTGAAGTAGAATATCGATGCCCTTTGCAAAGGGGGACATGAGGAAGAAGAATGGGCTTGGGATGTGTTGAATTGGAAATGCCCATGGTACATCTAGGTGGAAAGGGAGAAGAGGTAGCATTGAGACACTTCAGCTAGGACATGTATAGAGATGACAGTGGAGTTGACTGAGTGGGGCCAGGGAAAGATGTAAAGGAGAGGGGAGGAGAAGGCAGGGGAAGAGAACAGGGGGGAAAAATAAGGGAGGAAAGAGGAGGGCAAGGGAGAAGAGAAGGAAGACAAGGGAAGGGGATGGGAACTGAGAGGAGAGGAGAGGGAGACAGGAGGAGGGAAAGTGGGAAAGAGGGGAGAAGAGAAATGAAGAGAGGACAGGGGAGAACTAGTGGCTCAGAACAAACACAGAGCAATGGGTGGGCATTAGAGAGGAAAACCATTAGAAATGATGACTGTCACTCGTGTTTAAAAAATCTTCCATGATTTCCTCTTGCCTCAGGGATAATATACAGAGGCCTCAGACTAGTACTCAAAGCTTCCCCAATCTAGATACCACCCACACTTTCATGTTCTCTGTATTCCATCCAAATTCGTCTATTTGCTATTCACCTCGTTCAATATTCAATCTCCTACCTCTACATCTTTTTGTAGATTGTTGCCTATGTCTGGTATGATCTACTTCACCTCACCTCATAGAATCCCCATATTCCCTTCCAAGAACCGCTCAGGTACTGCTTTCTACATCAGATGTTTCCTGATACCTTCCTCCTTGGTGTCTTGTCCTGTCTTCTCATCTTCTGTCCTCTTTCCCCCCTCTCTCTTTTTCCCTCTCTCCCGTCCTCTCTCCAGCATCCTCTCATTCTCTTTCCTCTCCTCTTCTTTCTCTTCCTCTTTTCCCCCTCTTCCTTTCCCTCTCCCCTCGTCTCCCTCTCTCTGCATCTCTGTCTCTCCATCTCTCTCTCAAAATTACTTTCCTATCACTTTTCATTTCTTTCCTTGCTTGTACATGTTATACTCCACATCCACCCTTCAGGAGAATGGGAGGTTCATGAGGACAAGTGCTATTTTCTTTCCATGTGTGTCTCTAGTGCTTAGCACATAGTAGGCAGTTAATGGCTCCTTGTTGCTGTTGATTATAGCCTCCTTTATGTAACTGCACTTCTAATAAGCTGTAACAACTCTCCCAAGCTGCTGCTCTCTGGTTTTCTGTAACACCAAAGATCTCCTAGTACAGCCATGAAGACAGCTGCTTCAGTGTTCCCATTATGTCAGCGAAGAGAATCCTTGTGGCCAGGAGATGGCTCATCAACCTTTGAAAACAAGCACTTCCATTGGGTCCTAATTTTTTCTTATGTAGTCCAAGAGGGCAGGGCCTTTTAATGCAGTCATCTCAGATGAATGATGGCATATTCTTTATTGCTCACTGCTTTGTGGCAGACTCCCCTTGCCAATGCCCAGTTGGCACCAAGGGAACTGCTGCTGACCTTCAGTTGCCATCAGAAGCTCAGTCAAGGGAAAGAGACCATTCAATGTCTGTGCAAGGGCTATTCCTGTTAAAGGAAGGAAAGATGATGCTGCAGTGCTCAGCCACAAGAGTCCAGATTTGTTTTCCCAGGGAGTGAGAAGCGGGGAATCCAAGAGTTAATTAATTAGTCCTATAATAGCAAGTAGGCAATTACACAAAGAATATGAGAAGGACCTGGAAGTTTGGCAAGTGTGTGGTAACTCCTGGTGTGGAAACTCCCTCCACCCAGGCAGACAGTGACTATCTTTGGATTGTTTGCAAGTTAAATCCTAGGAAGCTCCCCAAGGCATATTAAGGTTTAGTGACTTGCTCAGGGTCACACAGCTACAGTGTTGTGCAAATCTGGGACAAAGATTATTCAATTTACTGAGATGCCATACATTTTACATTTTATATCTTAAAAAACAGCCTGCAATATATCCTCCTTTTACCTCAGTCAATTATCTTACATGGTTTGACCTTAAACTCATAAGATTTTGACACATGCTCTTCAATATTCCTCAGAAAACTAGACTTTTATCACCCTGGATGTTAAACATACTTTTGACAGACACTCCATTTTTCAAAGTCATACTGATTCTATTCCATAGATATTCATTCAGGTGAGTTCCCAGGCCAGGAAAGCACGCTTATCTCCATTGTTTGGATAAATTTCTCAACCTTTTGTGACATGTTGCATAATGCAAGGTGGTCTTGTGGTAGCCTATCTCCATTTAGGGATTTCTGCAATATTGGGATGAGTCAACTTCTCACATCAACACATTTATGAAGAGTTCATCATTCCCTCATTGGGGACAAGACTTCCAGGTCCACTGGAAGTAAAAAACCCAAAGTAATTCCAAAACACTTTGGGGATGGGGTGGCTATTTTTATAGTCTGATAAGACATCCACATTTAGGGCTGCCTGAACTTCTAAAAATGACTTTGGTGAAGCCTTGAATGAGTTTCATCTGTAAAAATCACCTTAAAAAACTTTAAGACACTAGTCTTTGTCTTCTCTTTCCCATTACAAGGAGTTTTCTTTTCTTTAATTACATTTTTTTTATTTAACAGAATTCTATTTTCTTGCCCTCCCATTCTCCCCTCCCAAAGACATTTAAACCCCTTTAACAAATACTTACAGTCAACCAAAAAATAAAATCCTGCATTGCTCATTTTCAAAATGTCTCATTGCACCCCTAGTCCTTCACTGCTCTGTTAGGAGGTTGGTGGAATGCTTTATCTACGGTCCTCTGGAGAGTCTTAGAATAGTGGCTGCTCATCGCGTCCCTCAAAGTGGGTGTTTCCTACAAAGCTGTTATTGTGTACATTGTTCTTCTAGTTCTGCTTCCTTTACTCGGCATTGACCAGACTTCTTAGTTTCACTGGTTCCTCCATCTCCAATTGATAGCCACCCCCTTAGTTCCCAATTGCAAAATGAGCTCCTATAAATATTTTGGCAAATATGGGTCTTTTTTTGGTCTTTTAAAGGGGTGTAATCCTGAGTCCTAATAGTAGGTCAAAGCATGCAGTTTAGCATCTGTGCAATCATAATCATATTTCTAAACTTTTTTAAAGAATGGCTGGACAAGTTTACAGTTCCACCAAGAAGGATGCATTCAATTACCTGTTTGTCCACAGGCCCTCTGAAATTTGTCATTTTCCTTTTCTGTCAACTGTGCTAATTTGATGGGTATTAGGTAAAACTTTTAAGTTATTTTATGATCATTTTTTTCATAATAGGAATAGTTGGAATTCTCAAAAAACTGGCATTCCCTATGCTCTTCTAACTTCAAGAACCCTACGCCATGGTAGAGGGAAAGTGAAAACTCCTCCATTACTGTCACAAAATGAAACCACATCAAAATTATTGCTTGTCCCAAGTATAATTTATGCACTGCAGTGACAGAGGCACAAATCTGAACCCAGAACTTCTGAAAGAATCATGACATATTAGAACTGGAAGGGACCTTAATGGTTATTTGGTCCAACTCTAGACCAACTCATTCCAGCAAACCCTGACGTAGCAAATCTTTACTTTGTTTTAAAGTGGTTGGTTGGGAAAGAGAGGGGAGAGAGCCACTAATGCCTGCTACAATGGGAAGAGTCAGAGGATCTGTGTTCAAACCCAGACCTTCCTTGATGAGTCTCTATTTTGACTGAGCTACAACTTTGACAGTTCATTAAGACAACAAATACAAATTCATGCTTTTCTCCACCCATTCTGCCCAGAGCTCCACAAATAGTCTCTGATGCTTTCCCCAGGTAGGAAGAGCATTCTGGGGCTTCACAGTTATCTCAGAGAAGGGAAGCTCTCATAGATCCTACCTCTTTGCAACTCATAAAGAGCTGAACAATTCTCCTAAAACTCTAGGATCAAATGAAAAATTCTGTTTGGCATGGTTCCACATCCTTTATAAGCTGCCCAGTCCCCACCCCCACCCATTACACTCTATTTACCTCCATATAGTCTTCTATTCCTGCTCTTCTAACTCTGGGCATTTTCTTCATCTTCCCTCCTCCTGGCTTCCCTGAAATATCTCTAACGTCCCACCTTCTGTAGGAAGTCTTTCCCAGTTCCCATTAATGTTGGTGCCTTCCTTCTGGTGTTTATCTCCTAATTATCCTGCCTATATCTTTGTGTGTAGTTGTTCGCATGTTGTCTCCCCCCTTAGACTGTGAGCTTCTCAAGAGCAGTGACTGTCTTCTGCTTTTCTCTGGCACCTAATAAGTACTTAATAAATGCCCATTGACCATTGAATGATGGCAGAAAGTGGGTTTCATTTCCTCTTTGCCTATGTTTAGTCCCTTGATTTCTTTTCCCTATCTCATTGGCATCAATAGCATTTTTAGCACTATTAAATAGCAGTGACAAGACTGGCTATGACTTTCACTCACAGCTTATTGGGAAGGTTCTCTGGGATGGTTCTCCATTACAGATTATGTTCACTCTTGGATTTATGAGACACATGTCACATGAAGGAAAAGTCCATTCATTCTTACATTTTACAGTATTTTTAAGGTTAGAACGGTGCAAGTGCTTAATAAATTTTTGTTTCCTTCCTTCCTCAAACAGACATGGATGTTGGACCTTAAGCAAAAGTGTTTTCAGCAACCAATGATGTATATATAGTTTTTATTGTTATCAATAATGGCTTATGTTTTTAGTTTTCTTAATGTTGGGTCAATCTGCATTCTTGTTAGAAACCCAATCTTATTATTATCTAATCTTTTAAATAAGCTTTCGTAGTCAATAAACATTTATTAAGAACCTACTCTGTGTCAAACACTGCTAGAGATACAAAAAAAAAAGCAAAAGACATTTTCTATCATTAAAGAGCTCACAATGTAATAGGGGAGACAAGCAAATATGCACAAACAAGCTCATATGTAGGGTAAATAGGAAATAAATGAGAAGGCACTTAAATTAAGAGGGTTTGGGAAAGGCTTCCAGTAGCAGATAGGATTTTAGTTGGGATGTGAAGGAAGCCAGTAGATGGAAATGAGGAAGAATAGCATTCCAGACATTGGAGAAAGTCAGAAAATATTTGTAGAGCTGAGAAATGGAATGGGAATATTTAAGATTTTTGCATCAATGTTCATTAAGGATATTAGTCTACAGTTTTCTTTCTCTGCTTTGTGTCTCCCTGGTTTAGGATTTTGGAAGGGTCCTTTCTTTCCTTGTTTTTGTAAACAGTTTTATGTAACATTGGAACAAGTTTTTCTTTGAATGTTTTGATATAATTTCACCTGCAAATCTATCTAGACCTGGAGTTTTTTTCCTTGGTAATTCCAATATGCTTTAATTTCATTTTACCCCCTGATAGTTATTTAAATAATCCGTTTCTTCTGTTAAGCTGGGTATTTTATATTTTTGTAAGTATTCTTGCATTTCACGTATTATGTTTTCTTGGCATATAATCAGGCAAAATGATTTGGTAGTTTTTTTTATTCCTCTTTATTTCTTTAAAAAAATATTTCCCCCCTCCCCTTCACCACCCAAGCCTTTCACAGTCAAACTCCTAGAAGAAACTATCTGTTCTCCCTGACCACACATTACTCAGTTCTCGGCCCTCTGGCTTTTGACCCTGCTGCTTGACTGAGGCTGTTCTTTCCAAGGTTAATAGTGATCTATTAACAGCTAAATCCAACTGCCTTTTGTTAGTTCTTCTTGATCTTTGCAGCACTGGATATCCTTGACTACCCTCTCTGAGAAATTCTTTCCTTTCTGAACTCCTTCCTGGTTCCTACTACAATTACGATCACTTCTCTTCTTCTCCTGCCAGCCTCCTTACCATGGGTGTGCCCCAAGATGGTTCTAGGGACTCCTCTCCCTTGAGGGGAATCTCACTGGTGCCCAAGGGTTTAATGACCATCTCTATGCAGATGTCTCTCAAAACCATCATCCTGTTCCACTCCCCGCCCCCCCCAATCTCTGCCTTCCTGCTGCCCATCTCCACCTGCAAGTATTTGCTATCTCAAACAGCTTTTCCCTTCAACTCTCTCCCCTCTTCCCAATTTCATCTACTCTGTAACTTTGCAGCTCTCCCCTCCCTTGGCACCACATCACTTGTCATCTCATTGAGTCTACTCACATCTCTTGGTCCTGTCCCCTAGATACCCCTCTAGTTCAGACCTTCATCAATCCTTGTCTGGACTACTCCCCCCTCCCCAGATCTCCCTCCTTGTGACCCTGACCCCCATCAAAGGAGTGTCTTATGGTAGAGGCAGTGGTCTAAGAACCTTACTCTTGTGCTCAAAAATCTTCAGTGACTCCCTAATGCCACAGGATCAAACACAAATTCAGGCCCTCCATAACTGGGGTTGGGGGAAAGGGAACAGGCATTTACACTGCACCTATTCTGTGCCAGGCATTGTGTTGTTACCTTTAAAAAAAACAAACAAATCTCATTTAGATCCCCACAACAACCCTACAAAGGCAGGCAATTATCCCCATTTTATAGATGAGGAAACTGATTCAGAGATTAAGTGACTTGCCCAGGGTCACACAGTTAGAAAACATATTTGACGGGATTGGGGTTCAGGACTTCCTGCTTCCAGGCCTAGCTGGATTCACTGAGCCACCTAGCTAAGTACTCCCAACTCTCTCCTCATTTACATTTTTCCTTCTTCTTCCTTATCTTTATATCCTAGCTGAAGTGGAGTAGTTTCCCAAAACAATTCCGTTTCCCACCTTTGAGCATTTGCCCATGATGTTTCTCATATTTATCTGGCTCAAATGTCACCTCTTCTGTGAAAGCTTCCTTGTGCTACCAATCACTAATGCTTTCTGCTTCCTCAAATGATCTTGCACTATGCCAAGGTCTTAACCTGGTATCCACAGACCATTCTGCCCCACCCCAAACCTCCAGGGGGAATAGCTTTCAAGAGGTCCCATGAACTTGGACAGGAAAAAAAAATTAATTTTCATTTTCACTATTATCTGAATCAGGGGTTCTTAACCTTTGTCATGGACTTCTTTGGCAGTGCTCTGATGATGCTTAAGGGACTTTCAGAATAATGTTTTAACCCACAGAGTGAAGTTTTTAAATGCATACAATGAACTGTATAAGATTACAGAGGAAATAAATTATATTGAAGTACAGTTATAAAACTACTTTTTAAAAGCCAAGTTCATAATTCTCCAATTTAGGAGTCCATTTTCTAACTGAAATTTAGAATTTCCTTTAATTATTTAAAAACACATTTCTGAGAAGGTGCCCACAGGCTTCACTGCACTACCTCCTAAAGGGGTCTGCATCACGAAACATGTGATAAAACCTTCTGGGGCACTTTTCTCAGACATTTTGTACAGAATGGAAGCTATCTGACAAAGGGACTCTTTTACCAGGTAACCTCAGTGTCTGGCAATGCCTTGCATACAGTAGCCACTTAATACGTATTTGTTAAAGCTGAATGACCCCATACATCAAAGAGCAAACTTCACATAATAAAGTACACTTACTGTTAAAATGATATCAAATGATTTATTTTCTTTCATTTGGAACATCTTATCTGCCTCAAGGTTATCATTATGAACATCAATGATTATTTTACTGCAGGTACACAGATGTGTTGTTCAGACTTCCAGTCAATGAATGCCAGACAAATTAACTTTAACTATTTCTATTATATGGAATCATATGTCAAAAATAGAGCACTGAAATCTTCACTGGTTTATGCCTGGGCATCGAAATCGCACTTGGAATACACAGATTTGATGAGATCCTGGAGGGGGAAGCAAAGCCTTAAAGAATATTACATCCTATTTTCCCAATTAACTTCCTTTACGTGTCTTATGCATTTATGCGCAAACCATTTTTGTGCCCAATGCATCACCATGGGGACATGTCAGCAAGCCTCAGGAGCAGGTTTTAAAAGGAGAAATTATTCTGATGGAATTCTTCAAATAAAGTATTAAAAAGGGAGCTAGGAACAGCACAGGGTCCTCCTGCTGGCGCTTTGAACAGCAGATAGAGGGGTTTGTGACTGGACCAGGTGTGCTCCAGCAACATTCACCGCAAGTCCCATCCCGTCCCATCCCCTAAGTCACCTTGATGCTGGGAGCACCAGGGACTTTTAACAAACAAACACCTGCAGACACATGCTTTGAAGGACTTGTGTAGAATTCTTTAATCAGCTGATTATATCACGGAAGCCTCATGTCCAGGGCAGCCAAAAGCAGAGGTGACTGCAGCCAGAGCTGTGTGTGCAGGGTGGGGGAGGCTTGGAAGCCTTGTTTCCATATATATTGTCAAACCTCCTCACCCCCAATCCTGACGGTACATCAAAGAATGCTGACATGCAGGTGGATCAAGCTGTGCTCTCTGTCCTCTGTCTAGCACACTTTATCATACTGTAGTAAGTCATAATTCTAACAGGGGAGCTGCAAAATTCTATAAAGCTGAGATTTTAGGTAGCTAGTCTATTAGCTTGTTTGACAAATTCCAAATTCTTTAACAGTAAAAGTGCCCACAGTTGGCTTGCTACATTGCCAAATACAATCTGTACGTTGACTGAAGTGTTCATTTCTGTTGAAGATCACACATTTGACTTTTAGAAACTATTTGCTCTGGAAATGAAAACTACAAGTCTGCCATTTATGATGTGTGGTAGTGCCTGTCCTATTGACTCGGATGCTGGTTTCATTTTCCAAATTTTTCATCTTCCACAACTTTTGACAACATTTGCCTTTAACATATTTTTTTTTTTTTTACTAATTAGAAGAAAAACAAATTTCTCTCAATCTGATTTCATTTCAAATGAACCAAGACCACCGATTACAAACTCCTACTGGGTATGAACTGGTTAGTTCTATTTGCCAAGCAGGTTGATCTTATTTACGTGGCGCTGCAGAGCTGCCAATCCTTTCCTCAATGAGGAGCGTTTGCCATCCAGTATTCAGTATGGTGAGCAGGGTGATCAGTCAAACACTTTATTACTGCTTCATGGTATACATAATTAAATCAAGAAACATTTTAAGCTCAAGGGAATTTTTAATAGGTTACTTGCAAATTATTTTTGCAGGCAACAACTTGTACATGATTTTATTTTCAAATCCACAAAAACCAAATGTTATACAAATGAGCTCCGTAAAAATGTCAGCGGAGCCCTGGGCTTAGCCAGCAGATTGTTCCAAATCTGAATCTGTGGCAAATAGTTCTTTTTTTTTTTTCCTGCTTGGTTTCCTTTTTAAAAAATCTTTTTCTTTTTTTTCTAGAAAAAAAAATTTACAAGTGAAATGTTACTACAAAACTTTTTATAAGGAATTTTTGCAAAACATTTACATTTTACCATCAACTATTTCTGTTTCAAAATCATTATAGAGATTTAATACCCTATGCTGCACATCAATTTTTGTGGGATGACAATTTAGTGACATGCATAAAAAAACCCACAAGGCATTAAAATGAAGACTTAAATACAAATATTGTTGCAATAAAACAGTTATAAAATTGAAAAATAGGACCTAAACATCATGCTTACCCTAAGTTTGACAAATTAACTTTTTCTCCTAGATTACACACTTTTATTACTGCTCTCATGAGTGTGATAAATAATGACTTAACATCAAGTTCTAATGTAATCGGCAACACATATACACAAACCTAAGCAAAGAAAGCATATTGTAAGAAAAAAACTATCCTAACACTGGAGTTCTACCATGATAAATACATAGCTTTGCGCTGATAATTACAATAAAAACAAAGTTTTGTGATGGTGGCAAAGGGAATGAACAGTGAAATGCCATTAGACAGAATCCTATGCACAGCTGTGCCCTATTGCTCACACCAGCTCTATCCCACTGAGTCAAATAAAGGACAACGGAATTTACGATCCTTCTACGACAGAAAAGAGGACTTTGAATGGTAGAACAGACTGTCAGAATGTGTCTAATTCCAGCGGTGAAATGTGCACCTGCTAACACATGTTAATATACTGTATATGCTATAAAATCATCCAGATTCAGTTGGACAAATTTATAATAGGCCTCATTGCTGATTAAAAAATAAGTTCCATTTCTAGCAACACCCATCTATAGATGTGCATGAACAGTGGTTTATGGGATAGGCTGCAGAATGCCCGTACTTCCTTTAACAAAAACATGTTACTACAAGGAAACATGATTAAAACATTAAGAACGTTTCTTTGCATAAAGAAATTTGTATCACTGATTGTGTAGCATAAGGATAGATAAAATAGATGCATTGATGTTTCAGTTCCTATATAACCAAACTAACAATGAGCACTCGAGCTAGTGTTCACTTGTATTAAACATAACATTGACCTGCTCTGGAGGCTTCCAAACCAGACACATAGACCAGTAAAGAGTACGTTAAATAAAATATACAAAACAATGTACAAAACCAACTAAAATTTAAAGACTTTGTTACAAGTCTACAAAAGCTTTAAGAAACTTGAAATTTATAAGCACAGTGTAAAATTGTTTTCCTTTAATCTCAAAGCTTTTTATGCAAACTGAAAGCACAAAAGACCTTCAGCTTTATAGAACGCTACAAAGGGCGGGCCTCAAGTGGACACAGTGTAAACAATGATCAGGACAGTATTTTTCCTTCTTCAAAAATACATGAAATACGACCAAGTTTGGAAGAGAATTCACATGAGAAGTCAATATTTTTTTCTGAAAGAGAAAAATGCACAAGACAACATTTACCTAATATTAAACAGTCCCCGAATTTTCAATTTTTAATAAACTATTCAGGGAAAAAAGTTACCCTATATAAAAGGATCAGTTTCATTAATTATTTTCTGTGCAAATCTAAAAAAAAACAAAAAAAGTCAAGAACCAAAGGTTAAGCTACGGTTGCTACAATCTAAAATTCTTCACATGAAACTTTTGGCCATCTTTCCTGATCCATGGTGGCGGACTTACAGAAAAGATGTGATAAACTTTACTTTTTCCCTACAGTTATTTATTTAAATTTTTTTTTTTTAGTTTAGCATGTTTCTCAGGTTGCTTTATGAAGGTTTAGGTATTAACATAATATGAAGAAGTGTAAATATGAAATTCCTTATGAAATTGTTAACCTACTACTTGAAATTAAATGTACCTGGCCAATTGTCAGAAGAGGTAAAAGAAAGTTACAATGTAACTAACAGATTTTCTGCTGGCCTTTAAAAAAGTGATAATTTATACTTTTCTTTGGCTACCGAGTAAAAGTATAAAGAATTCTGCACAACATCAACATAACTTATATTTACAGAATATGAAACTACAGAATGAATTACACCACTCAGGTAACGACTCTAAACAACTTCCAGTAGAAACATTAAAATCAATTTTGTGATCAAAACCAGGGTTAGAAAACCCATGAATCCTAACTCTAAACCTCTACACCTAAATTGCCACATTTTTCTTAAAGACATTATGAGTTTCGTAAAACCTTTTTAGTATTTTTCTAAAGTTTAATCTAAGATTCAGTTTTAAATTCCTCTTATGTCTCCAAATGGAGACATTACTTGGAGTTCCCTGATTGTCTAAGTCCACACTACTATAATGTAGTAGTCACAATTATCTGAGATGTTCCTCAGATTACTCTGACAGCACTCACCTAATTCAGTTTTTGAGGAATCTCTAAGCTGAGAAAAGACGGCCAAAAATATTGTCTGTTTGCTTACAGGAATCAAACTAAGGAAATACAGCAATATGTCTATCTTTTCCAGTGCCATAAGTGAAAGAAAATGCATGTAAAATATTACTGATTCAATTTATAACAAAGTACATCCAAATGAAAACAAGTCCAGTTAAGGTCCAGCCTACAAACTATTGAGGTCTGTCTTTATAAACATATTAACATACAATGTTAAAAGAAGGGAAAGTTCCATTTAAAAAATATACATGATAACAGTTCCAAATAACTGAAAAGTACAATACGATGGAAATATTTTTCCAACATGTTTTTTTCCAGAATATCAATTTGAATTTTGTATTTTTGAAAATTGTCTTGATGCACCTGCATACACTTCCTATGCTGACACTAAAACTTGGTATTTTTTTTTTTTAAAGAAGCCAAGCATGAAACATGATTTCCTACTCTGTAATCCACGTTACCGGCCCATTTCCATAGCTTGAAAGGTGTGTAAACTGAAGTGCAGCCCTCCATGTCTCTGTGTAAATCCTTTCAGAACTCCTCGATGTTGGTCGAAACATTGGGAGTGGCTGGGTTTGAATCTTGCGAAATGGAAGCAACTGTCACAATCCTTGGGGAGCCAAGCACCTCGGTCACAGAGGCGTCCAGTTCCCCAGAGGTCACAATGGCGAGGGCCGTCCCGCCACCTTTCTTATTCTGATGAGTTTTGACATGTTTGGAAAGATGGTCACTGCGCATAAACCTCTTAGAGCATTCCGGGCACTCAAATCTCTTCTCACCTGAATAAAAGGCAGAGACAAGCAGAAGTGATTATCAGGCCCATTTTATGTAACCTTCATCTTCTGACTCTGTTCTGTTCTGTGGTTTGCTGGGGCCTTCAGGCCCCCAAGTGCAGGGATATTGACCGCCTTTCCCTGGGAAAGAGACGCATCTTTTCCAGAGAGGCACCTTCTGAACGTGAAGAGCAGGTGCCAGAGCCCCCTGGGGAGGGCTGGATTCTAACCAAGCTCGGACACCAAAATGTAAGGTCATGTTCATCTCTCTTTTGTAAAGGTGGATTGTCAGTGCTGGTATTACATGAGATGTAATCATATTATTCCCAAATTTGGAAAAAAGTATTTAACATTATTGTCCTTGCTATTCAGGGATTTTCCTTATAGAGGGAGGGAGGAATCATCATTTATTAATGAGGATCCACTCTGTGCCAGGCACTGTGGTAAGCCCTTTACAAAGATCTCATCTGCTACTCACAACAGTCCTGGGAGGTAGGTGCTATGATCATCTCCATTTTACAGATGAGAAAACTGAGGCAGATAGAGGTTAAGTGACTTGCCCAGGGTAACCTGCCAGTAAGTGTCTGAAGTCACATTTGAACTCAGGTCTTCCTGACTCCAGGCCAAGCAATTTACCCACTTCATCACCTAGTTGCCTGGAATTACTACAGTTTCTTAAATTATTCTAAAGTAACTAACAGATTTCAACAATTACTTTTTATACATGTTCATCTATCACTTGAAAACAGTGCTATATTATATGCCTCAGAAAGTTTTTTAAATTGTTTATTTACAAGCCTACAGAATCATTCCAAATAAGAATATTCATTCAATATGATTCTAATATGTTTGTCTCATAGATTTTTCATTTAAAAAACAAACTTTATCAGGCATTTAGAAATGAGGTCACAAAATCCAGAATCTAAGGTTAGTAACTGAAAGTAGTAAAGATAGCTAAGTGTTATAAATGGCAAGCTGCATGCAAAGCACAAAAATGCAACCTGGGAAATGGAGGAAAGTGCTGAGTTGAACTGACCTCATTTCTCAGCAGATACCTCTGAGCCTGGTGGTGAGAAGAGAAACAAAATGGCAGCCTGTTTGGGGAGGTCAATGGGAAGGACAAAGGAGATGCTGAGGCCAAATGCTGCTGG
The DNA here is from genome assembly GCA_023548195.1 of Bettongia penicillata ogilbyi. Lineage (NCBI taxonomy): Eukaryota > Metazoa > Chordata > Mammalia > Diprotodontia > Potoroidae > Bettongia > Bettongia penicillata. The sequence goes on from JAJHZJ010000453.1 coordinate 9,451,141, forward strand.
CCATCTGAGGCTGAGGATGGGTGGGGAGCTGACACCAGGTGGCAGTGCATTTGGGGGTTATCTTGGTGATCTCCACATGTAGTCCTATATACTGTTGCAGCCAGAGCGCCTTGTTTCAAAGTTCAGTTGTGATTTGTTTCCAGTCAGTGTGACCTGGGGCAAGTAAATCACTTAACAGGCTTGAGTTAACGAGCAGATAGTAAGGAGTGGTGTATGAATATTAACAACATTTTATTTTGCTGAAAGAAGTGATGAGATAGTGAAATTTGGAAAGATTTGTATGAACTGATGTGGAGTGGAATGAGCCAAACCAAAAGGCAGAGACACCACTGAGGGCAACCCGAACCAGTTTCAGATGTAATTAGGACACATTTAACACAACAAATAAAAATATAATAAAACAGACATAATAACACACTTTAAAACTTAGTCAATATGTAGACTATAGAAATAGATTACCATTTCTATGGGAGTTTTAACTCTCTGATCTATACAACCACCACCACATTGTAAAGACAAACTATTCTGAAAGCCTCCAACCCTTTGATCAGGGCAGTGACCAGCCGTGACTCCAGAGGACCAAAGATAAAGCGCCCCCCGCCCCATCTTCTGGCAGAGTTATATCAAGACGGTACAGGGCACAATTTTTTAGAAATGGTCAATGTGATAATCTGGCTTTATCATACATATCTTTCACATGGGTTTTCTCTTTTTCTTTGAAGGTAGAAGGAAAGTGAAAGAGAGAAAATAGATGTTAGTTCATTTTTTAAAAACTGAGAGGCTGGCATCATGTCCTGCCCCTCAGATCCCCTATCTGTGCCAAAAGAGTTCTGTTTCTGGCAGCCCATCCAGCACAGCAAGGCTTGAAGTATGGGTCTGATGATGTGCTTTCAAGAAGGTAGGCCTCGGGTGACACCATGGACTGAGGAGTAGGATGCAGTGTGCCCCATCCTCCAATGGAGTCATTTTGCCAAGGTCTGAAGAATCTATCAAGGAAAGGGAAATCATGCAACACGTGTCGATAACATTAAATGAGTAGGCTAGGACAGCTGATTCTCCCACCCAGCAGCCGCCCTGGGGCCTGTCCCTTGATGACCAGCTCCTCGGGTAGACAAATGATCCTTTGCCCTTGGGGGCTCCTCTTGCTGCTGCTGGACATTGGCAACCTGACCCACTGGCTTGAATTTTACTGAAGTTCAGCCTGAACCACGGGCTCATGCCCCCACCCCAGGGACAGCTGCATTCAGGCCTCCCTGCATTAGATGCATCAATAACAAAACAGGCCTCTGGATTCTTCTCATGTTTCACAGAATGCAAACGGGGGGCCCCAGGCATGGGAGGCGCAGCAACTCCGTCCAGGGACTTACACAGCTTCTTAGTGAAAGAGTCATGAGGACTTAGGAGCTTGACTTTTCTCTCTGTCATCTGGATACTTACTCCCCATGTATGCCACTTTTGAGATAACGCTTCAGGTCACTTCCAGCTCTGGGATAGATCTATAATGCTTTCAAAAAACAACTGACTGAGCAGGATGGAAGAAAATCTTAATTACAACACTGCCTTAAGATCTTATCTTATTTGAGAAAGTTCAGTTCAAAGTCAAGAATGTGTTTAAAGGTTCAGATAAAAATTGAGGATTCAGACTGGGCTGTGAATGAGTGAAGTGAGGTGCTGTGCCGATGAGGGCACTCCCTTCTACTCGGACAGGCAGACTGGCACCATCTGTAGAGGCTGCCTAGGGCCGAGAGCCTAAGGTTAAGGCTCTCTCTCCAGGGTAAAATGGGTTTAAATGTGCAGCTCCTTGAAGGCAGGGCTGACTGCTTTCTTGTGGTATCCCAGCACTTGACACAGAGCCCAGAACAGGGGAGGTCCATCAGAGAGGGTGACATGGAATTGTGGCCAACCACACTGGCCCTGCGAGAGGCTGGGGACACAGAGATGGAAGAGAAGCTGGCTTCACTCTGCATCACCAGAACCCAGAACCTTCCCCTCCAACTCAGGGAGAACTGTCTCTCACTAACTCTAACACCTCAATTATCATAAAAATTCCCCAACCAGGTAATTGGGTGAAATCATCCAGTGAAACAAGGAGACATAGAAATATGGTCAACCTGGTTCATCCTGATGATCACTGCATTGGTGGCTGGATGCTTCTCCACAGCTGCCAGTGCTGATGGACAGAAGCCCCATGGCACCTGGTAGGGAGCACTGAGGATAGTCAGGAAGAAGAGGGTTTAAAGTCTGTGTCAGCCACTGACTCACTGTGTGAGCCCAGGCACATCACTGAACCTCTCCATGCCTCAACATTCTCATCTGTAAAATGGAGAGGCTGGCCTCTCCAGTCTCTAAAGATCCTTCTAGCTCCTCATCTAAGATCCTAGGACTCAAATGTGGTTTTCCTGCTCAGTTGATTCTGCCAGACAAGACAGACGGCCCATTTTGAATGATATCCTTCCCCCCACTCCCTAAAAATGTCATTTCAACTAAACCCTTAAATGCTATGAGATGCATGGCAAGATAACCGATTGTTTCTGGCACAGTCAGTAGTTCAGAAGCATTTCCCTTCGATCTATTAGGCCTTGCCTTTGGGGCTGCACAGACCCCATGACCCAAGAACCCTTCTCTCCTCCTCTGTACCCCTCATTGTCATTATGAGCTACCAGGGCCCCAGGGAAGCCAATAGGCAGGATGGCATCAAAGAAGTGACAAGAGCAGTCCAAGTGGGAGACCACCCACACCGGTCCCCTGGACAGAGCAAGCTCCTAGGAGTAGATGCTGGTTTCCCTCACTTGCTCTGAATGCAGCCGTCTGCCAGAGTGTCCATGGGAACCTAAGCAGCCGATTCTGTCCAATTTCACTGACAGTTTGTTGGTGGACTCTTTGATCTGCCCACACCTCACAGATGCTGGAATTCAATTAATAACACTAAGTGTAATCTTTCAATTAGAAAATGATGTGTATCATTAAAATGCTTATGCACATTAGAGGAACTATTTTCTGAATCATCTTCTTCAGGAAGAAGTTTATTTACAACATATCAGGACCAAAAAAACCATATGTAAGCAGACTATAAAACTACAAACACCTGACGACATGAAGCACCTGAGGAAGAGGACATGGGGGGGGGGTGAAGCACGGCCTCTGCTTCACACTGTTTCGAATGCCGACATTACTTTGAAGACTGCTATTTCTAACACAGGTGTCAAGCTGCTGGCTTGCAGACCCTGCCTTTCCCAGCGCCCACAAGTACAATATCGCAAGGGCAGGAACTTCTCTGGACAAATTCTGGCTCAGCACTGGAAATGGACTTGCAGACTCATGAGAAGCCAGAATGTTGAGGTTCTAGGACCTTGGGAGACCATCTGGCCCAACCTCCCCATTTTATGGCGTGATGTGCCTGCAGTCGCACAGCTACCAAGATTCAGGTTTGAGCCTTGAACCCATTTTCCTGACTCAAAGTCCAACATTCAATCCATTACCCATGCAGTGCTGACTGTACATTAATTACATGTTATATTTTCATAGGCTGTTCTCACCCCAAACATCTACACTGCCCACATTTGGTCGCTTCTCTTTACTTCCAAGGCTGCCAGCCCAGTTTCAGCTCTTATCACTTCCTGCCTGGGAAATGGCAAGAGTCTTCAGAATGGCCTTCCTACCTCCATCTCTCAACCACAACCAGCCTTTCTTACATGCTGATGATGTGCCCAGCACTGTGCTAAATGTTATGGCTGCCATGGGCAAAGATCAGGCTCTGCTCACCTGGAGAGCTCCTGGTCTTCTCAGAGGGGAGGGTGCCAAGATCAGGGCTGGGAAAGGCTTCAGGCAGAAGGTGGGGCTTTAGTGGAGAAGTAAAGGAAGTCAGAAAGCCAAGGAATGGAGAGGAGGAGAGAGAATGTTTCAGGCATGTAGGATGGACAGAGAAAATGCCTGGAGTCTGCGGAATCTATGCTTCGATCACCTGAATCTACTGTAAGTGAAATAGTAGAGGGAAAAGAGGAGACAACCCAACAAAAGAGACAGAGAAGGAGTGGTCAGAGAGGTCAGAGGAGAACCAAGAGGAAGGGGCAACTCCAAACCATCCAGAGGAAGAAAGACTGCTCAGCAGCGCTCAGGGAAAAGGATGAGGGGAAGTCACTGGATCACTGGCTACTGCGGAGGGAGTGGTTTGGGAGGAGCTCTGAGTGGGGGTCTGAACTAGAAGAGAGGGAGGCTTTCTCAGGGAATTTAGCCATGGAAAAGCAAGAGGTTCAGGGGGTTCTGGGCACGTCAAAAAGGGTTTTCTGAAGTTTGGGGAAACAGTCCCCAATGTGGACACTGAGGCAGCAGGGAGGTAGCCCCACCTTATGGCCAGCAGAACAACATCCTTAAGGCACGAGTCTGACCAGGTCACTATCCTGCTCAGTAAACCCCAGTGGCTCACAATTACTCCATTTAAAGACTCAGTGACTCTGACCTACCTTTTCTACTTTATTACAGATTACTACCCTTGCTATCAGTTTCCTCATCTGTAAAGTGGGGATACTAATGGGCACCTCCCTCCCATGGTTGTTGTGAGGGTCTTGTAAAGCTCTTAGTATGGTGCCTGGCACACAGTGGGTGCTCTGTTGAGGACAGCTAGCATTATTATATTTTATCACTTACTCTTCAGCACTGCACTCCCCATACCATGCCCATCTCTCCTCTCCACACTTCAGGCAGGCCTGTGCTCCAAACCAGAACTCACTGCTTCTGCCCTCGGCCTCTTAGAACCCACCTAACACACCAGCCACTGTGAGGCCACTCCTGATTTCACCCACTGCTAGTCCTCCCCCCACCCTAAGCTCCTTGTCTCCACTTGGCAGATATTCTATGTGGGCATCTTGTCTCTCTCTCTCTCGAGAACACAGAAACTCCTCGGGGAGGGAGACTCATGCCCCCATCTCTGTATCCTCAATACCTAACACATGGTGCAGTCATTAAAACTATTACAATATGCTGCTCACTGTCTACCTTTAAACATTACCCTAAACTCCCTGCTACTGACATTTCACAAATGATTTCACTGGGACTGATTCATCATTTCTAAAAATTAGTTGGTATTTAGTCAGTCTTATGAAGCTAAGACACATCACTATATTTTTAATCAAAACCAGTTTAAAAAACAAACTGGTATTTGCAAGTACTTGAAGTGATAGCAAAGTACAAGCACCATTTCCAGGGGAGTCCTTGGTTACTTCCTTTGGTGGCCTCTAAGTGGTGATGGTGGAGAGAGGACAGAGGAACCCACAGGGTCCAGAGGTTTGGGGAAAATGGAAAATGTCTAAACATATACCCCCCCATTCCACCCCCTCCACATACTGAAACCCACCCACATACCCACTCATACACCCACACACACGAGGGCTGAGCAGATAACCCAAGATTTGATGGCTTGATGCGGTAAAGTGTCCAGGCTGGAGCCTAAAGGCCAGAGTTGAGGTCTCTTGTCTGGGCGGAAAAGCCCATGTGCAGGATTTTATTCACAAACCACCACTGAGAGCAGCACATCTGCCATGTTTATTAGCTACTACAAATGGGCTGCCTAATTTTCTTTACAATTCAAATCCTGTGTTTCACTACTTTTTATCCTCACTGCTCTCTTAGCTTCTTGGCTCAAGGCTCTGCCCGGGGTTGTAGGAGCCAGGCTCAGCCTAGGTGACATTCAATGAGAAACAGAGAGCTACAGCAGGTTTATGAGCAGAGTGGTCAAGTGACTGATCCTGTCCAGTAGGAAGATGGATGGATGAAGGCGCAGCATCTGGGCAGTCATATGAGATGAGAGGGAGGAGAGCTGGGTGATCTTGAGGGCCAAAGGAGGTCAAAGGACCCACTCCTCCACCAGACAGGAAGAACTTGGCATCTAACTGGAGCAAGCAGGAAGCTTCCTGCATCAGTTCTGAAAGGCAGTTTTCCCCTTAGTGATCTCATAAGAGGCCCACAGTGGCCCCAGGAGGCAAATTCTGTGACCTTCATCTTACAGATGATGAACTGGCTCCAAGACATTTGAGGGGTCTGCTCGGGTGCTCATGGATCAGATTTCTGTGAGGCATGATCTGAACTCAGACCCTCTATTAATTATCAGCTCTAGGCCTACAGGAGAATGGTGACCAGGGTAGGCTTCACTCTTGAAAGGCCCCAGAAGGAGCCATCAGCTCACGCCAGCAGCATCTCACAGCTCTTGGTCTTTTCCTCACTTTGATCACCAGCTTTCCTCAGGGTTGGGGCCTCAAACTACATTCCCACATTCAAGGAGGCGGGAACCTGAGGGGCTGCACTAACAAGTGGGGTGATAGGAACCTGTTACTGTCTCAGATTCCATTTTCCCATGTGGACATCAGCTCTCAGCCCTTCCCTCCTTCCTTCCTGCCAGTTGTTACCCTGACACAGCCCCCAGACAACTACATCGGCCCCATCGGACCTGCTACATTAGGGCAAAATAAACTCTGTCATTTGTTCAAAGTTCAGCAACTCATGGGGGCCTCACTGCTCCCCAACATGGACTGTGAAATTAGAGCGCTGGAGTCCAGGCCATACTGCCCATATTAGAGCCATGCTGGCTGGGATCCAGGCCATGCCGATGACCCTCCCCACTCTTCTTCCAAGGCTGGCCCAGGTATCATCTCCTCTGGGAGGACTGTCCTGAGCCCTGGATTAGTAGAGTCATTGTGGCCCTCCTCCCACTCCATTACCTTCTATTTCCTTGGCTATTTATATATTCTAGCCCACTTGCCCCCAGCCCAAGCTCCTGAGGGGTAGCACATTTTATTTGGGAAGGGAGAACTGGAAAGAGGAGTCTCTATATCCTCTCCCCTCACTCTCAGGACCCTGAACAGTGTTGGAGCTGCTGAAATTTAATTGAACTTAAAACGAACATCCTCTGCATGAGGTCAACTAAAAGATCAGAATTCCAAGTCTCACCTTCCAGTTTAAAAACTATCACAATAACATCAGTAAACTCTACATCTGGGGATACTTAAAATCTGATGGAAGAAAATCAAATACATGAAAATAGTTAGTTTTTTGCATAGGTAAAAATTTGATCATAAAAATGAATGAAACTTTTCTGATTTTAAGGGTTTTAAATAAAACTTTTCAAATCACAACATGCTGCCAGCACCCTTGGAATGTGATGCAGCTGACGGGAAAGGCCAAGGGAGGAGAAGCAGCCACTGTACCTGTGTGGGTCCTCCGGTGCCGCTGCAGCTCGTCACTCCGTGTGAATCTCTTACCACAGAAGATCCAGTTGCACACAAAGGGCCTCTCCCCAGTGTGCCAGCGCAGGTGGGCCCGCAGGTGGGATGTTTTGCCATAAACTTTTCCACATCCTTCAATGTGACAGATGTGCTGCTTCTTTTTCCCTGGTTCATTTGTGCCTCTATCAAGAACAAAAGACAAACATTCATCTTCCTTTATAAGGTGAGTTCACTACCATGAAGCACCCAAAATGAATCCCAAAGACACTACCTTCCACAATGCTCCCCAGCCCACAGTTGTAGAGTTAACAGAGGAGGCCATAGAAGTATCTCACTCATCCAAGTAAAATCCAAGAGTATGGAATCAAGACCCAGTTCCAGGTGCCTTTCAGATGCCAAACTGTCCTGAGATGACTGGGTCATACGAAAGAATCTCCACCCTCAGGGGACAGCAGGAAGCCAGCACTCCTCAAGTGTCTGCCAGGAGCTCACTGGGCTGAATGCTCTACAAATATGATCTCATCAAATCCTCACAAGGATCCTCTGACGTTGGTGCTACTATTCTGAGGCTACACTTGAACTCAAGTCTCCCTGACACCAGGCTTCATGGAGCAGCTATTTCCTCAATTTAGGTAGACCCCTTGGATCAGGCTCCTTTGTTACTGGAGAAGGGACACATCTCAAAGACCTGGGCAAAGGGGTGGGTGATGTCTGAGTGCCTGCCCCCTTCCCCGACTGCCACCCACTCCGCACTCACCTCCCTTCTCCCTCCCGGCAGTTGGGGCAGGAGCACGCCACTCTCCGCAGCCTCTTGCCCGGCTGCACTTCCTGCTCTGACGTCTGCTGGGCTTGCTGCAGCTGAGTGATCTGGTCAGGGCTGACAGCACCCAATGTGGCATTAGCGAGGCCCCCGACGGCCACTGTCACTGGGGCAATGGTCGCCTGCTGCACTTTCACTCCATCCTGGCCTTGCTGTTGACCTGTCCAGAAAAGATGCCCCAAGGGTTACAGATGGGGACATCGAGGCTTTGGCAAGCAGACTGTCCCCCCACAGCCACATAAAAGCCACACTGGGGTTTTTTTATTCAAATCCCAGTGTGCTTCATCTTTGTTTCCTTCCAGTTCCAACATGCTGAGTCTTACAAAGGGAAAGGAAAGGGCAGGAGAAAGGAAATAGAAGCTAGTGGAAAGACTGAAAAGGGGTTGGTGAATTGTCCAAAGGTCTCTTGAAGCCACAGATTTTATTTTGTTTTTCCACACAATAAAGACAGGACCCGGACCTAGGACCTCATTGTACTAGGGAGAGGGAAGTCCCACATGAGCACACTCCCTCTCCCAGGGCAGGTCTGCACCTTTGTGAATCAGCCCAGATTCCAAGGCCGGGGATGTCCCCCACTACACTGGCAGTACAATCACTGTAATGATCATGCATAGCCAGAGCTGGTCAGGCAGTCCACAGACTAAGAGTAAAGGCCGCTGCTCGCCCTCAAGGAGCTCATGCTCCGACAGCTCCTGAGCAGACAGAAGGTCATCTCCAGGGAAGGCCCTTCAGTTCTGCAACTGAACCCAACCCTCGGTGCTAAGGTAGGGGTGGAGCGAAGGGCCATGGAGCAAGCGGACTCCCCATTAAAGAGGTGCATGTGCACATGAGAGGAGACCTGCTAGGACACGTCCAGCTTCTGAGCACCCATCCCATCCCAGAGGTTATCTCCATTCCCCTATTAAGCCTCCAACTCTACAAGACTCTTCCTATGGCCATGAAAGCAATTACCCACGGGAGTTTTGGGGGGAGGGACAGGAAGTCAATGTAAGGGAGCTGAATGCAGAAGATGGACCTGAAATACCAGACTAAAGGGAGACCTAACCAAGACCAAGAAGCAGAGGGCAAGAAAAGGCCAAAGTGTGAAGAGATTGGGGCTCTTGGGAACCAACCAAAGGGATGCAGCAGGGTCAGATCTTTAATTATACCACAAAGCAACTGTTATTCAAACAATTTGTTGTTGGTTAAGAAACAGAGAGATCAATTAGTGTAACAGATTAGTTACCAGCTACTGTGATAAAGACTCACTATTTGATGAAAACTACTGGGAAAACTGGATAGCAGTATGGAAGAAATTAGAATTAAACCAACACTTCACACCTTCTCACAAAGATAAGTTCCCAATGGATACCTGAGCTAGATATAAAAGGTCATATCAGAAACAAATTAGAGAAACATGAAAAACTTTTTTTCTTATCAGAACTGTAGTTGAGAAGAAAAATTTATGACCAAACAAGAACTAGAGACAACAAAAGATGAAATGGAAAATATGGATTACATAAAATTAAAAGGGTTTTGCATAAACAAATCTAATAAAGCTAAGATTAAAAGGGAAACAACTTGGAAAAAATCGTTGAGGCAAGTTTCTCTCATAAAGATCTCATTTCTAAGATACAAAAAGAACGGATTCAGATTTCTAAGAAAAAAGGCCATTTCCCAGTTGATAAATGGTCTAAATATGTGAAAAGAGAGTTTTTAAAGGAACAAACACAGGCTATTTGTAGTCATATGAAAAAATGCTCCAGATCACTGCTAAATAATTAGGGAAAATTAAATTAAAGCACTTCTGAGATTCTACCTCATATTCATCACAACGGCAACGATGACAAAAACGTAAAGCGAGGAGAGCTGGAGCGGGTGTGGGGCAGAAGGTCCCCTGGTGATATGCTCTATGGTAGATCTGCTGATGAGAGGAGGCAACTGCTCTGGACAAACTCCTAAATGTTGTGCGCCCTTTACGAAATGAGGAAATGGGTGGTTTTGGAAAACCGTAAGACTCATATGAGCTGATGCAGAACAATGTATAACAACAGGTCGCTGCCACGTGCCAGGTCGCTGCCACGTGCCAGGCCGCGCTGAGCGCTCACACCCGGGAGGCGGGCGCTGTTATGATCACCCACATTCTGCAGATGAGGAAGCTTAATCACAGGGACTCACCCAGGACCGGGCGCCCAGAGAGAAGGCCCGATCTGAGCTCGAGTCTCCCTGACTCCCGGGCCCAGGGCTCTGTGTACGTGGCGCCCCCAGCGGCCTCTCACTGTGACATCGATGTTATTCAATTAAATTATTAACTAACCAAGAATGAAACGCGTGCAACAAGGAGCACAATTTACATACAACAAAAATGCTGCGAAAACAACTGTGAAAGGTATAAGCAGTATGATCACGCCATCACCTCTCATGAACGTGGCAAGCACCGCCCTCTGTCGGAGAGGACCTCAGGGTCTGGATTCTCTCTCTCTGTCACGCACATTTGCGCTTGACTTCATATTTTTTTACAAAAAATTTATTTTTTTTCTTTAATGAATGGAGTGGGGGATATAAAGAGAAAATAAGTAAGTTTTTTTTTTAATAGAGAGGCCCAGATGTGAAATTTTGCAGGAACTTTCAGATATGGTTCCTGTACTCTTCGTTTTATTTTGCCATGTTAAAGAGACAGCTCCTGAAGCTGGAGTATCCATACTTGTTTGACAAAACACCTCAATAAAACTGAGGGGAAAAAAGACAGGAGATTTAAAATACGTTTTGACCAAGCAGGAAAGATGTGACAATCCCTGAATCTAAGGACTGGTGGAGATGCTAGCTAGTCCCAGCCACAGTTGAAAGGGATACCCATGACAAAACATACAACCGAGGGCCATAGAATTTCTACTTGAAATTTCCCACAGAGGACAGTTCATAGATTATTGATGTGAAAATAATTAGGCTAGTGTTGAAGCAGATTATTGGAAACAACTAGGGCTGTTTAGCCTGGAAAAGAAGAAGAAAGGGAGCATAAGGGTTGCTGTCTGGTAAAGAGATCTCAGCAGATATTTTGTCCTTAAAAGCAGAACCAGGAGCAGGGGGTAGTTTTGAAGAGACAAACTTAGGGTTGGAGGTCAGGAAGAACTTTCTAAAAATTAGAGCCTCCCCAAAGAGGATCTGGGCCCCTCTGAAAGAGAGAACCACCATCAATGGCTTGAAGAAATGTGAGGTTGTGAGGGAGAAGAGAAATTTTGACTCAGTATAAGGGAAAATATCCTAACAATACATAGAGCAGTGCCAAGGTAGAGTGGCTTAGCCTGGAGAAAAGGGGAGCCAAGATCACTTTTCTGGAATGCTGCAGAAGAGATTTTTGTCTTGTGTAGGCACGGAGAGCTTGGGTAACCTCACAAGCTCCTTCCAACTCCAGGATTATGCAATTCTACAAAACTGACTTCACTGACTCCATCAGAGTAAATGGGATATTTCTGAGGATGTGAGCACTTCTGGTTACTTTAAAGGAATCACTGATCGTCTTGTCCCAGCTTTACATTTCAGTGCCCTGGAGATGACTCTGTTTAGAGGTTTCTTGCCAACCCTTCTCCATGCTGGTTTTGCCCTCCATCATCACTTCTCATTGCTTCATGAGGCCACACTGTTCATAATCGGCCACCATTCTCCACATGAACTCATAAATGAGTTTGTATTCCAAACTGCTATGGTTCTTGAGAGCCACTTCTCTCTGGGCTGCAAGGTGAGTATTTCTCTGTTAAGGTGGCAGGCTCTCTGGCCTGGTTATGGCAATTAGTTACATCCCTAGATCCTATATGAAATTATAATCAGTTCTAATGCCACCATTTCTTCTGTTCATGCTCCAGTTTTCTGCATTAAATGAGCAAGCACGGTTAGAAGGAAAACTCACATTGATGAGATTATGGATTCATTTGAATATTTCAGAGAAAGATGAATTACAGAGAAAAGTTTCTGGAGGTAGGGAAGCCAATTAGAAAAACAGTACAGTAATTGAGAGAAGAAGTGACAGAGTCCTAAACTAGGGTGCTGGTCCTGTAATGTAGAGAAAAAGGGAACAGACTTAAGTACTATGGAAGGACAATTCAATTCAATAAACATCCATCCATGTACCATGTGCAAAGGACTGCAACAGAACTTGTCTGCTTGGGTGATGGAGAGGCAAGAGTCAGTGATACTACTTGTGATTATGAACCCGGGTGACTGGGAGAAGGGTCAGGACAGGAAAAAACAGGCTTCTGTACAGGGGATGTTGAGCTTAAATTGTAACAGAATTTTCAAGTCAATAGGCATCTAATGACTGGATACTGGATCAAGGGAACAATCATTATTGGATGTTATAAGTTTGAGGGTCATCTTTGTAGAGATAACACTTGAGCCTGTAGAGAACAGATGAGATTACTAAGGGAAAGAGAAGGAAGAAGGAAGAGAAGACAGCCCATGGTAAAAAGCTATCCACCCTGAGAGACATTTTGTAAAATTGTGGTTGATAAGGGTGTTTTCTCAAGGTAGGTAATCAAGAAGCCTTCAAATTTCTTTAGAAAGAGATCATTTAAATGTTACTAACAAAAACAGTTACCTAGTTAACTTTAATAGCCTTTCAGAAAACGAAGGCACTTTTGTTGAGGGATCCTTCTCCAGGGAGAATACTAGCCATTTGACAGTGGAAACTCCTCCATTTTGATTCACTCCTTGTGATTGGAGGGTAGGAGGGGAAAGGAATGAAGTGAAGAAGTGTCTCTTGTAGAAACAAACCAAAATGGACTATTCAGAAGGATGATAAGAACACTTATTGAGGCTGACTTTTCCAAAACCAATAGAGTGGTCAAAGGTTGGGAAAATCTGGGGCCAAGGAAATGAAATTAATGTTCATGCTGAGAAAGTGTCTAACAAAATGTCATATTTAACATATTTTAGTGAGAAAAGCATTGCCTGCGTGAATACTTTCCTGTCAACAGTGGGACCGTGTAGACCACACGATCCATGATTTGAACCCAGGTTTTCCTGACTCCAGACCTGATGCTCTATTCACTGAGCCAACTCGCCACCCTGAAAACCTTCTTACGGAACCATTCTTCATATTACATAGAAAACAGTTTGGGGAATATTGCTTTAAGCTTCACTACATGCAATATCACTATAATGCCAGCCAACCAGCCCCTTTTCCTCTGGTGCTGTGCTCACTAAGCAACCCTCTGATGACTACCTTTGGTTTCCCAGGTAACTTGATATGCCTTGATTACCAGACAAAAGTATTCTAAACACTGGAAAGATATTCTTTCTCCCCTATCCACAAATTAATCAATTGGGTTCTTGCTTGCTTATCAACCAGCCTTTTTGTGAGGGGGTACCATGAATTCCCCAAAGACTATTTAGGCCCAGTGAAGTCATTTAGTAGAATTTCTAAAGTCTCAAGGCTGGTGAACAAAACCTGGAGCAGGGGCAGCCCAACCATGTGGCAGACATTGCAGAAAAACGGTGCCACAAACAGCTTAACAGGATGGGTTGACAATGCAGCTTGGGTTGCCTACCTGAGACACATAGACTGCAACACAAAGTAGGCACTGAAACAGGAAAATGCTAATTTACAACCCTCAAACATCTGGCCCCTCCTTTCCTCTCACTTTTTCCTCCTTTTTGGAATGATTTCCTTTTGTACCTTAAGAATTTCATTCTTGAGAGTTTCCCATCACTGCAGAGTTGACTTCCAACGCAAAAGTAGGTAGCAGAGTAGATACAGTGATACACCTGCAGTCAGAAGACTTGAGACACTTATTAACTGTGAGACCCTGGGTAAATCACTTAATCACTGCCTCAGTTTATTCATCTGTAAAATGGGGATAATAGCACTTCCTTAGGTTGTTGCAAATATAAGATGAGATAGTATTTTTACAGTAACTATATACATGTTAGCTCTTATTCTCATCATTAGAATTTTAGGCCATGAGATACCACCTACCTATCCTTTCTATTAGACCTTAGAAATTTGCTTTTTCGAGTGCATGAAAGTGTATGTCAGGGTGCATGTCAGGTTCTACATAATTTTCCTCTCCTCTGTCAAACTCAAGGAATGTGGTCATTTATTACAGAAAAATATTCAAAGTCTGAAATACAAACAAAAATGCTCCTGTCATTTCATCCCCTTCTGTCCCTTAGCAACCAATGTCTCCTCATTAATGAGAATCAGAATTAGAGCTGATTTGGGTCTGAATATCTCCTGTTGGTTCCTACACCTTTTGCATGACAAGATTATGAGAGCTATTAGTAGCTCTGCTTTGGGCACAGAGAGCACCCATGTGTGGACAAATGACTTCTCACCTCATTACTAACTCCTTCATGCTTCTATACCAGGATAGAGATCTGTTGCCCCAAACCATCATCTACATTCACCTTTGTTATCCAAAAGATCTACAGCATATCCTGATTACAAAATTATTTGCTTTTCCCTACACTGATCACTATGCAAATTTCCTCCCCCATTTTCCCCCCATTCTGGTTTCTGGATTTCCTCTTTTCCTAATAAACAAGGTTCCTCCACTACCCTTCCTACCTTTTACTTCTCTATTTCATCTCCCCAGAGCAATGGTATATCATGAGTGGGTAAGACAGGCAGCTCTAGCTGGAATTCAAAAGCTTTTTCTCCTCAGAGTTTGGGTTAGTTATTATTATCATGGTTAGTTACCCTAACACTACATGGGACCCCTTAACATCCTTCTCTTGTCAGTAGCCCCCCTTCCTCCCTGCTTCAGTTAACAGAGCTGAGAACAGCAGCAGTCAATGGTCACTTCTAATGAAGGCAGAGAAGAGCATGAGTGGAGACACTCTGGGACAAGGCAGTTTTTCTAGTTTCTGGTGAAACTGACTCCTTCAGTGAATCTAGGATCTTAGTGATACAGGAGAATGCTGGATGTAAACACGGTATGGCAGGGGCAGCTACTTATCGAATGTACATTTGAGAAGAGGAAAAAGAAGGTGGCCAAATTTACAACTAGGGAAAGTGAGAACGTCTCGTCAATAATTCCTTTGTACGCAGCACATAAGAGAGAGCACCAAGTGGCCTAGAAAATTTGGAGAGGAGTTTAGATAGATTAAAATTTACAACAAAAATCCATCCAGGCAAAAACTCCAAACTGAGCTGGATTTAACAAACAATGCCAACAACATTTATTAAGCACAAGTTATTAGATTTAAAGACCAACAATAACAACAACATAATCCTGCCCTCAAAGAGCTTATATTCTATTGATGCAATATGATGTGAGCATAGAGAAATAAATGCCAGGTAACTAGAGGAGCATGCACAGCTAGGGCATCAGAGAAGGCTTTACAGAAGAAGTGACATTTGAGCTGAGACCTGAAGGAAGATAAGAATTCTGAGGTAGAGCTGATGGAACAGTGAAGTATGCATTCAAGGGACAGAGAAATGGGAGAAGGTGCTCAATATTTTTCATCCTTTAAAGTGGCTACGTCAAAAATTTAGCTATTCTCGGCTTTTATATACAGCAATTTGTTATAAAATTCAATTCTATAGTTACTATTAATCCAAATTAATTCCAAGTCCTTGAAGTATTTTTAAAATGAGGCAGTTAGGTGCCAGTGGTCCTAGAGTAAGGAAGCCCTGAGTTCAAGTCCAGTCTCAAACACTGGGCAAGTTACTTAACCTCTATCTCAGTTTCCTCATCTGTAAAATGGAGATAATACTAGCACTTACTTCCCCAGGTTGTTGTGAGAATCTAATAGGAAAATAATTGCAAACTGCTTAGCAAACCACAGAGTAGGTGCTTAATTAATGGTTTTTTTCCTCCTTCCATGCTTAATGTGTTTCTTCCCTCTCTTTTTCCTATTTCATGTAACTGTTTATAATTTAAAAACCCTCAAAAATTCCCTCTCGCATTTTAATCTACAGATAATGATTACATGTAATAAAATGTGAGAGGAAAATGAAGGCAAGGTGATGATGCAAATATGGATACCTGTGAAAAGTAATATGGAACAAAATGTGGGAAGGGCAGCGATGCATAGTAAGGCTGGAAAGATAGGCTGGGACAAGGACACGAAAGACTTTACAACTAAAAGAAGAGAGTCTCTATTTGATCCTCAAGGTAACAGGAAGCCACACTGGAGTTTGTGAAGTAGAGGAGTCTAGTTCTTAAGGTTAACTAACCAGCTGAGAGCAGGCAGTGTTCTCAAGGTAGGGGATGAGTGAAAGCACAGGGTATGGAAATCAGTGGTCAATGCACTGCTTGGCTCTCAGAGTCCTTGCCAGTCTGGCCCCAGTGGCCTTTGCGGTCTGACCACATGTTCCTTGCTGTCCTGCCATTGAGGCCCAGCCAAACCTTGCTTTTGTGGTGTTCTTCACACATAACATGGCAGAAATTGGCTATGGTTTTATGTGTTATTTTGAATTTTGTTTTATCAGTTCATGTTTATTGATCACTTCTGATTTGCAATGTCCTATTTACAAAGCTTGAGGATGGCCCCTTTTTCCCATGTATGATGCACATCTACTTCTTCATCCTTGGACAGGGCACCTGATTTCTCATAACTCTGGTTATGTCTGATAACCTTTACTTTTTAAAAAAAGACTGAATGCCTCTAAATGCTGTTCCTTAGAAGAGTTCTGATCATCCCTATCAATTTAAAACAACCTCATCTGTTAGGAGTAAGGCAGACAGAAAATGCTCATGTTTCCCTGTTCTGTCTCTCTCTGAGGGGAGGACAAAAAAGAGAAAGGAAGGTCCTAGAAACAGAAGGGAGGGTCCATCCAGTCACCACCTGGATTGGGATAGAGCCCCTTTGACTTCTGGATCTCATTTAATACCCAGAACAGAGGGTTGTTTTTTTTTTTTTTTTTTGAGTGCTGGTGGGAGGGTTGTCAAAGTAGGCAAACACTACACTGAAGTGTAGAGAGAAACTTCAATCCTAAAACATAACAAAAAAACATTGTTCAATAGCCCCCCTTTTAAGGGTTTAAGGAACAGTCAAAACAAAACAGAATAGATACTGGAACAAATTTAAGAATTTTACAGCATTTTCCAACTGTTCAGGGATAGAAAATGAGTATTCCTTTATTTAACAAATTAACACCTACACACACACACACACACACACACACACACACACACACACACACCCCAAAACCCCTTCCCTGCCAAGTACAGTTTTGGTATGCCTACTACAGAAGAAATATATCTAAGTTTCTGAAATACAAACATTTCTTCTAAATGATGACAAAATGATAAAAAAAAAAATTCACCCATTTATTTCAGATCGCAATATTTATCTGAACCTTTCGATAAGCATTTAGTGCTTCCTATGTGTTAGTCACTGTCCTAAGTACCAAAGAATATTAAGAAAAGTCTGTCTTCAAAGAGGAGTATTGGAGTATGGGACATACCACCTACACATATGAGTCTATACAATTTCTATTAAATTCCATTTTCAGTAGACCTGTAGTCTTCCAGCTTATTAAGCTGCAAAGGCTAGAAACAGTGGCATGCAATTTAGGCAGGGATTTTTAACCTTTTATGTCATGGATTCCTTTGATTAAACCTATAGACCCCTTCTCATGATAATGCTTTTAAATGCAGAAAATAACATACTATACATTAAAATGACAAAGGAACTCAATTTTTGTGGTGATGGAATTAGAAATTGATAGGATGCCCATCTAGAAGCTTTAGTATAGTTTTAAGTGCTAACAGCTTAAATGACTGAAATGCAATTTATATTCATATTTATATGCTTCATATAGGTATAGAAATAGATATATAAACACACACATGCATACATTCATATTTATAGTACAAAATCATGATTCCCAGTGAAGAATCTCTGATTTAGGCCTACATTAGGAGGGCAATGAGAACAAAATGTTAAGTTGCTGGTGTAAGAGTTCCCAGACTACTTAGATCAGACCTAAAGAATTCATTTATGCAAGGTGTTATGTTACAATGTATACTTCATACAATGTACAGCTAAGTCCATATCATCAACAAATGTCAGCAGATCTTAACTTCTACGTATCCATGGGATATCAGCATAGAAGGTAGTAACCTACTTCCCTCAAAAACAATCCATTAAAAAAGTTAAACTATTACTTTTAAAGGTTTCCAGAGACAAATCCACACCTTCCTTCAATAGTGTTTTTTTTTTTAACAACTGCTTATTTACTTGCATTACCAAGGTTTTCCTTTTATCTAGCCAAAATTTCATGTTAGAATTTAATCATGTTTCACATTCTTTAGTCCTCTGGAGAACCATACTTTCTAACCACTATTCTTTGTATAATAACCACTCATTGTCACAATTTTGAAGGCCTTCAGGTATCAATTTTGAAGATCTCAAGACCAAGATTTCAAAATAATGGAACAGATCATGAATGGTATTGCCAAAAAGAAATAACCAAGAATTGCCAACTAACTACTCATATGCCCATAAAATCTTTTTTTAAATAGTATTTTTTCCAATTACATGTAAAGAAAATTTTAACATTTTTACAAAATTTTGAGTTCCAAATTTTCTCCCTCCCTCATCACTATGATGGTTTGCAATTTGATATAGGTTATATATGTGCAATCACTTAAAACATATTTCCATATTAGTCATATTGTGAAAGAAAAAATAGATCAAAAGAAAAAAGATGTGAGAAAATAAAGTAAAAATAGTATGCTTCAATCTGTATTCAGATACCATAAGTTCTTTCTCTGGAGGTGAACAGCGTGTTTTTTCTTTTCTTTTCTTTTTTTTTAATTACAAGTCCTTTGGAATTGTCTTAGATGCTCCCTGAGAAGATGCTAAATCATTTACAGTTGATCATCACACAATGTTACTGTTACTGTATACAACGTTCTCCTTTGCATCTTTATTTTGCATCAGTTCACGTCTTTCCAGGTTTTTCTGAAATCTGCTCATAATTTCTTACAGCACAATAGTATTCCATTATACTCATACAACATAACTTGTTCAGCCACTCCCCAACTGATAGCCATCCCTTTGATTTCCAATTCCGTTACCACAAAAAGAGCTGCTATAAATATATTTGTACAAATAGGTCCTTTTCCCTTATTTTTGAATTTCTTTGGGATACAGACTTAGAAGTTGTATTGCTGGATCAAATGGAATGTAGTTTGGTTCCCCTTTGGTCATAGTTTCAAATTGCTCTCCACAATGGTCCAGTCAATTCACATACTCTACCAATAGTGCATTAGTGTCCCAATTTTCTGGTATCTCCTCCAACAGTGATCATTGTCCTTTTCTGTCATGTTAGTCATTCTGATAGGTATGAGGGTACCTCTGAGTTGTTTTAATTTGCATTTCTCTAACAGTGATTTGGAGCATTGTTTCATATGTCTATATATAGCTTTGATTTCTTCATCTGCAAACTGCTTATTTATATCCTTTGACCCTTTAACTACTGGGAAATGACTTGTATTTTTATACATTTGACTCAGTTCTCTACCTATCTGAGAAATGAGACCTTTATCAGAGATATTTGCTGTAAAAATTGTTTCCCAGCTTTCTGATTTCCTTCTAATTTTGGCTGCATTGGCTTTGTTGGTGCAAAACTTTTAAAACCTGATACAATCAAAATTATCCATTTCATATCTCATAATGTTTTGATCCCTTCTCCATCGATCTGAAAGGCAAAGAATTCCATGCTTTCCTAATTTGCTTATGATATCATCCTATATGTCTAAATCATGTGCCCCTTATTTTAACTTAGTATACTACATAAATCTATACCTAGTTTCTTCCATACTGTTTTGCAGTTTTCCCAGTAGTTTTTGTCAAATAGTGAGTTTTTGTCCCAGAACCTGGAGTCTTTGAATTTATCAAACACTAGATTACTAAGGTCATTTACTACTGCATCTTGTGTACCTAATCTATTCTACTGATCCACCACTCTATTTCTTAGCCAATGCCAGATAGTTGTGATGACTACCACTTTATAATAGTTTTGAGCTTTGATAAGACCACCTTCTTTAACATATTTTTTCATTAATTCCCTTGATATTCTTTACCTTTTACTCTTCCAGATGAATTATTATATTTTTCTAGCTCTATAAATTTTTTGGTAGTTTAATTGGTATGGCACAGAATAAGTAAACTGATTTAGTTTAGAACTTTCATTATTACTATATTGGCTCTACCTATCCATGAGCAACTAATATTTTTCTATTTGTTTAGATTTGACTTTATTTGCATGAAACACTTTGTAATTATGTTAGTATAGTTCCCGAGTTTGTCTTGGGAGGTAGACTCCCAAGATTTTATATTGTCTATATTTATTTTAAATGGAATTCCTCTATCTCTTGCTGCTAGGCTTTGTTGGTAATATGTAGAAACACTGATGATTTATGTGGGTTTATTTTATATCCTGCAACTTCCCCTGAGGTATTATTTCAACCAGTTTTTTAGTGGATCCTCTAATTATTATCTGCAAAGATAGTAAGTTTTGTTTCCTCACTGAATATTCTAATTCCTTCAATTTGCTCTTTTCTTATTGCTATATCTAACATTTCTAGTACAATAATGAATAACAGTGATGAATATGTACATCCTTGCTTCCCTTCTGATCCTATTCTAGCTTATTCCCACTGTAAATAATAATTATTGATGGATTTTAGATAGACACTACTAATCATTTTAAGAAAAGCTCTATTTATTCCTATACTCTCCAGTGTTTTTAACAGGAATGGATGCTGTATTTTGTCAAAAGTTTTTTCCAAATCCATTTAGATAAATATTTCTATTGGTTTTGTTACTGATATGGTCAATTATGCCATTAGTTTTCCTAATATTGAACTAACCCTGTATTTGTAGTATAAATCCCACCTGGTAACAGTATATGATACTAGTGATATATTGCTGTAATCTTCTTAACAAATTTTTTTGCTTCAAAATTCATTAGGAAAATTGGTATAGTTTTCTTTCTCTGTGTCTGCTTTTACTGGTTTAGGTTTCAACACCATATTTGCATCGTAAAAGAAAATTTGTTAGGACACTGCCTACTTATTTCCAAATAGTTTATATGGTATTGGAATTAATTGTTCTTTAAATGTTTGGTAGCATTCACTTAATCCATCTTGACCTTGGGGATTTTTCCTTAGGGAGCTCACTGATAGTTTGTTTAATTTCTTTTTCTAAAATAGAGTTAAGTATTCTGTTTCCTCTTCTGGGCAATTTATATTTTTATAAATACTCACTGATTCTGGTTAGACAGTCAGATTTACTGGCATATAATTGGGCAAAATAGTTCCTAATAACTGCTTTAATTTCCTCTTCATTGGTGGTGAATTCACTCGTTTCACTTTTGAAACTAGATATTTGGTTTTCTTCTTTCTCTTTTTAAATCGTTAATTAATGATTTATCTGTCTTGGTCCCCCCCCATAAAACAAGCCCCCAGTTTTATTTATCAGCTCAATAGTTTCCTTCCTTTCAGCTTTATTAATCTCACTTTAGGATTTCCCATGTTGTTTAAGTGGGGATTTTTAATCGTTCTTTTTTTAACTGCACATACTATGTATTGCTCTGCTCTTGCTCTAACTTTTTTGATGCGAGTTTAGAGATATCAATTTTACCCTAAGCACGGCTGCACCCCATACATTCTGGCATGTTGTCTCACTGTTGTCACTCATTTCAATGAAATTATTGATTGGTTCTATGATCTGTTCTTTGGGACTAGTTTCCAGTTAAATTTTGATCTATCATTCCCCTGCTCTTTACTGCGTGTAATTTTTTATTGCATTATGATCTGAAAAGGATATATTTAATGTTCCTGTCTTTCTACATTTGATTAGGAAGTTTTTATGTCCTATTAACAGATGGTCAATTTCTATGTAGGTGCCAGGTACCACTCAGAAAAAGGTAAATTCTTTCCTACTCCCATTCAGTTTTCTCCAGAGGGTGATCATATCTAACTTTTTAAAAACTCTAATCACCTCCTTAACTTGTTTCTTATTTATTTTTTGGTTAGATTTATCTAGTTCTGGGAGGGAAAAGTTGAAATCCCTATGTCCTCCTGTAACTCACTTAAGTTCTTTGGTGCTTATGTTTAGTAGTGATATTACTTCACTGTCTATGGTATCTTTTAGTAGGATGTTGTTTCCTTCCTTATCTATTTTAATTAGATCTATCTTTTGTTTTTGCTTTGTTGGAGATCATAATTGCTAAGCCTGCTTTTTAATTTTCTTCAGCTGAAAAATAATAGATTCTGTTCCAACCCTTACCTTTACTTTGCATACATCTCTTTGCTTCAAGTATGTTCTTGTAAGTAACATACTATAGGACTCTACTTTGTAATCCACTCTGCTATCTGCTTCCATTTTATGGGTGAGTTCATCCCATTCGCAGTTATGATCACTAAATGCGTATTTCCTTCCACACTATTTTCCCCTTTATCTTTTTCTCTCTCCTCTCACCCTTTTCCTTCTCACCAGTGTTGTGCTTCTGACCACCACCTCGTCCCTTCTATGAGTCTCCCACCCTTTTTCTTAACCCCCTCGCCTCCTACGTCCCCATAGGGCAAGATGGATTTCTATACCCAACTGACTGTGTATGCTATTCCCTCTTTGAGCCAATTCCAATGAGAGTAAGTTTCAAATGATGCCCATTACCCCCTCTGTCACCTTCCCCTCCATTTTAATAGATCTTTCACACATCATGTGAGTTGATATATCCTGTTGTCTCTCTCTTCTTTCTGCTCCCAGTATAATCCTCTTTCTCATCCTGTAATTTTTTTATATCATTCCATCAAAGTGATCTCGTACCCATTCTGTCTATGTATAATCCTTCTAACTGTACTAATAGTGATACAGTTCTTAAGAGTTACAAGTTCCCTCTTCCCATATAGGGAAGCAATTTAGCTTTATCCGATCCCTCTTTTCTTTTTATGCTTCTCTTGAGTCTTGTATTTGGATTTTTTTTTGTTCAGCGTCTGGTCTTTTCATCATGAAGGCTGGAAAGTCTTCTATTTCATTGAATGACTGCTTTCCCCTTGAAGGATCATGCTTGCTGTGTAAGTGATTGTTGGTTGTAACCCTAGCTCCTTTGCTTAACTGTGGTTCCACAATACATGAACTGTTTCTTTCTGGCTGCTTGCAATATTTTCCCCTTGGCCTAGGAATTCTGAAATTTGGGTATAATGTTCTTGGAAATTATCATTTTGGGATCTCTTTCAGGAGGTGATCAATAGATTCCTTCCATGTCTACTTTACCCTCTGGCTCTAGGATATCAGGGCAGTTTCCTTTGATAATTTCTTAAAGTGTGATGTCCAGGTTCTTTTTTCATCATTGTTTCTAAGCAGTCCAATAATTCTTAAATTATGTCTCCTGGATCTATTTTCCAGGTGAGTTGCTTTTCCAATAAGATATTTCACAATTTTCTTCCATTTTTTCATTCTTTTGATTTTGTTTGATTGATTCTTGATATCTCTCTAATTTTTAAGGAGTTATTTTCTTCAATTAGCTTTTTTTTACTCCCTTTTCTACTTGGCCAAGTCTACTTTTTAAGGAAGTTTCAGAAGTTTCTTCAGTAAATTTTTATATAGCTTTTTCCATTTTTATATTTCCTTATAGCTTTATCCATTTTTTATGCTTCCTTTATTAAGCTGTGAATCTTTTTTCACAATTCTTTTGCATCACTCTCATTTCTTTACCCAATTTTTCTTCTACCTCTCTCATTTTATTTTTAAAATTCTTTTTGCACTCTTCCAGGAGCTCTTTTTGAGTCTGGAGCAATTTACATTTTTCTTTGAGGCTTTGCATGTAGGCATTTTGACACTGTTGTCTTCTTCTGAGTTGTGTTTTGATCTTCCCTGTTGCCATAATAACTTTCTATGGTCAGTTTTTTTTTGCTGGCTGTTTATTTGATTGTTTGCTCTTTTTTCCCAGCCTAATTCATTATTTTTACAGTTGAAATCTGCTCCTGGCATGGAGGGGGCATTGTTCCAAATTTCTTGTGCTGCAATTGTAAGCCCTTGGCTGCTTGACTAGTCCTGTGCTAGGGCACACAGGGGGTGGGGCCTGGTTGCTCACTTGCTACTGTACCAAGGATACAGGTAAGGGAGGGGTAGATGAGGAGCTGGCTGTTTGCCTTCTGCTGCACTGGGGCCCACTTTCCTAGTTGTTTTGGGATTGAAAATTGTTTCACCTCAACTTCCAGAATTCATTATCAGGGAGTACTTTAGAGTTGTTTGGAAGTGAATTTGGGAGAGTTCAGGTGACTTCCTATTTACTCTACCATGTTGGGTGCTGGAAGTCTGTGCCCTTAAAAATCTTTATGAAAATGGTCTATGCTCGAATCCAAGCTATGCTTCATGAAAACATGACAATGGAGTAAGACAGGACTTCATGGATCTATTACAGGCCAGATTTTCAGTCACATGTGACAATCTGCTGCAGATAATAGAAGATCTTACTGTATACACACAATACAAGTTTAAAGTCTCTCCCCTTCAATAAGGAATCTCTTACAAATTAAGATCACACAAATGTCTTTATAAATACAACCAGAAAGAATTTTGTCAATGATCTTCTATCTATATCAAACAGGCATAAAACAGGCTCACCCAAGGTGATATATTAGTGTCATCATGGAAGATGCTCCATACAAAACATAGAAAGAAACATAGTAGAAAGGTGACCCTATAAATGGGGGGGACTTTCCAGAGCTTTCTATTTGAAGATGACATTTTATTGATTGCACTGATCCCTGGAACACCCCAAAGCCTCCTTAATAAACACCATGATTCAAAAGGGACAAGCCTAGTAACCCACAAAGAAAAAAATCTAACAGCTGAAGAATGCACACTTCACAACATAGACTTGAACAGGCAGCCTGTTGAATTTGTCTATCTGGACAAACACATCTGGAATAAGCACTACAATAATCTTAACAAAGTCATTCCCAATAGAAGCCTTTAGGGAACCTTACCATCTATAGGGAAACCTCTTTTCCATTTGGACTTTGTACAGGACATCCACCAGTCTTCTCCTGGTGATGTTATAAGAGCTGTAAATTATGGAACACAATGACCTCAGAAAACTGAAAGGGTTATGTAAAGACATACATATGTCTATGTGTACATACATGGTGTCAGTAAGACTGCAGCATATTACAATCTACTCTCCAAGGAATAAGTGATATAAAAGATATCATTAATGGTATAAATGCCTGGAAAAGGAAGTGAGCCAGTGATGTATAAATGAGTTATGACAGATGAATTGTTCAAAGGAAGCTCTCAAAAGCAGAATGGACATCCTTTATGGTACATTATGGAAGGAAGGTCAAGGCCGAGAACTGCATTAGATGAGAATACACAGACTGATTACTCTTCACACTAGGGGAAGGGTACCTACATGGAGAAGGTTACAGATCCATTAAAACTTTTAATGCAAAATCACAGACACCTCCCATATTCTTATTCTCCAAATTAAACTATCCTAGTTACTCAATCTTCCTTTCTAAACTGTCTAGATCCTCTCTCAAATGAGAGAGTCTAGCATGGAGGAAAGATGAACGAATTTGAATTTGGAGGACTTGAATAGGAACCAGTCACTTATCATCTGTATGATTTTTCGGTAAGTCGCATAATCTCTGTGGACCTCAGTTTTCTTTATCTAGAAAATGAAAGGTTTGGACTCAGTAACTACATAGTACCTTCTAGTTCTAAATCTATGACCCTATGATGAATTTTCTTCATATACCTCTTAAAAATCTAGAATTGTAATCTAGATATAATTCTCTAATGAGGACCTGACCACTACAAAGTACAGTGGCAAAGTACGTACCCTTGCTTTTGAGTAACACAAATCTGTTAATACATTCCAGCTTTTTAAATTAAAATTTCCAAGTCATTTTTATTATATCTCTCAAGTCTATCTGCACCTGGACAGTTATTCTCTGGATATCTGTAAAAATGAATGAATATGGTCAGTGGTATCAAAATAGCCATCAAAGAAGAGAAAAAAATCTGATTTTGGAAGAGGAACCAGACGATTGTTCTAAGCTGAGGGGAGTTCTGAAGTTGTGCACACCATAAAACCATAGGAATAAAGGTGCTATGTTATCTATGTTATTGACTCATTTTGACCACGATAAGAAGGCACAAAAGAATCAATGTTTTCTTCGTAGGAAAACGTATGTAGGAATTCAAAATAGAATATGAAAGCCAAAAATGATTTAACATCTTTTTACTTTGCTTTTAGTCAAAGTGTAACAAAATGTCCCTGCTCTTAATAATTGGACCACTATGATATGGGAGGGGGAAAATGACAATGAACTTCAGGCCTCCTCCTCCCTTGGGAAAGAGCAGCAGTAAGGTGAGGTTGTTGCTCCTCCACTTCCTTTAAAGCAAGAGGAATGTAATTTTCTAATGGAGACTTCGGATGCAGTACTTGTGGGGCACTCATGTCCCTGACTCACCCTATGTTGTAGACAACAGTTACCAAAATACAAATGACAATATCTGTTTCTTTCTTGCCTTCTTATGTACTTGCCCAAAGTACAAAATGTGATTGAAACAGCTGGGCTGGAAGTTAGAATACCTGCCTTCTCCTTCTAGTTCTGCCACCAAGTCATTTTGGTACCTAGGAAAAATTATTTCACTTTACTTTCTTCACCTGCAAAATGAAGGGGCCAGAATACACAATCTCTAAAGTCCTTTCCAGCTTTGAAAGTCTATGATCTTTCCTAAAAATATCATTATGAATGTGCCATCAAGTAACTTCTGAAATGGCCTTATGCTTAACAACTTTCCCTCTAGGATCTGGACTTCCAAATCTACTACTTCAGTCATAGAAGGGAGTCTTGGTGTGTAAGGGGGTCCTTCCTCTGATGGAGATCAGTCACTCATCTAAGTGGCTCATACATAATTGCTTTGTGAGAGCAGGCCTTGAATACACTCCTTTCTAAATCTAGGACTAGCCAGCACTGGAGCTACCCCACTATGCAGCTTCTCAGTAACGTCCAATTCCACTTCTTAAAGGATAGCTATTTTTAGACAAAGGATTACAAAATTTCAATAGAAAATGGGACGATGAAATGTTACAGTAGACAGCTCCCCATAGTCTCTAGGACAAATAAAATACACTCCTGTCTGGCTTTTAAAGTCTGTCCACCCCCACTTACCTTTCTTATACATTATTACCCTTTTTCCACTCTATGTTCTTGTCAAATTAAGTCTTTTTGATGGTTTTCATATATGTGAGGTGTATGTTACAAACCAATTTTACAGATGAAGAAATTAAAAACAATGTTTAATTGGAAAAGGTGGTGTACTAATTGCATAGCAAGAGGAAGAGATAACAGATGGGCATTAAAGTGTACCACTGATATCCACAAACTATTTAACAGACAGTTTTCATTGCTTTGGGTAAATCCTCCATGAAAGTCAGGACCTGGACAAGAATAGTACAAGATCAGAAAGCATAAACAGGGGTGAAGGTAGGATGGGGATAGGAGTCAACTGCACCAGGCTACACAGTTTCCAAAGTATTCAAATATAGGAGTATCATGGAATATTGTTTCACTGTAAGAAATGATCCAGCAAGTAGGTGGCACCATAATGCCCAGAGCGCATCCTGGGCCCAGCTAAGGCCGAGGAAGGTTCATCTTCCTTAGTTCAAATCTAGCCCCAGATATTTACTAGCTATGTGATCCTGGACATGTCACTTCACTCTGTCTCAGTTTCCTTATCTAAAAAATGAGCTGGAGAAGAAAATAGCAAACCAGCTTAGTATCTCCACTAAGAAAACCCAAATGAGGTCATAAAGGGTTGGATACAACTGAAACGGTTGAACAACAATGTATGAAATGATCACTGTGAATATCAAAGCTAATATGGGATTGTAGATTTAAAGCTAGAAGAGATCTTTAAGGGCAGGAGGAGGTGAGAAGCGAATTCGCCAATGGCCTCAGGGTTGGTAAGCGGCAGAGATTCTTCTGCCCACCTTCCACATGAAGGGTTCCCATGAAGGGTTGACTGGTGATGAAGGCGCAATCAGAAGACACACGTTAGCTCTGTGAATAGTGTCATTATTGTGTAACGGCAATAAAGTTCAAAAGAGAATCCACCAAATCAAAATCAGTATATGACCTGGACCCATGAAAGAGGCTCTTACGACTTTGCTCAAGTTAATTCTACACATATTTTAAGATAAATTATAAATCATTTTTACTTAGATGGTTCTGGTGATAGTTACAAAAGGTGGAATAAACACATAACAAATTAAACCCAGCAGCTGGATCTGTGTAACTTTAAGTCTGCAATGCTTCATATAGGTTACCTTACTTGATTCATCTAACAACCCTGGGAGCGAGGGGCTGTTATTATCTCCTAAGGCAGAGGGAAAGTGACTTGCCCAGGGTCACACAGCTAGTGAGTGTCAGAGGCCAAATTTGCACTCAGATCGTCATGACTGTAGGTCCAGCACTCTATCTACCAAGTCATATAACTACCCCCACTACTTCAGAAACGGTTAATTCTGCAAATAAAAAGGCATGTAAAACATAAAAACAACTCATCCATATACATGATCAATGAGTACTACCAAAAAGCAATGGGATAAGTTGGCTAACTTTATACATTTACTGAAATTTACCTTAATTATACTGGCTATGCAATAAAAAACAAAATCAGTAAATATATATTTACCAAGCTAAGAAGTATAATCCTCAAAGTCACATAAAGTTATCAAAACTGGCAAATGAAAATTCCCTCAAGTTCACAACCTCAACTTTTTTTGACTTTCTTTTATCCCTAGCACTTAACATAGTACCTGGCACAGAGTAGGAGTTTAATAAATGCATCCTCTGCCTGACCTCATCTCACAGCTACAATCCACTGCCAAACCTTGTCACATTCCCTTTTCACATGGCACCACCCTAGTCGATGCCCCATCATCTCTTGTCTGGATTACTTCAAGATTCCTAGTTTGTCTTGCTGCCTCAAGTCTCCCCCGACTCTAGTCCATCCTCCACACTTCTGCCATAGGGCATTTCTACAGCATGGATATGACAGTGTCCTCCCCTGCTCACAGGGGTCCAGGGGCTGCTCCCCCACCCCCGGGCACTAGAGGACCTGCCCTCTACTTTATATTTATCTGGAGTGTACCTCCTGTTTCCAAGGTTGTCTTCCTTTTGAATGTCAGCTCCATAGTGTCTGGTACATAAATGTTTAATAAAGGTTCGTTGACCTGACCAGGATTAAAGCTTCTCATATTGGGAATGTGCATGGGTTGCTCCCCTGGAGTTCTTCCAGCTAAGGCTGGACAGCCACTGGCTGCCACTGCACAAGGAATCCCTGCTCAGATGCTGCTAGGACTGGCTGGCCTCTGAACCTCCTAATGCTGACCCTTGAACTCTTGGCTGGTTCCCTCCACTGATTTCTTACTTCCATACTCTAGAACCAACTGTATTTCTACCCTTAGGCATCATCTCTAAAAGGTCCTTGTTATATGCACATATTACCTAGAAATTTGAGCCACAGCCCCATAACACTTCTACAGCCTTCTCCAATTTGGTCATTAGTACAATAATCTTATCAGATTAGTTAATGCTCACCTTGAAGGATAGAAGGTGACTTTCAAGGAATGACATAGAAGACAAATGGGGACAAAAGGAGGAGGGAAAGCTCATCAGAACCAATCAATCTATAAACATTTATGCGCACAACAAGCAAGGAGGGAGACCAAGTCAGGCAGCCACTGCTTCAGGCAGTGGAACAGAGAGTATGAGTTCTACTCACCTCCAAGGTCAGCTACTGTTTGTAGTATGTAACCCATTTGGATGTTAATGAGATGAATCAACCCTCAGGTACTGAATTCATTCCTTATTTTTGCCTAAAAAGACACATAGGTTTGTACATAAAGAACTGAAAAGAGCTGCATGTGGTTCCCAAACTTCTAGTCCCCAACAGACAAGCTAGTTCAACTCCCCTATTTTAGGGATGAGGAAATCAGAGCTGAGAGAAGTGATCTGTTCAAGGTCACGCAAAATGTCCTGCTTAAAATGGGGAGACAAGAATGGAACATCACATTCTGGATATAATCTAGATGTCAAAGAATATAATAGGAATATTACTTCCCATATCTGGACCCTATTACTAATGCTGCCTAAAATTGTATTAGTTTTTTTAATAGTGGCTATATGCTACTGCTATCAAACAGGAAACTATGAAAAAAAGTATAAACAACTAGCATTCAAAAAGTTGAATAAAATCACAAATGTCAAGTTAGTATGGTAAAGTTCATTTTTTTCCTTAAAAAAAAAACAAAACTTCATTTCCCTCTATTTCTCATCCTTTTCTCTGTGTATCTATCTGATTCTATTACTATTATTAGGATTATATGTGCAGGGGTTCCCACATCTCTGCAACTTAGACTGTAATAGTTTTCTGGGGCCTTAAGTGAACTGTTCAATGTCACACAACTACCACTTATCAGAGGGAGGACTTGAACCTAGTTCTTCCTGACTCCAAGCTGGTTCTCTATCTGCTCTGCTACCCTACCTCTTCTCCTACTAGCTGACATCTGTTTTGTGCTTTAAGATTTATAAAGTCTATAGAGAGAGAGAGAGAGAGAGAGAGAGAGAGAGAGAGAGAGAGAGATTGGTAAAGAAAGAAGAAAACTCATTAAGCAGGAGAAGGTGAGCTCCCCCTTCAATCCCACCCCCATATTGGCTCTTAAAGCAGGCTTGTGGAGGGAAGGTGATTAACTCAAATTGAAACATGTTGGGTTGGAAATGCCAATGGAACATCAAACAGTCAGGTGGACATGTGGCACTAGATGGAGCTCTGAAGAAAGTCTGGGGACAGATACAGGTGAGAGACATCTAAATACAAGTCATAATTAAAGCCTGGGGAAAGAA
Organism: Bettongia penicillata ogilbyi; assembly: GCA_023548195.1. Classification (NCBI taxonomy): domain Eukaryota; kingdom Metazoa; phylum Chordata; class Mammalia; order Diprotodontia; family Potoroidae; genus Bettongia; species Bettongia penicillata. The sequence goes on from JAJHZJ010000453.1 coordinate 9,482,037, forward strand.
GAAGATGTATAAATGGGAAGAGCAGAAAAAGTAGATACTTGAATTCAAATCTACAATCAGGGAAGAAAGAGCATGAGAATAAGGCAAAGTTCTGGAAGCGCAAGGAGAGGAGGATTTCCAGAAATGTTCTGGAGGCTTCTCAGTCAAGGGGGAAAGTGCCCAGGACCCTTCAAGTGTTGTTTCACTGGACAAGACAGGACAGAAGTGTATAAGGAAGGAGAAGTGATTAGAAAAAGGTGAGGCACTGCAGTGCTTCTGGGAGCTGGAGCGTGGTACTTCATTTGAATTCAGGGGTTCTAGGTAACTGCAATGAGCTGCCTAGCACATATGAGGGGGTGCAGAGTACCCAGAATGCACAGAAACACTGGGCCTGGACTCAGGAAGAGCTAAGTGTGAATCTAGCCTCAGATACTAGATGGGTGACCCTGGGCATGTTACTTCACCTCTGTCTGCTTCAGTTTCTTCAACTGTAAAATGGAAATCATTAAAGAACCATGCTTGCAGACTTAGCAGCATTTAGCAGAGTGCCCAGAATCTAGTAGATGCTGAATAAATGCTTCTTCCCTTCCTTCCTTTCTCTACCAAACTGGCTCAGGTCAGAAATGGAGCAAGCTACAGCTTGTGGGAAGACCTGGGGTAGGCTTATGCTTATGAGGGGCCATTGCATTTTTAGTGTGGCTAAGACAGAGAGAGTCAGTCTCAAAAAAAAAAATTAAATGAGCAAGAATAGTCTACTCCAGAAATTCTCAAACTTTCTTCATTCCTAAGGCCCTGTGTATCTACATAGCACCCAAAAGAAATACCAAACAGTTGCTGTTAGGGTCAAACAGCTTACATATGCATTTATGTTCTAACAACTTAATAACCACTTGAAAAAAAATATGCATATACACTGAAAAAAATACTTTTATTTCATTCTTAAATTATAACTCTTTACTATGGGATATGGGATATGCACTTTTCAAACCTGGGTAGCAGATTGGACACTGTCACCCTCATTTCCTGTTGCACAGTGATTCTCATGCAAGACTTGCTTTTATCACAGTAACTATTGAAAACTCAGCTTTGCAAAAATATGATGTCACAAACAATAAAGTTCATAGCTGAAATTTCAATTCAATCAAAACCAATCTCAAACATTCAAGAATGTCACTGATCTCATGTTAAACCCAAGAACTATCCTGACTTCTTGTACAAGCAGGGCCTGGCATGTGTCTAGAATCACAGAGAGGTGTTCCCCCTCAAATTTAAAATACACTACAATGCCCCTTTGGGAACCAAGGGTCTATTTTTTTAAGACATTTGAAAGAGAATGGCTTGAAGATTGTTTTCCTCCAAAGGAGGGAAGCCTTTGGTGTGCTTTTAGGCAGAGGGGAAAGAAACCAGTGGGTATTGGAAACTCCTAAAAGGCTCCTCGATGAGGATAGTGCTCAACAAAGTGGAAACCTGTGTGTATCTTCCCCTCTTTGTCATTGCCTGACTCAAACTTTTCTTCTCTTCTGGAGATTTCAGGAGTTGTTTAAATGATAAATGAAGGAAAATACTTTAATGAAGTGAAAGAGACAGGTAAAGAGGAGAGAGGTTGATGGACAGGAAGGAAAGGAAGAGAAGGCAATTATGGAACAAAGCCTAGAACAGACCTAAGAGGAAGAAGAGAAAAGAATGAAGTTTGCACATGGGGACAAAGTGGACAAACTGGCAGAGAAGGATGAGGTCATCCAGACTGACCTACTAAGAAGAGCTGATGCTGATAGAACGTGGAGACCACTACTGTGTCCCAATGACACTAGTGCATTGCTGGTGGAGCTGTGAATCAGTCCAACCACTACACAAAGTAACTTGGAGGTATGCAAATAAAGTGACTAAAATGTCCATGTTCTTTGGCCCAGATACGCCACTACTAGGTATGTACATAAAGGGGATTATTGATAAAAAGCAAGTTCTTACAGAGACCAGAATACTTACAGCACTGCTTTCTGTGGGAGCAGACATGGAAACCAAGTAGATGCTCATCGACTGGGGAAAAGTTAAATACTTTCTGGTGAATTTAATGGAATGGGACTGTGCTATAAGAAATGATGTGCATGATGACTACAGGGAAACCTGTACAGATCTCCATCAACTGATACAGAATGAAGTCAACAGCACTAATACAACAGTAAATACAATGACTACAGCAACAAAAATGGCAAGAACCACAAAATAATCATAAGAAAATGTTACAAAATTAGAAACATTAAGCATGGCCCCAAACATTGCACATTTTCATATTTTTTCTTGTATGCTAATAGATTATTGTCTTTTAAATATTCCTTGTGACATGGGATGGATCTGTAGGCAAGGGTAGGAGGAGATTCAGTGAGAAGTGTAGATAATATTAAACAATAATCAATGAAAAGTATTTTTGAAAAAATGAGATGACTGCTAAGTTTGGATGCAGCAATTTCATTTAAGCGATGACATTGGAAGACAAATGGAGAAGAGTTGAGGAGGGAAAGCAGAGAAGTAGAGTTAACAAATAGCTTTCTGTAGAAGTGTGACTGAGAAAGGAAGGTAACATAGAGGCTGGGTAGCATGAGGGGATGTTGGAGTCTAGGCAACGTTTATTAAGGATGGGAGTGTAGGGCATGTTTGAAGGAAGTAGGAAAGAAGTGAAGAGAGATGGAGGGAGAGACGGAGAAGGAGAGGAAGAAGGAGAGGGAGAGGGAGAGAGAGGGAGAGAGAGAGAGAGAGAGAGAGAGAGAGAGAGAGAGAGAGAGAGAGAGAGAGAGAGAGAGAGAGAGAGAGAGAGAGAGAGAGAGAGAGAACTGAGGAAGCAAGTGGCTGGAGAAGATGGGAAGGGATGGGCCAGAGGGGTGGTCAACTCATTATCAGAGACAAAAAGAAAAGGAGGAAAGAGTAGAGGGTGATGCCAAGGGGTTCCGCAATGAAGAAAAGGGGAGCAGGAACAGTTCAGGTCTGCACAGCTTTTGTGGGGAGCAAGGAAATCAATCAGAGAGTAACAGAATGATTATCCTGATGTAATGAGCATTCTTTCTAGGAATAACTGCACGGAGAGTCAGGAACAAAACATCCAAATGGATAAGGCAAGAGAAAAGGTAATGGAGTATAGTGGATAGAAAATTGGGAATCAGAAAAACTTGGGTTCAAGTCCTGACTGACACCTACTGGAGGAGTGACCCTAGACAACTAATTTAACCTCTCATTAAGTTTCTAAGACAGCATGCTGCTGTTGCAGAGAAACATGGGATCTTCTTTTGTGAAAGGAATCTCCTCTCTGGGAATTCTTACACAGGTTCAGATTCTTTTGCCTTAGATAAGTTCAAAATGGGAACAAATGACTCCAAGTTACCTTTTAGAGCCTTGAGAAATGAAGATGAATATCTAGCATTCTACCACTGGCAATACAAATGAGATAATGTCTATAAAGCTCGTTGTGACCCTTAAAATGCTGCACAAATATACTTGTTATTATTCATTCAATTCAGCCATTCATTAAGTGCCTACTATGTGCAAGGTACTATATCAAGCAATGGGGATACAAAGATTAAAAAAAACAAGGCAAGCTCTTGAGAAGTTTATTTTCTATTGAAATAGGACTGACATGTGACCAAAGACTGTAAAGTAATACAGAAGCAGTTTCAAGGAGAGAGCCCTAACAAGTGGGGAAGAACAGTAGAGGAGGCAGTGTGGGAGCCTGGGATTCCTCCAGGTAGCCATGAGGAGAGCTGGTCTGAACCTGGAGACCGCACGTCACACAGCGGAAACAGCGAGCAGGCCACACGCATCAGACAAGGCTCAGCTCCGGCCGGTTTGGCCGGATTAATAAGATTAAATAGATCTGCCTTCTCCAATTATACTGTACAGGGGTGCCACGGATGATTTAAAGCACAAGGTTCTTTTCACAAATGCAGAAATTACCCCACTATTGACCATTCATCATTACTCCTTGGTAAAGGTACAAAGTGAAAGTCAGCTTCCCAGCCAGCTGTGTGAAGCTGTTAGGTACATCTGGACAACTTGCTAGCTCTCCTCAGACGCCTTGGGGTGCTTGTAAGAGCCCCACTTCTGCAGGTGCAAAAACATACATTTTCCTCTAAAACAAATGATTAATACTGTCTTAAAGAAGTCCCTTATGATTATGGTGAAAAAAGAATGTACTATGAAATGAAATGACACAAATATATGTATGGAGACACATGAATGTTCATATGGAGTATGTCCCATTTAAATAAAATCCAGAATAAGAAGAGATAATAAGCATGTAAAGTGAAGGACCCCCGCAAATTAATAGCTCTGGGTAAAAACTTGTCCAAAGGTGTTGGCTGCAGTAAAGCCGCTACTAAATGCAGCAGTTAAGGCAAGATTTTCAGACTGTGTTAATTTGAATGGATCCCTCAGGTACTCATTTTCACCTGTAAGGAACAGCTAGTTGCCTCTTCTTTACCTGGGCTCTGATGCTTACATGTCCCTAGTTTCAAGCCTCAAATTCTCTAGAGAGGAAAAGAAAAACAGAGGAAAGTTCTTGAAGAATCATTACCGTTTAATTTACGAACCTGAACTTTCCCTGCGTGAAAACCAAATTAATCTTTCTTGGGAGTCAGGCATCCTGGATTCTCATAGTAGTTTTTTTGTGACTGAATTAACTAAGCTCTTTGGGTCTGAGCCCCGTTATCCATACTGTCACAGGGTTGGATGTGATTATATGGTCTAAGATTCTCCTAGTCCAAATATGGTCACTTGGAGGAAAATGCAAGCTAGAAAAATCTGGGAAATAAAATGCAGGTGTTTCAACCTGTTACCAACAACATTAAGCTGCTAAAACATAAGCATGGCTTCAAAACAAATTGACACATTGCTCCTGACTTTAAGATGAACAGTTGTACACAGTGAACAAGCTACAGCCATAAAATCCCAAGTTTCTAAGTATCTGCAGTGACAGAAGTTCACATTCTCCTTAGACCTGCTCCACAAAAGCCCTCTGGCCGCAGAGGGTGTTGTGGAAACAGGCAGCGGATCCTCCCTTTCAGCCAAGAGTCCTCAGCTCTGGGATACATCCCTTCTCATCTCTAAGACAGGTCAAAGGAAAACTGAGGCTGCTCCAATTCCTACACTATTTACTCTATAGGAACTTTTAAGCTTTGACACCCAGAGCTTGTCTTGTACAAAGTAGGTACATAATAAATGTTTCCTGGATGTTTGTTTTTTCTTGCTGTATCTCAGAATCCCAATGATGGTGTGTGTTGGAATGGGGAGTCAGAAGGGTGTATTCAGCTTACAACATGATGAAAATGAACGTGATAACATTGCTAGGTTTTACATAGTGCTTGCTATGTGTCAGGCACTGTGCTAAGTGCTTTACTTATTTACCTAGCATTTACTTACTCATTATCTTATTCAATCCGCAAAACAATACTGTGAGGGAGGTTCTATTTTTATCCCTAATTACAGAGGAGGAAACTGATGCAGACAGAGGTAAAGTGACTTGCCCAGGGTCATGGAGCTAGTAAGTGTCTGAAATTAGGTCTTCCTACCTAGGTCCAGGCTCTCTGCCCCAACATACCTTCTCTGAGATTCAAATCCTGACTTATGTAGCAGTCTGGCTGAATGGTTTGCTTGCCATCACCACGGAAGGGTGTTACGGGTAAGCCCAGGACTGAGGACTATCTTGTATTTCTTTGTTTCACATACTGAAACAGCCCATGAGGGTGACATCTTCCAAGGTAATGAGCCTCTGTACCCACAACCGTTCTCACTGCCTTGTCTGCATTGAACTTGGTCACGTAACCGCTCTGCCACAAAGAGCAAAACTTGTACTGATTTTAGTCTGGTTCACAATTTTATTAAAAATGTGATTTTTATCAAAGGCCGATCAGATGGATCCTTCCTTCTCCAAATCAAATTAAGGTCATCTTCATTCTACTCTTAAGCCCAACCAATATCGTAGAATTATCAGTTTAGACATAAAAAACCCTCAAAGCATCCACAGCAAGAAAGGCCAAAAATTGATCATAGGATTCTGAGGTTCTTGGGGTCTTCAAGGTCAACAAGTCTGAAACCAGAACATTTCCAAATGAGGAAGTTCAGCCCAAAGAGATGAAGTGACTGGCTGAGCATAGTTAATCGGAGGAAGGTCTCGAGCCCCAGTCCTCTTAGAATCTTGCCCAAGTGACTGTGCCCCTCCTGCATCTCTGCCCCCCATCCACAAGCAACAGCATCGTCGGTCTGCACTCAGGACAATGACATGAGTGAGAAAGAGAGTTTCCTTGCAGGTATCTTGGAGTCCTGTCACAGGGTGTGCACTTAGCAACTCTTCCTAATAACCTAATCACTCTAACTTCATTTCACCAAGTTACTTCATGCTCCCAATCTCAGGGGCATCCTGGACTCTTCATTTTCCCTCCCACCACACGGCACCAAGTGTTGTTCTTTCTACAGCCACAAAACCACTCCCCCTCTTGCCCTTTCTTTGCCCTCCCACTACAAAAAAGCTCATTCAAACTCTTATCACCTCTTGACTAGATGTTTGACAAATCCTCCTAACTGGCTTCTCAGGTCTCCAGTCTCTTCCTTTCCCAAAGCAGAGATCCAACCATAGCTCTCTCATTCATAGTCACGACCTTAGTAGTTCCTCAGAGCCTTAGGATCAAATGCAAACAAACTCCTCTTTTAGGCATATAAAGCCCTTCACAATTTAGCTCCAACTACCTTCTCACGCTTTTTTACACATGCCACTCCCTTCACATACTCTATGCTCAGGCCAAATTGGCCACTTTCTTGTGACTCAAACGTGACCTTTCCCAGTACCCATCTGCCATCTCCTTGATTTGTTGAAAGCTGTAGGGATGCCTCCCCCACAGTTTTCTGCAAAGTTGCCTCCTTCCTTCCCCTGAATCTGGTGGCACCTCCCCCTAATACTTATGTGCGCTTGCTTTCCCCTCCAATGGAATATGACTGAGAAAGGGACTAACATCTCCATATTCTTTGACTCAGAGATCTCGCTGCTAGACACATACCTCGAGGAGCTGATAAAAGATAAAAATGTCCCACATATGACATAATAATACTCTTTGCAGTAACAAAGAACTAAAAAAGTACATGACCCTGCCATCAGTTGGGGAATGGCTAAACTAAGCATGGTACATGAAGGTGATGCAACATCACTGCACCCTAAGAAACGTTTATTCATTAGAATACAGAGAAGCATAGGAAGACTGCATGTGAACTGATACAAAACCAATCAACAGACACTTCAGCGTGTTCTACGTTCTAAGCATCCCAGTAACAAAGTGAAGTGAAGACAACAAGCAGCTTTCCCCAAGCCCGGCCCCAGGGAGGTGAGAGAAGGGTCTGAGGAGGCGGGATGATCCCAGGTGTGAAATATCACACGGGTTCAGATTCAGATTCAGAGGTGTTGGAGACTTATGGTGAACAACTTGCTTTTGCTGTTACTCTTTGTAAAGAAGGGATATCTGGAGTGCAAAGGTATACAAAAGGATATATGGAGACTGTCACTGAAACAAAACAAAATATTGACAAGTTTTGGTACCTCAAAAGTACAGGTGTACTTCTGAAGAAAGAATGTGAACTCTGAGATCAATGACTGTTTCACGTTTGTCCCTGTATATGAAATGTCTAGCACAGGATCTGTCATATAGCAGGCGCTACATAAATGCATTTGATTAACTGGGCAAACTATATATACATGAGACATAGTTTAGTATCTATTTGTATCCTCAGCACTTAATGCATCTCTGGACAAAGAAAACGCTTAATAAATAATACTTTATTCATTTAAAAAGTTTCAATAATAATCTTGCTCAAAAACTGATTACAAATATCACAAATATTTAAAAAGAAAATAAAACTTATGGTCCACAAAAAAGTATCACTGAATTTTGGCCTTTTCCTTTATACTAAAATTCTCATTCATAATATCGAACAAGAAAATGGAACTATTTTGTAAGTACAAAATTCAATATAAAAGACAGCTGTTATTTCCTCTATTTGCTTGAAGGGCAGGAGCCCTGGGGGTCTTCCTTCCTGCTGGCACCCTACAACGCTTTCCCTGTAACTTTGTGTTGAAGTGAAGGTGATGAGCATCACCTCAGGACCACACAAAGGATGCCAAAAAGCAGATCAGCACAACTCTGATGGGGAATAATGGCAAGGCTGGCCCTTTTAATGAGCATCACTGCTCCCTCCAGTCTGGACTGCTGAACACACAGACGGACTAAGCGTTTGAGCAGACTATTCTGTCCCCTGCTCAGAAGGACCTGAAGTACAGCCCTACCTTAGGTTGTTAACATTAAATCCAATTCAAAAACAAATTAAAGTTTGCAAGGCTGTATTCCAAGTCAGCTCCAATCCCCTGAAATGGGCACTTACTCCCTCCCCAGGAAACTGAACTGGCCCAACAGGAACTGCACTTACTTAAATCAACATGTAAATTTATTATGGACCTACCAGGTGCCAAGCACTGGGCTAGGTGCTGGGGATACAAGTTCAAAAACCAAAATTATACCTAACCACAAGAAACTTACATTCTAAAGGGGGAGAGAGGTATGCATAGATAGATAGATAGACAGATAGACAGACACATACACATACATATATAGTACAAATATAAAGTGAATAAATACAAATATATCATACATACACAAAAACAAAGTAGTTCCACACAAGTTGTTTAGGAGGGAGGGCACTAGTAGTTGGGAGGACCAGCAAAGATGTCATACAGAAGATGGTGTTTAAGCTGTGTTTCTTAAAGAAGAGAGGGGCTCTGTGGGGTAGAAGTAAGAAAGTAGAGTATTTCAGGCATGGGGAACCACCAGTGTAGAACCACCTAGAACCCTGGAGAGTGCAGGTGCCCAGGGACCACAGAAGGGGTCTTTTAGGGAAGGACCAGAGAAAAAAGTGGAACATTCACCCTGGGAAGTAGTGTCCAAAGACATTAAGAAGGATGAGGCTAAGCCCAGTTATACAGGGCCTTAGAAGTTAAACAGAGAAGTTTACATTTTATTCTTGAGGCAATGGAAATCACTGGAGTGACTTGAGTAGGAGAGTCCCCTATGAGTCCTGTCTGAGCTTAAGGAAAATGACTGGCAGTAGCATTAGGACAGACAGGAGCTGGGAGATGCTTGGGGCAGGAAGATCAATTAGGAGGCCGGGGCAGTACCCCAGAGGACACATGATGAGAGCGTGGGCCAAGGTGGCAGTTGTGGGAGTGGAGAAAAGGACATAGAAGAAAAATACTGCAAAGGTGGATCAGGAAGGTCCGACAAGTGTCCGAGGATATGCGGTGAGGATTAGAATGGGAGATTCTGAACTAAGACACTGGGACTGCTTGCAGAGCCAGAGCAACAGGCTGCACATTGACAATGCTGTCATGTAATAAAATGAGAGTTAAAACTTTAGCAAAATGCAAAAATTCAGCTACATACGTTGTATTTCGAACTCTAAAAACAAAACAAAACAAAAAGTCCTGGAGTATGGACTCAGAAATAAATCCTTCAGACATTTCTATATAAAAGAGTATATCTTAGAATTCCTAAACGTCAACCTATGACAATAAGAGAAACAGAATGGATTAAAACAGTAGATGATATTAAATACGACAGCTTTTAGGCTCCAATCAGTAACCACAATATCATACTCCATGCCCAGCCTACTTGCTGGCAATCTGGAATATGAATGAGCAGAACATAGGGAAAGAAGCCTTAGACTGCAAGATATGCAAACTTCACTAAGCTTCTGAGGGCATCTCTCATTCATTTTTGGTTCCCCAAAGTGCAACAGGAGGGAGGCAACAGACAGCCAAATGTTTCTTCAGTGAATAAGTATCTACCTTGTAACAGCTGACTGGTTTTCTAATCTAAATACTACATAACCTCACTTCTTATATGCATCCAACAATTCAGCAATTACTAAAGATAAATATGGGTGATTATAAGTGGATTCTCAAAGATTAACTTCTGCTGGGGAGCAAGAAACACTCCCTTCCAACCCTCTAAAACGGACTCATATCATAGGGAACCCATTCAACAGCCACAACTCAAATTATTTGGTTGCCAAAAGTTTGGGACTGTTTTGTGCATGTTATCCCATTTTATTGAAGAAAGAAAGCAGATTATTAAGTAAAAATTTCAAATCCAGCCAGACATTCTGAGTTGCAAAAGTTGATTTAAAAATTCTCAAACTCATTCAATATCACTATACTCTACTCTTTCAGACTGTGTCTAGGAAGTGGGTAACAAAATCAGAATTTCAAATACAAAAGGTCCCTTTGAGTTGTCAACCATAAGAGAATTGCATCCGCACAATTTGGGTTCACTTTTGTTCAAGAGAAAGATTACTAAGCAAGATAATGTAGAATTTATCAAAATTGGACTCCTTAACTAAAATGGTTGAATAAATCACAAAGGCACCAAGAACTCCATTAATCCAGAATTCACTAGCTGGGTTCAAGTTTATATTCCCTAAGAAAATCAATTTTTTAGATTATATTATTAATGTGTACCAATGAGGTGACTGTAGGTCAAGTTTAAAATACTGAACAGAACTTTTCAGGCACATTTACAAACAAAATGAAGGTAACGAAAAATCCAATCTATTAAGGAAAACAGGTTTGCCCAGAGGGCCTCTACTAGTGCCCAGCAGCAAGTCTGAATGGATTTGAAGCTCTGAAAAGTTACAAAACTCAGTATGTGGATAAAATATCCCCAAATTCATAGCAACCTCTCTCCAGCAATTACAAACTGAAGAAATCTTCTACATGCTATTATTCCTAACTGCCCTTCCACCACAATAAAATACTGAAAAGGAAACCGGAGACCTGCCCTTCAGACATCAACACACCAAGGTACACAATGATAGAGCTTTGCTGAAGACAGAATTTTGTAAATTAAGCCTGTTTGGGGAAGCCCTGCCCTCCCACTGCAATGATGACATTTCAAAATTCTTTCCAAATCTCCATTCTGGCAGAACAATCATCATATAAGTTAATCAAAAAAAAAAAAAATCTGCAGCTAAATGTGGTAGCTTCTCCCACCTGCTGCCATTTGTCGCTGGTTTCAAAGAACAACCCAGGTCAAGGAAACACTGAAGCAGAGACAACAAAACAAGGGAACATGAGCCATCACGTCCACTTTTAAAAATGTTCTGTGAGCAGCCTCCCAAACCCCAAACACACAAGAAATCACAGGGCTTTGAGTGTCATTCACTCTCCGTGTGCACTCTGGGAGCAGAGGCTCTACTCTGCCTGGGATGGCCCAACAAGGAACACGAGGCTAGGAGGAGGAGGCTAGTGCTCAGACTGGAAACTTTACAAACGGACCCAACCACTCAACCTTCTGCCTGGGAGGTGCTGAGGACAATCTCTTTCAGGTCCCTGGGCAGAGGCAAATCCTGAACATGGAGAATCCCACCAAGGTGAAGTGGGCCCAATGGTGGCTACAGACAAAGCGGAAGGAGTTAGTGGAGCTTCCCAGTGTCTTTGTACTTAACATCTTCCTTCTCCTCTCCTCCCCTCGAGGTAGGGGTCAAACTGAAGGGTTATTAGCAAAATTATCAATTACCTTTGCAATTATGACAATGGTCTAACGTGAGTGAAGGAGATGTGGTCTGTGACTTACCCGCCACACTAGTGATTGTCACTGGAACTCCCTGCACTTGGACACCTGCGGCCCCCAGGTTGGCCACGCTCACCGTCTGAAGGTTAGGCACCGATGCCAGCTGGGCAGTGTTCAACGTTATTGGGGCCCCAGCCACAGCCACTGGGGCAATCTGAGCAAGAGCTGTGCCACCACTTGAAGACACTGGGGTGATGGTGAGTTGTTGGGGTAACCCAGCATTCTGAACTTGCAAATTGGGAAGGCTCTGAATATTCTGAACCTGCACAGTTTGCCAACTGATCTGCCCTGACGGGGTTAAGGTCGGTGCTCTGATAAGCACCTGAGTTGGACTTACAGCCTGAAGCTGGACATTCTGCAAAGGCTGCTGCTGGATGGTCTGAAGAGTCTGTCCTGACTGGAGCTGAAATGACTGGGGTGGGATGGCCTGAATAATCTGCTGCTGAGGCTGCTGGATCTGGATCTGTTGCAAGATGGGTTGGCCTACAATCTGCACTTGCTGGAGGGAGTTGGCCTGCTCCTGTTGCGGTGCATTCTGAAGGCCATTGGGCTGGAGCTGACCAGAGTTCTGGGCTTCAGCTTCCGGGGCAGGAGTCTGGGATTCTTCAAGGGCCCTTTCTGAGCCGCCAGCAGTGGCTGCGGTGCTCACGTACTGGCCTGAGTCCACCTGAGTCACTAAGGGGTCACTGCTTGTCAGAGTTGTAGAAGCAGTGGATGTGCAGGTGGTGGAGGAGGAGGAGGGGGACTCAGGCATAGTGCTGCTGGCAGAGGCGGTGGTGGTAGGTGGGGTGGAGGTAGGGGTGGACACTAACTGATTTCCATTGGATGCTCCCCCATCAGCAGCCGACTGGCCAATCTGCCCAGAGCCTCCTCCAGCAGCCACATTGTTGATCACAGGCAAAGCTAGAGTCACTCCTCCAATGTTGATAGGTAACGTTGTCACAACTTGAGCCTGAGTGCCTGGAATTGTCTGTAACTGCAACGGTATGGAGACCCCTGGCCGAATTTGGACCGGTACTGTCTGATTTGCCAGGTTCTGAGCAAGAATATTCCCAGAAGCTGTCCTGTTGGCAGCTGTGAGGATAGCTTGGTTATTACCCGCAGGGATGAGCTGGATTTGACCCTGCAAATCCTGCAGAGAGGCAGCACTGCCCGGGTTGATTTGGATCTGCTGGCCCTCCACGGTCTGCAGTTGGGGTATCACTTGGTACTGGACGTTGCCACTCGGGTTCTGTACCTGTATGACTTGAAACTGCCCCGAAGCGGAAGGCTGGCCAGGCTTGGCCTTGGTCGGGGAGCTGCTCTCGTTGGCGCTGCTGGACGAGCTGGCCGAGCTCGAGGCTGCCTGGGAAACGTTATTTTCCTTCGACGAGGGAGGTGTAGCGGTAACAAGCTGCCACGCATTTCCCGCGAGCTGTGTGGTCACCAGCTCCAGCTGCTGGGGCTGATTCTGAAGTTGCACCAGCCCCTGGCTCGGATCGATGATGATCTGCTGCTGCCCGGAGGCTTGGTTTTCACCAGGAGTCCCTATTTTGCTGCAAGTAGCTGCCAGGAGAGCCAGAGGAGAAGGCTGAGAGTCCTGCCCACAGACGGGATGGGAAAAAAAGGGGCGGGTTTAGTGGAAGTCAGGAGGGGGGAGTTTTTTTTTTCTTTGACAGTTCTAAATATCAAAACTTACCCAGGAAGCGGCAGAAATCAAAGAGCGCTTTGAACAAAAAAAAACTAGTTAGAGACCTGAGAAGCCCGAATGAGGAAATGGGACCTTCAGTGACCCAAGCTTCAAATAAAAGGGTCAATCACTGGAAAGTTTTTTGAGGCCAAGATAGACTACTTTAAAAAAAAAGGAAAAACAAACAAAACGGAAAAACCTCTGGGGGTGGGGGGAATCTCCTCTCAGGGCTTCTGGATGCAGTTTATTTATTCTAGACGCAGTTCACGCGCACCCCCAGAGCCTGCAGGGCCTTTAGCAGGTAAACCCCACATCTACCAGCGGTCCCCACCCCCGGGGGAGAAGCTCCCAACGTCCTCAGCAGGCAGAAGGCGCTGGGGGCGGGGGGGCAGGGAACCTGTACCTGAGAACCCGTGGTTTTGGCTTTTTTGTTGTTTTCCGGTTCAGAAGCCTTCCCTCCTTCGGGGGCCATGGCAGCCCCGGCGGCTGCCCCAGCCACGGCTGCTGCGGGGGGGGCCTCGTCCTCCTCCTCCTTCTTCTGATCTGCAAGAGCCCCCATCCCTCCCGGTTAGTGGGGAGCTCTCCCCGGGATTCCCTCCCACGCTGTTGTCTGGGCTCATCCTGGGGTGGGGTCCCCCCCGCGGTTCTCGGGGCTCATCCTGGGGTGGGGTCCCCCCTCGGCCCCCCGCGGTTCATCCCAGGGATGAAGTCCCTCCTTCGGGGGCCCCCGCGGTTCCGGGGGTCCATCCCGGGGATGGGGCATCTCCCCGGCCCCCCGCCGGCCCGCTGGGGTCCATCCCTCCTTCGGGGGCCCCCTCCCTCCCGGGGCGGGCGGCGGCGCGGCGGCGGGCGGGCAGGCGGGCCCGGCCGGCGGGGAGGAGGGCCGAGCGCTCGGAACGTGGTTGGAAACCCGACCCCTCGGCTCCAGAGCAACACCCAGAAGGCGGCGGCAGCCGGGCTCCGCGGCGGAGACAAAACCCGGGCGGCCCGCCCCGCGCGGCCCGCCGCCGCCCCCGGCCCCTCCTCCGCCTCCTCCCCCTGGAGCATCCCGGCCCGGCCCGGCCCGCCCGGCCCGCCGGCCCCGCCGAACGTACCGCTCATCCCGCATTCACGGCGCGGCCCGAGGGCGGGCGGGCGGGCGGGCGGGGGCCGGGGCCGGGCGGGGCGGGGACGAGGGCCGGGCGGGCCGGGCCGGCGCCCGCCCGCGGGGGGAGGAGGAGGAGGAGGAGGAGGAGGCGGAGGCGGCGGCGGCCGAGGAGGAGGAGGAGAGGGAGGAGAGGGAGGAGGCGGCGGCTCCGAGGCTGCGGCGGCTCGGCCCGCCCGGCCCGGCTCTGGGCGCAGGGCCGCCGCGGGGCTGTGGCGTAGCAGATCCTCTCCGCCCGGGCCCCGCGGACTCGCGCCTGATTGACAGCGGCGGCGGCGGCGGCGGCGGGGGCGCGAGGAGCCGGCGGGGCCGAGCGGGGGCGGGGCCGGAGCGGGGCGGGGCCGCGCGCAGATCCCTCCCGCCCCCTCCCCGCCCCTCCCCGTTCCCGCGAGGTCACCGCCCAGGTCCCGCCCCTCGGCGAGCCGATTGGCCGCCGCGGCGCGCTCGCCTCCCCTCCCCCCGCGCCTCGTTTTCGCTCTCGCGCTTGGTCTTCTCTCTCTGCCCTTGGGCCAGCTCCGGACCCAGGCCTGCCCGCTGCCCTGCGAGAGCGCCCCGCGCCGCGGCCTAACGTCCCAGTAGGGTTCGCCGTGGGAGAAAAGACAGTCACACACCTCACCGAGCCGGGGAGAAAGCGAAGGGCCCCGCCCCGCTCCGGCAGCTGAGGGCCCCGCCCCCGCCGGCGCCGAACGAGCGTGGCTCCCGCAGGCACCTCCCGCCTCAGCCGCCTCTTTCTCCTAGCGGGCTCGCTATTGGTCGAGACCCGAGTGACGCACGCTGATTGGCGGGGAAGGGAGGGCGGGAGCGGAGGGGGCCGGCGCGAGGCGGGGCGGTCGTTGTGCAGTAACGGCTCGTGACGGCAGCGGGGAAGGCCGCGCGCGCTCAGGAGGGAACGCGCACAAGGGCGCGCGCGCTCGAGAGGGGGCGGTGGCCGAGCCGGCCTGGCCAGGCGGGCACGCACGCACGCACGCACGCCGCTGCCGCCGCGCGCCCGGGAGCGCGAGCGGGGGGCGGGGCAGGCCCGAGCGGGCGCGCGGCAGGGCGGGGCCGGCCGCTGTGGGAGGTGAATGGGCCGAGGGGAGCGGCGGGGCCTGGGCCTTGGGCCTATCCTGGAGAGGCCCGGTGCCGCCCGGGCCCGCCCCGCAGCGGGAGGCCGCAGCCCAGCGACGGGCCTGCCCTTGGGACACCTGGGGAAACTGAGGCCGGGGGTGGGGGAAGGAAAGACATCCTCCCGTCTGTTTCCGTTCACGCCCTGCGAATGGGGAAACTGAGGCTCGGCAGGCCACTCTCTCAGCACCCGAGACACGACTGGAATCCAGGACCCTGGGAAGACGCACGTTCTCCCGCGCTACCCTTACATCCCTGGGATGGGCGAAGTATGCGAAGCCCGAGCCCGGCCTGCCCCGAGGGGGAAACCGAGGCACGCGGTGCCCCGAGGCCGAAAACTCCGGACTGGACGGAGGAGCTCGGGGGCCGCCTCGGGACCCCCCGGATGACTCGAATCCAGGACTCGCGACTTCCCCGGGCCCAATACTGCCCCAGCCTTAGCCTCCAGCCGCCCGACGGCCTGGGTCCTGTCCGGACCCAGCATGAGGACGGCGGGCTCCCCCTGCCCAGCATCCGGCCGGGTCCCGAGCGCCTCCACTGCGCCCCCGAGCACAGAACGGAGGCCTTGGTGGTCAGCTCTCACACCCACCCAAAGGCGCATCGCCCCGTGCCCCGGGGACAGCGGAGGCCCCCTGAGAACAGCGAGGCCCCCCCGAGGACAGTGGAGGCCCCCCCGAGGACAGCGAGGGCCCCCGGGGACAGCGAGGCCCCCCGGGGACAGCGAGGCCCCCCGGGGACAGCGGAGGCCCCCTGAGAACAGCGAGGCCCCCCGAGGACAGTGGAGGCCCCCCCGGGGACAGCAGAGGCCCCCCGGGGACAGCGGAGGCCCCCCGAGGACAGCGGAGGCCCCCCGGGGACAGCGAGGCCCCCCGAGGACAGCGGAGGCCCCCTGAGAACAGCGGAGGCCCCCCGGGGACAGGGAGGCCCCCCGAGGACAGCGGAGGCCCCCCGGGACAGCGGAGGCCCCCTGGGGTCTGTGGACCCCCGCTGTGTGCGCAGAGCCCACTTGTCTGTATAATGAGTTCTGTAGGCTGTAAGGAGCTCGACTGCGTGTCAGGGAGGAATTCCTCCCGGCCTCCACTGAAGAACTCAGAAACACGGTTCTCTTTCTTATACATGCCTGGAACATGGAGGGTGCCTGATGTATTGTTTGACCCAGGTTAGGAATCCCCGGTGGTCTACAGCTACATCTACCTTGAGCTACCTCTTGCCCAACTGCAGCATTTTAATAACATTTCTTAAAAGCAATGTGCCAAGCACAGGTAAAACATGGCGCCTGCCCTCATGGAGCTGAAAACCATGCAGATAATTCGGAAGAGAATGAGAGCTTAAGAGGTCAAAGAAGAAAGAATTCGTGACTGGGCTCCAAAGAAAGCTTCACCCAGGGGCTAGCCTCGAGTTTGCTGGGCCTTGAAAGACAAGGGAGCTGGGAAAGGGCAGCCATGGCAGGCGGAGGCCACATCTCAAGGAGGGGACCAGAACTCGACAAGGCCCAGGCGGGTACCAGGCATCAGGAATACCTTGGCAGTGTGGGAGTAGCAGTCCTGGAATATTAGCTTTCTAGTTTACACAATATAGAGCTATAGGCTTACAAAGCGCCTTCGTACAGGGTCTCTCTTTTGACCTCTGCAACAGGCAGAGCAGGTGGTGGTGTCTCCTTGTTTGCAGAGATGGTAAAGAGCTAGGCCTGAGTCCTCCAGATGCCATTGTGGGAGTGAATAAACAAGTGAAAGAGCCCCTTTTAAGCACTCACTATGAAAAGTGCTGCACTAAGCCCTGAGGATGTAGATGGAAAATGCAAGGCCTGCTTTCAAGGAGCTCTCATTCTGATGCTCCTTAGGGTGCTGCAGCCAAGCAGGTGGTCATCTTAAGTGCCATTTTTACTGATGAAAATATTCTGGTTTCTGCTACTGAACCATTTGACAGGGCCAAGGACTTTGGTGGTCAGAACACTTTTTTCCTGGCTTTTCATTAGCTGTGTCTGGAGCCCCAGCAAAAGCAATTAGCAGACCATTCATCTCTCCTGGAGGCTAGCTTCCCTGGGATGATGGTTTGGGGGATGGGGCGGGAAACTGTACTGAGGGTCCTGGTGCCGCTGTCACTTCTGGGGCTCCTGGGCTTACCTGCCACCCAGTGGTCTGACTTTCCTGTCACATGCTGCCTCCTGTCTGTCCTTCAGGATGCCCAACTGCTTCTGCTAGGCTGACCTGTCTGCCCTTCTGGACTTCCAAACCCTTGTGCACTCTCCTTTCCAAAGGCTCATGTATGTCCCCTACTTCTTAGAGCCAAGCCTCTTCCTTGTTCAGACCTAGTCCTCTGAACCCAGAATTCACCTTACTGACAGTCATTTCCTAGGTTTGCTAGAGTAAGAGATAAGGTAGTTCCCCTTTTTTGTTAAGGTAGTGGCAATGTTGGCAGATAGCAAGTTGTTTTGGCAAGACAAAATTATTCTAAAAGAATTACATCATGCTCTCTCCTCCACTGAGGATGAATGTGCCAGTGAATTCAAGCTCTGGAAATTTTGGCCAAGCTTGAAGGGCTTCCAAGTATAGGCTGGGTGATAGGTATATGTATATATTTAGCTACATAGCTATGTGTGTGTATGTATATATATATATATATATGCATGCAGTATGTATGTATGTATGCGTGTGTGAATGTATACTTATATAGCTGCAATTGGCCAAGTTCCAAAGAAGTCCTTGGACAGAAGGCTGGTTGACTCAAAGACTCTACTAAGCGACAGAGAGATCTATGACAGGGATAGAATCATTATGGAATGGGCACTGAGCTGTCCAGCACACTTTGATCTTAGATAGAAGAGAAAACAGGACTAAGGCTAGGGGAAGTGGTTATCTGCTCTACAATACTACTCTGCCCCATGGGCCACAAGGTGAGATCATTATAGAAACTGTTCCCTTGATCTGTCCCCTATTTTGGGCTCTGAGAACAGCCTGGCAAGTAGCTATATTAGCCCATTCAATGAAAAAGCTAGTAAATTATTGCCAAACTATGTTCTGCACATGCATTGGGCTAGCTTTTGTTCTCTCCTGCACGTAGGCAGATGCTGACCTCACTACAGAAACAGTGAGTTTGGTTATTGTGGTTGGCTATTATGGTTGCCTGGGGTGACTGGGAGTGATCAAGGATTATAATTCCCTGTTTACAAAGTTAAGAATTGGACTGAAGCCTGAGAAATTATGGGCAACTATCATTTAGCATATAACTCCAAGGGGCAGAGATGGCACAAAGATTAATCAGATGCTTAAGACTTGAGCTGAAAAATGTGCAGGGGAAACAAAGGTTGGTGATGTCAGGAAACCATTTCAAGGCTACTGGTTGGAAAACAGTTATTAGAACTGTTGTAAGCCAATGAAATAATAGATAGACCTGACAGAAATTGGCCCACTCCATGGATGAGCTTAAAATTATAGCTCCACTCCCTGTTGATTTCAAAGTTTTTTTTCCTGGTTCCTTCAGAAAGGAAAAACACTTGAAGAAGCCAAAATGTGGTGGAGTTGATCTGCAGGCCTCCAATTTATTCCTATAAAGACCTCTGGAGCAGGAAATCAGAATAGTCTGTGGGTCTTGATAACTCATCACCAGAGACCGGCCTGCTTCTTTTTGAAAGGTATGCAAGGGCGGTGACATCAGCATCCTGTTAGAGCATGTCTCTTTGGGTATCCATTCTTGAGCATCACTTTAAGAGCACGTACTTGCAGCCAAACCTCTCTTCATCCTCTGGACGATTGTTCCATGTCCAAATAGAGTTGAAGTGACAGTGATGGAAAACATCACCACTATGACAATAGGGAATCTTATCACCTCCAACACTCCAGATTTTCCAGCAGAGAGGAAGTGCACATTCTTCCTTTCTTAGATACTTAGGGGAATAAGCAGGGACACAACGCTAGCAGACCACAGCTACAATTTCTCAAGGACCACCAAGAAGTAGGACAGTCAATTAAAAAACTAAGTTGGACTTTGCAAGAAAAAGATGTATATGAATGACATAATTATTAGGAGTAGGCAAAAGATTGTTGGGCTTAGATAAAGATAGGCAAAGATGAAAAACTCATGCCCCATTTTCTCATATATGGATAATTTCCTCGTCCTACTTCAAACTAGCCACCAGAGATCTTGGGACAACTGGAAAAATCTAGTTTTCCATGGTCCATTAAGGACAGTTTTAAAGGCATTCTAATGTTTAATGTGATATCAGTGCTTATATCTACTAGTGATGTAAGCATCACATGCTTAGAATCACTGCATGGCTAGGTTTTGTGACCATCAACTTGGGATGAGCCTCGATTTTGTGACTGACGTGTGTGTGTGTGCATGTGCGTGTGTATGTGTACCTACATATGTCTACACGCATGTGTAGATATGATGAAACTCAGACCCAAAATGAGCGATTTAAGTAGCAAAGAGCAGTGCAATAGCTTGATGTGAATTAGTATCCATTAGTAAATCAGTCTACAAACCTTTATTAACCACTTCCTCTGTGCTAAGGACTGGGGCTACAAAGAAAAAGAAATATTCCTGCCCTCAAGGAGACTGCTATATGTATATACAGTTACGCCACCTGTAAAATGAAGGAATTCGATTAGATCCCTAAGGACCCTTTCAAGTATATATTCTTATGGGAAGAGTGCTGGTTTTGAAGTAGATTCAAATCCCACCTTGGATCCTTACTAGCTGTGTGACTCTGAGGCAGCTGTATGATGGGGATCATAGAATTTGGAAGTAGAGCAAAGCTTAGCAGTCTTCTGTTCACCTACCTTTGTTCAACTACAGATAAGGAAACTGAGGCCTGGGGAGGGTAAGTGACCTACCCAAAGCTATATGGGTCATAAGGGGCCAGACTTCAAAAGCAGATATTCCGATTCTACATCTAGCCTTCCTTCCACCAGCACTACTAACCTCAGTTTCCCTATTTTACAAATAAGACCTACTCAGGCTAATTACGAAGTTCAAATGAGATTATATATGTTTAAGCCCTAGACCTGGCAACCGTTTTCATTTGACACATTATGTTGGACCCTAAACTTCTTATGATCTGGTCTGATCATATCAAGGTCTGATTCCTTGGTCCCCAGCAAGACTGTACCTAAATCGGACAGGCCTGGTGATGGACTGTAGACCCATAGGGAGGAACCTAGCTGTCAAACTGAAGTGGAATCAACCTCTCCGGAGGCAATGGGGTGCCAAGGACAAATTCTTCTCACTAGAGCAAGACTTATCTGTGATGCCTAATCTGAGTCAACGGATTTAGCCACCTTCGTGGGCAGGTAATACTGACTTAGGTTTGTTTATTTAGGTCTCTAGTTGCTTCCCCATTAGAATGTAAACCCCCTGCAAATGTGGATTTTTCATTCTTCACACTCAAAACCCTGAGCCCAGTCTAGTGCCCTGCACAGAGCAGGTCCTTGATGACATTTGTCAGATGATTCCTTGTGGCTTGGTCAGTGACTCAGGTAAGGGAAAAAGTAGTTAGGGGAAAAGATTTAAATATTTAAGTGGCTTTCCCAACTCTACTCACCATTCCCTAGGCTCACAGCTCAACCTTCTCATTATATACATAAGGAAATTGAGGCCCAGAGAGGTTTGCTAATTGGTTTAAGGTTACACAGCTGGTGCCCCCTTTACACTAGGCTGCACTGTCCTTTCTAGTTTATTCTGTATTCGAGTGCAGAATGTACTAATAAATGCTTAACCACTGCCTCTCTGAGAAAAGATGTGTGCAAGAGAGACATTGTTTATATCACTCTATTAAGTCTAGATGAATAACCAAATGATAAGCCAAACCCTAATTTGTGGCATCTGTCGTTTTCTGAGGTATAAACACTTTACTGAAAACAGAATAATTGAGGTCATTCTAGCCCATCTGGGCTAGTGGTTCTGAGCTGATTCCATCCCTCTTGGGTTGGGGGGCATCCTCTCTAACTTTGCCTCTGAGCCTTGGCCTTACTGCCATACTCAGTTCAGGGGGCCCCATCAGTCTGTCTATCTGTCTCTCTCTTCCTCTTCTTATACAGGCACATCCCCACACTAACATAAGCATCCTGAGGTTAAGAACTATATTGGGGGTCTTGTAGGTAGCACAATGCCTTGCACGCCAAAGGACGGTTTATTGAAATAAATTGAAGTTTTCCCTCTGCTGCTTTTAATATTGCCTCAGTATTCACGTTTCTTTACTGGCCTGAAATCAAAATGTGTTTACTGGGGACTATTCTGTGTTCTCAGCATGATGTAGAGACTTGATGTCAGGAGAACTAGGGCATAAGTAGAGTCCCCACTCTATTTACTTCCTTGGCCAGTTCTCTTCTGTATGCTCATCTCTTTAACAGAGATAAAGATTATGGCATTCATTTCCACATTCTTTGTGGGGTGGTGGAAATAGGACTGGATTCAAAGTCAGAGGAGTTAAGTTCAAATTCCAGATTGCTCCTTGGTCCAAGGGACCATGGGCAAGTCACACAGCATCTGGGGCAAGACCTCATACCTGTAAAATAACTGAGTTGCACTGAATGACCCCCAACACCCTCTTCGGCTTTAAATCTATAATCCTATGAACCCAATCATTTTGAGGATCTTGTGAGATGTTTTATATAAAGGATTGTGTGATGAGAAACAAATCAACATTTATTAAGTGCCTACTATGTTCCAGGCACTGTACTAATAAACACTAGCTATTTTTTATGGTTTTATTTATTTGTTTTTAGATTTCGACATTCATTTCCACAAAATTTTGAGTTCCAATTTTTCCCCCATCTCTCCCCTTCCCCTACCCCATAATACCTTGCATTCTGATTACACATTCCCTCAATGTGCCCTCCCTTCTATCACACCCCACCCCTCCTTTATCCCCATCTTCTCTCTTTTCTTGAAGGGCAAGATAGATTTCTATACCCCATTACTTGTATTTCTTATTTCCCAGCTATATGCAATGACAGTTCTCAACATTTGTTTCTAATACTTTGAATTCCAACTTCTCTCCCTTCCTCCCTCCCTACCCATCTCCACTGAGAAGGCAAGCAATTCAATACAGGCTATATATGTGTCGTTTTGCACAAGACTTCCATAATAGCCATGTTGTGTAAAACTATATTTCCCTCCATCCTATCCTGTCCCACATTTATTCTATTCTCTCATTTGACCTTGTCCCTTCCCCAAAGTGTTTTCTTCTAATTACTCCTTTCTTCCATTTGCCCTCCCTTCTATCATCCCCCTCACCCCACTTGTCCCCTTTTCCCCTACTTTCCTGTAGTGTAAGCTAGATTTTCATACCAAATTGAGTGAGCATGTTATTCCCTCCTTAAGTCATATGTGATGAAAGTAAACTTCACTTTTCCCCTCTCACCTCCTTCCTTTTCTCCTCCATTGAAAAAGATTTTTCTTATCTCTTTTATAAGTGATAGTCTACCCCATTTCATTTCTCCCTTTCTCCTCCCAATATATTCCTTTCTCACCCCTTGATTTTATTTTTTATAGATATCATTCCTTCTGATTCAACTCAGCCTGTGCTCTCTGCCTATATGTGTGTGTATGTGTGTGTGTGTTCGTGTGTGTGTGTTTGTGTGTGTGTGTGTGTGTGTAATCCCTCTACCTACCCAAATACTGAGAGAAGTCTCAAGGGTTACACATATTATCTTTTCATGTAGGAATGTAAACAGTTCTTCTTTAAAAAGTCCTTTATGATTTCTCTTTCCTGTTTACCTTTTCATGCTTCTCTTGATTCTTGTGTTTGAAAGTCAGATTTTCTCTTCAGTTCTGGTCTTTTCATCAAGAATGCTTGAAAATCCTCTTTATCATTGAATGACCATTTTTCCCCTGAAGTGTTATACTCAGTTTTGCTGGGTAGGTGATTCTTGGTTTTAATCCTAGTTCCTTTGACTTCTGGAATATCCTATTCCAAGTCCTTTGATTCCTTAATGTAGAAGCTGCCAGATGCTGTGTTATCCTGATTGTATTTCCACAATACTCAAATTGTTTCTGCCTGGAACATTTTCTCCTTGACCTGGGAACTCTGACATTTGGCCACCATATTCCTAGAAGTTTCTCTTTTTGGATTTCTTTCAGGAGGTAATTGGTGGATTCTTTTAATATTTATTTTGCCCTCTGGTTTTAGAATATCAGGGCAGTTTTCCTTGATAATTTCATGAAAGATGATTTCTAGGCTCTTTTTTTGATCATGGCTTTCAGGTAGTCCCATAATTTTTAAATTGTCTCTCCTGGATCTATTTTCCAGGTCAGTTGTTTGTCCAATGAGATATTTCAAATTATCTTCTATTTTTTCATTCCTTTGGTTTTGTTTTGCAACTTCTTGGTTTATCATATAGTCATTAGCTTCCCTGAACTCCTCTCTCATTTTTAAAGAACTATTTTCTTCAGTGAGCTTTTGAACCTACTTTTCCATTGAACTAATTCTACTTTCTAAGACTTCTTCTCCTCATTGGCTTTTTGGACCTCTTTTCCCAATTGAGTTAGACTATTTTTAAAGGTGTTATTTTCCTCAACATTTTTTTAGGTCTCCTTTAGCAAGCTGCTGCCTGGCTTTTCAGACTCTTCCATGGCCTGGGCGCATTGTATATTCATTTTGGAGGCACTGGATGCAGAAGCTTTGACTTCCTCTGACAGTATGCTTTGTTCTTCCTCATCCAAAAGGATGGAAGGAAATATCTGTTCACCAAGAAAGTAACCTTTATGGTCTTATTTTTTTCCCCCTTTTTTGGGCATTTTCCTAGCCAGTTACTTGACTTCTGAATCCTTTGTCAAGAGGAGGGTCCTAGTACTCCTGCTCATCCCAGGACCATGCTCAGGGCCAAGATTCAGATCAGCTGCTCAATTCCCCCAGGGGCTTCAGGTGGGGGTGGGTCCTCCACTCAGGGCTTCAGATTCAGATCAACTTCAGATCAGTTCTCAATTACCCCAGAAGCTTTATGCTCAGTGCTCCAACAATGGAACAATGGATGCTGGCTGCTGCCTGCCTGCTGTGGCCTCCAGAAGCCTCTGCTGCCCAGCCTCCACCACTTCCTTGGGCCAAGGCTAGGGGTGAACTCTGCTCTCTTCTCACTCAAGTTAAAAAAGCCGTCTTACTGACCTTTGGCGCCTGTGGGTTGAGGGATCTGCGAACTGCTGCTGCTGCTTCTGGATCCCCAAAGCCTGCTCTGGTCCTGCTCCTCCCAGAGTCATGTGACTGAGACTGGGCTGGACTGGGCTCTGCTCCACATCCTGTGTGACAGACCTTTCCTGTTGAGTTTCCAGGTCACCCTGGGCAGAAAATCTCCTCCACTCTGTCTTTCTGTGGCTTCTGCTGCTCTAGAATTTCTTGAGAGTCTTTCTTTACAGGTATTTTATCAGTTATGGGGGAAGAGCTAAAGTATGTACGTCTTTTTACTCTGCCATCTTGACTGTGCCCCCCCCCCCCAACTGGAGATAGAGAAGATGCTATCAGGACTATGTTTCATACTTCAAGCAGCTTACAATTTAGATAAGGAGATATAAGTCTGTGGAGCAGAGGTCATGCTGGGGAGCAATTAGGAAAGTGGCAGGTGTAGGCATGGATCCCATGCTGTGTAACTAGGCTATCACAGCCTCTCCTCACCTCAGTTTCCTCATCTACAGAAAGGGAATAATAATAGACCATGCTTGAAGGTTGTAGAGAAGACTAAAGGAGAGAAAGAGATATTGTACATAAAGTGCTAGAAGATGCCCTAAGGAAGTGGGTGACTAGACACTCATCCTCCTAGATAGCTGGTATAGTGGGCTGAGAGTCAGGCAAAGGCTGACTTCGGGGGGGCAAAGACCCTTTGAGGCCACCCATCCAGTCTGACCTTTTGATTGGAGGAAATGGTAGTAGTTGGAAGGGATGGACCCCAAGTCATGGGCAAAAGAGTCCAAATTCCAACCCAGGAAGATGGATTCTGGATCTGATGCTGCTGCTTTAAAAACATAATCAAACAAGAGAGGCATTTGCAAGTTCTCTTTGTGGCACATATCTTGATTGAGTCTCTTAACTCCCATGCCTTGGGCAATTCCTTTAGGCTACACATTGTAGATGAGTTGCCCAATGGCATCAGTGGAAGAAATTTTCATACTGGAAGTCTCCTTCCTCCCTCTCCCCCTCCCCCATAGCCAATGTAGCTGAAAGAACAAATATCATATCAGCACGCTGATATGTCAGTCAGAAGCTGCCTTCCCTAGTTTCTCTTTCTCTTCCCTCTCCTTCCCTTCTCCACCACACCAAATACCTTCCAATTAAAATAAAAAGTTACACTAAATCAACTAATATCATGATGGGGTCTCATAGTACACGTAATTCTCCATTTTTGCGGTTTACTGTTTGTTAACAGAAAAGAAGGATGTGTTCTACTTTCAGTGATTTGGAAGCGGCCTCATCCATTGTATTTCACCTGCGTTTTGTTACACTTTGTCGCAATAATTGCGTAGATTGTTTTATTCAGTGTTCTTCCACTCTGCAGGAGTTCCAACAAGTTTTCCCCTATTGCTCTGATTCTGATTCATTATGTCAGTGGTCTCCAAACTTTCAATCACACAGCCATCCAAGTAAAAATATTGGAGAGCATGCTTCCAATTTATGTCTGGTTATTTAAAAAAAATAAGTATATGCACTAGTCTATTACTTTATTATTTTCATTATAAAACACACCCAGAATAGAAATTTTTAAGGATGAAATAAATATTCTAAATTTCATCCTACTTACTAATGGTATAAAATCATTTTGCTCTCGCTAAACAGCTCTAAGTGAGAACAATGTGATTATCTTCATTTAGGACATTTTGGTTTAGGACTTTGTGATTCGGGGATTCGAAGGTCCAGTTCTAAGATGGGTTTATTTTCACATTTGGCTTTGATGGCCTTCACAGCTAAAGCAGCGATCTCCAAAGGAGAGTCTGGTCCCATCGTGGGTGGTACTTACTGAATCACTACTCATTATTCAGGGCTATCCACTGATTATGTGAAAGCTTTTGCTGAAATGCTGCTGGCAAATTTCCATCTTCCCTGATCAGGGATGAGAGGGCAGGATTTGGAGACTGGCAGAGGGGTGAGGTGAGGCCAGAGTGAGGGGTAGGGGCAGGTCCAAGGGCTTGACTGTTGCAGGTGAGGAGAAGGGAGTCATGGCAGCCCAGATGGTGATGGTTTTTTGCTAGTGGATGACTTTCTGCTTTGGCTTCCAATCTGTCCTTTGGGGGAGGAGGGCTGCTGAATTAAGACAGGTCTGTACTTGGGTTCTTTATCCTCAATCTGGAGGCTGCTGCTGCTCCTCTTCCGCTCCTACCAATCTATTGCAACTCATCCTGGATCTGTCCTGAGCCTCCTGAGTTATCTTAGGGACAGAGGAAGAGAAGACCCCAAGCAGGTCTCAAGGAGAAATATGAAGTGTGCTTGTTGCTACTCTAGTGCAGGACTTCAGTCTGACTTCCTGTGAAGCTCTGGATAAAGGCAGAAGGGGCAGGTGGAAAAAAGGACAGTAGTCATAGCCAGTAATTGCAAGGCCACTGACCAGCCGGGCTGCTCTCAGTTCTGATGTTGTCCTTGCATACCCCTAAGAATGGTCTTGTATACTTCCTGGGATGCATATACCCCACTCTGGAGGCCATTGCCCCTTGTATAGTTTCATTAATATTTGTTACCACATGGTCTTCAGCATCCCCCACCCACAGGGCTTGTAATCTGCTTTGACAAACAGAGGCAGTGTATATTTTGTTACGCATCAAACTTTTCTTTCCATCAGTCCTGTAACCCCAGTTGGGGATTGCTAGATCAGAGACTACAAACTGTTGGTAACATTTCTGGAATCCAGATTCTTTTCCAGAATAGTTCTCAGCTCATCAGAGATGGGCCATTGTGATGTCTCTCTTTCCTTGGCCCCTCCTCCAAGGTGGACTTTTTCTGCTCTAGAATATCTTTGCCCCATTAGGGATGAGCTCAGCATTTTGGAATTTGCTTCTTGGTCAATGATTTTGAACATTTTCTCATTAGGGACTGATATTTCTTATGTTGACTTCTCCTCTAGGGAATTAGCACTAGCATTCTTTCCATTGAATGTACTATCTCCCTAACCAGCTGTGTGGCAAGTCATTTAGACACTGATCAAAGGTTTTAAAAGCCTATACTACAGTTCTACATGTTAACTTGTGGGGAGGAGTTTCTATGTCCAATCAGTCCATCAAAAGAATTTATTAAGCACTTACTATATGCACTGGGGACACTTAGAAAGGCAAGCATGGGTCCTGCCTCCCAGGAATTCTCATTCTCAGGGGGTCAATAATGAGATACAGCAGAGTATAAATGCTGAACAGATAGTGGGCAATCTGAAAGGAAGGCACTAGTGGCAAGGTCCAAGGGAAGGGCTGGGAAAACTCACCTTAAGTAGCTAGAATTTGAACTGACTCCAAGAGGATATCAGGGGATGAAGAGTCTGAGGAGCAAGAGCAGAGCATTCCAGGTGTGGGGAGGTGCCTTATTGGGAGATGGAGGATCATGTTGGGGGAACAGTACGGTGACCACTGACAGCGTGCCATGGGAGGCAGATGAGGAAGGTAGCGTTAGAAAGGGTAGAAGGCACCAGATAGCAAAAATCTTTAAATGCCAGCAGGGTTTACATTTGATCCTGATGGTAATAAGGAACTCTCTGATCAGGAAGTGATGTGCTCAGACCAAGGCTCCAGAAATACGTGGAGGATGGATCAGAGTGGTAGGAGAATTGAGGCAGAGAGACCTTTCAAAGCGATTGCAGCAATCCAGATCAAAGAAAAGCAGGCAAGGACTTATTTTCTTTTAAAAAATATTGATTTGTAACATTCATTTTTTAAAAATTCCATTCCAAATTCTCTCTCTCCCTCCAGTTCCTCCTCCATCCATTGAGAAAGCAAGCTGTATATCAGTTATACTTTTGAAATCATGTAAAATATATTTGCATATTAGCCATGTTGCAAAAAAGCAAGAAAAATAAAGCAAAAAATTCTTCTTCAATATTCACTCAGAGTTCATCATTTTTTTCTCTATAGATGATGAAATGATTCATCATAGGTATTTTGCAATTGTTTTGGATCATTGTATTGACCAGAGTTGTTGTTGCTGTTTAGTCATTTCTGATTCTATCTCTGAGGTTTTCCTTGGCAAAGATACTGGAGGGGTTTACCATTTCTTTCTCCAGTGGATTAAAGAAAACAGAGGTGCCCAGGGTCACACAGCTAGATCAGATTTGAAGTCAGGTCTTCCTCATTCCAGACTCAGTGCCCTATATGCTAAGCCATCTAACTGTCTCTGTTGCTCTGCAGTAGCTAGGTTTCTTACAGTTGATTATTGGTATAATATGACGTTATTATGTACAACTATCCAGTTCTGTTCACTTCACTCTGCATCAGTTCATATAGCTTCCCAGGTTTTTTTCTGAAACTCTCCACTTGTTTCTCATAGCACAATAGTATTCTACTCCGTCGCAATCATATATTATACGTAGCTCCTTCCGCCAGCCTGGATTGATGGGCACCCCCTTGAGCTCTAATTTGTTGCTGCCGCTGGAAGAGCTGCTATGAGCATTTTCACAACAAGCATTTATGACTGTGTGTCAGGCATGGTGCTAAGTGCTGGGGATGCAAATACAAGCAAAAAAGAAAGACAGCCCCTGCCCCAAGGGGTTTATATTCTTATAGGGGAAGATGCAGCACCAAAAGGGGCTGTAAAAAGGGGGTCAGGTTCTGGGGTGGGGGAGGTGAATGGAGGGCCCTAAGGGAATTCACAGATGCAGGATGGCAAGGCAGAAGGCTGTTCTAGGCTGAGAAGGTAGTTGAGGAGACTGGACAGTGTAGGGTCAGGAGGCCCAGGTACTGTGGTCAGCAGTGAGGAGATGGGAACCTCAGTTAGAAGGAAACAAATTGAGAGGTGCTTTGAAGGTAGAAACAGTAAAGTTTGGCAGTACATTGGATCTGCAAGATAATTAGGGGGAGAGTCCAAGGATCTTAGGATGCAGGAGGGGACCTTAGCGGTTTTTTCTTCTGTCCCCTAATTTTACAAACAAGGAAACTGAGGACCACAAAGGCTAAAGGTCTTGTCCACCACCATGACCATCAAAGACAGACCTTCTGAATCCAGACCCTCTGACTTTAGAGGTGTCCCCTTTTCTCTCTAATATCACCCCCATCCCAGAAGTTCAGAGAAAGGAAAGGTTGATACCAGACTCAAATACTCACGAAAACCTTATTTGAGGGGCTGGGACTTAGTCTGGACCTTGAAAGTGGATAAAATTTGGACAAGTGGGAAATATTTTTGAAAGTGCCGCTTTCCATCTGAGGTCCCTGTGAAACACATTATGCTGTTCTGTATATCCCAGATTTCACAGAATATCTCATTGAGTTCTTTCCTGGGGCTCTATTTTGTGGTCAGGGTAGGAAATGACCCAGAGAACATCTTCATTTAACACTTTTGACTCTAGAGATACACATCAAAATCGGGATACTCAGTTCTAAAAATGAGGTTCATTGTCTCAGTGAAGGTAGACTGAACAAATTTTCTGGGTGGCAAAAAAGATATATTCTTGGCCTCAGATGGTCTGTGGGATCATGGGGAAAGAAGATAATTTAATAAGAGAAAGGCTTAGGTTCATTCTGCTGAAAGGAAGTACCCTGACACAAGTCAAACAACTTACACAAAGAATAACCGCCTGAGTGAAAAAACATTTGTTAGATTCTCATGTGTCAGGGACCGTGGTGAGTTGTGGAGGTACAAATACAAGCCAAGATATTTCAGACAGCAGATAAGCTCAGTGAGCCTGTATTTAAGTAAGGGAAAGTAATTCTTATGTAGGGGGAGGGGTCTTTCACCTCTTTAGCATCTTGGACTCTTCTGGCAGCCTGGGGAGGCTACAGATCCTTCTCATGATAACATTTCTAAATGTACTAAATAAAATGCAGAGTATTGCAAAGAAAAGGAAGAAATGATATGGAAATATAGTTATAAAATATTTTAAAGATATATTAAGAAACATTTTTTAAAAAAGTGTGTGGACTCCATGTTAAGAATCTCTGATCTAGGGGAATAGTGGCCAGGAAAGAGTATATTTGACAGGAAATGCCAAGTGATTTGTGACTGAAGTCATGGGGCAGTGAATCAACATCTCCTGACCAGCAATAGTCAGTTCTATGTTATTACTATTCCAAGAGATAGAGGTGAACAGGACATGGGGCATGTAGGGATGATTGAGAAGTTGTGTGGTGGGTGTAAGGCAGAAGATAGACAGTCATTGACAGATGACAGCTATAGATAGCTAGAGTAGATAGAGGTAGATGCTAGATAAATGATAGAGATAGACATAGCCATAGAGATAGGTAGGTAGATGCTAGATAAATAGATGCTAGATAAAATATTTATTAAGTGCTCACTTTGTACTGTGCATTATACTAAGCACAGATATACAAACAAAAACACGACAGTCCCTGCCCTCATGGAGCCCACCCTGATGGGAGAAGACAATGCACAGAAGGGAACCTTCAGCACTTTGCAATGAAAACTCACCATGAAGAACCAGATGCGACTGTTACTTCCAATGAGATAGACCAGTCTTTCTCATAATAGAAAGACAAATTAGCACAGACACAGGCAGCACAGAATTAAACTGAATCACTTCAATTTGAACTGTCTTAAGAAGATTCTGAGGATCACGTGGCAGGATAAGGTACCAGATACTGAAATCCTTGCTCGAGCTGAACTGCCAAGTATTCAAAGTATGCTTCAAAGAGCACAACTCCGATGGGCTGGCCACATTGTTCAAATGCAAAATGTACGCTTGCCAGAAATACTATTTTATGGAGAACTTGCATGGGGTAGGTGATTCGCATGATGGCCAGAAGAAACGATACAAGGATACGCTCAAGGTCTCTCTCAAGAACTTTGGATTTGACTGTGCAATATGGGAGGCACTGGCACAGGACCACTCAGCATGGCATGCCCATATCAGAAATGGTGCTATGCTCTATGAGCAAAGCAGAATTGAGACAACACAGAGTAAACATAGGATGAGCAAATTTGGGGTATCCACCCCAAATATTCACATGGATTATCTGTGCCCAACCTGTGGTAGAGCATTCTGAGCTCATATTGGTCTGATCAACCACAGTCGGACACATTGAAGTTTTACTTTATCATGGTGATATCATTTTGATCCTCTTCGAGAACGAAGGACAACAACCAAACAGAAAGCTACCCCTCCCTCCAAATCTAGCCATATGACCCCTTCCCCAGGATCAAATGGTCTACTTATGTGTGTGTATATACATGAGTCAGCAAGATGGCGCAGTGGATAGAGAGTGGGGCTCAGGAAGACAAGTTCAAATCCAGCCTTGCATACATAGCTGGTTGACCCTGGGCAAGTCACTGAACTTCTCTTTCAGATATAGTTTTCTCATCTATAAAACGGGCATCATAAGAGCACCTCCCTTTCAGGGTTGTTGCAAGGATCAAATGAGATAATGTTTATAAAGTGCCTAGCACAGGGCCTGTCCTGTGGTATTCAAACATAGTCATCAACATTATTCTTAATCTCCACGGTTGCTGGTTCCACTACCTTCCCTCCAATTCCTTTCCATTTTTTTTGGCTCTTTGCTACCAGCAGCAGGAGCCATGCTTTTGATCTGTGTGACCAGTGGCTGTCTGGCGTGAGCTGGTCAGACTGTTCAATTTTCAGCGTGAGCATTTATACCTTGGACAGAAACTGGCCAATGCCCTAAATCAGGACTTGAGTTACTGTTATGCTCATCATCTAGACTTAAGAAAATAATGAAGAAAAAGTTGATAAAGCAGATGAAACTCAAAAGTGTGTCCTAGGAACATGTTTTCCCCTGACAGACAGTTCCTAAAGCTTCACCAGCAAAGTGACCACTGTGTGTTCCTCTCCCGCTGAGATCTGTTGTTCTGATTGGTTTTACTCTTCCTTCCCCCCAACATTGCCATCGCCCCTGAAAACTCATGTTTATCCACTCCCTTATGGTCCTATTCATCAACTGGTAAACATCCAGAGTAAGCATCCCTCCCTGGCCACAGATCTTCAGTATGGGCTGTCTCTCCCTGCAGGAATATAAGTTCTTTCAGGGGAGGGACTGTTTTTGCTTTGTTTTCATATGTCAAACCTAAGCATTGGAATGTAGTAAACTTTTAATAATGTTTTCTTCTTATTCATTTATTTATAGACATTTTATATTTAGTCTTCTTTCTTTCTGTGTGTGTGCTAAGTAAAATGAAAATTCTTCAAGAACAAGAACTGGTTCATTTTTACCTTTCTATATATGAGAGAAGTGATTATTAATAACCAATGATTTGGGGAGATCCAGAGTTCTCCCCCTTTTTCTAAAGTCCTCATTTCAAAGCTTAGCCTCTGAAAGTCAAGAGTGATGATGGCAGATAGGATGAACATTCTCCTCAGCTGAGGTGTTGCTACCCCAGCCACTTTACAACGAAGTTAATCTAAGTTGAAACTCTGACCCACCGTGTTCTGCTCATGCCTGGGAAGGGATTTGTCTAGATTTTCCCAAGACTAAGGGTGATTTGGAAGTAAAGGACATGATCAAACTCAGGTCCCCTAGCTCCTCATTGGAATAAGCCCACCACTCATTATAATATTCATTCTCATTAATTGTTAATCAGTCAGAGCTGATTACCACCAGCAGCAACACCCACTCCTCCAAGGCTTATAAGCTGTGAGCCCACCACTATGAATCATCTTTGGTCCAAGAATGATGGCCAAATGACCATTATTTTTTATTGATAATATGATAGCATTATTGATAAAATGATTAATTAACCAGAGATTATATCTCTGGAACATTTTAAATGTCCCATATATGAGTGCCCAGTACACTGCATAGTAGGCATTTAATATATGCTTATTGGATGAATGAAGGGATGGACACATGAATGAAGGAATGAATGGGTGAATGAATAAATGAAAAAGGTTCCAAGTTGCGAAGGTGGGGGGTGGGGCTTTTGAATTGTCTTTTTGGACAGTGAGGGCCAGGTGAACCCTGAGAAAGGCATAAAGCT
Source organism: Bettongia penicillata ogilbyi (assembly GCA_023548195.1). Lineage (NCBI taxonomy): Eukaryota > Metazoa > Chordata > Mammalia > Diprotodontia > Potoroidae > Bettongia > Bettongia penicillata. The sequence continues at coordinate 9,515,645 of JAJHZJ010000453.1, forward strand.
TCCCTCCAATGAGCTGATTGCTTTAAGTATGACAGGATAGTCCTTTGGGGTGAGCATCCTGATGAGACAGAATCTTCATTTATGGAGCAGTCAGTCTATCAAGGTAAGTAATGGACACCACAGAAGAGGCAGCATGGCGTGGCTTATCATAGTGCCTGGCACATAATAGGAACTTTGATGTGCTTATGGAGTGAATAGGGTACCAGGCTTGGAGTCCAGAAGGTCTGGGTCACTGCTGACTTCTGAACTTTATGCGTTGTCTGACCACTGGCAGTCACTCACCTCAGGGCGGTAGAATGGAAAGGGAACTAAACTTGGAGTCAGAGGACCTGCCTTCAAACTGTGCCAGTTACCAGCTGTTTGATTTTGGCATTGTTCTGTCTGAGACTCACAGAATGTTCTCTCCATCTATAAGTTAGAGACGTAGGAGAATTTCTCTGTTCACTGAAGTTGAAATCCTCTGTCCTGGACAGTGAAGAGTGAGTATATAATAGTAAGAGCTCACATTTGTTAGTGTTTGCAAAATACTTTCCATATATATTATATTATTTGGTCCTTCTAGCAATCTTGGGAGACAATGTTATTTTAGAGATGGGAAAACAGAAGCAGAGAATATGGCTGAGTAACTTGATCCAGGTCACATAGCAAGGAAATGAAAGAGGCAAGATTCCAACTTAGGTCTTCCAGACTCCACAATCAACACCTTATCTACTTGGCCACATTCTAGGGTTTCATTAAGACCTTTATTCCTAAGAGTTTCAAAATTATTTGGGATTTTTTTTTACAAATTGTGCTTTTATTTAAATTGCTTTCTTGGTTAATCCTTACCAAGTCTGACTTCTGACCCTAATTTCTAGAAATATTCACCCTTTTTACAGTTAGTTTTCTTTCACAGTGAGGCCTTTTCCTGACCAAGAATTATTCATCAGAAAGTGTGAATAATTCTTTCAACAATCCTCTAGCATATTTGTCTCTAGTACCTAAATGAAATATTCGTTATTCTGCTTTAGAGTCAATTAAATCACTATATTTGAAGTGTTCGTAGAGCAATCCAGATGTGGGGGTGGAATATGGACAGAGGTATGTTGGTTGATATTTAACAACGAGCCTGGGGTGGGCAGGGAATGCACAAGAGACAGTATTCTAAATTTAATTTTCACTAATAACATTTGATCTGTCATTTTCCTGAGTCTAGACGATCAATAAATTGAGGTCTGATTTGTAGCGTTAGCCAATTTCGAAGGTTTACATACTCTGAACGCTGAACAGTAGGGCTCTTAGGAGTCCCTGTGAGCTGGCTCCAACAGGCCCCGAGTTAGGAGTGTGGATTACCCTGCCCCCCAACTTCTACCTTCAGACTCCCAGGACCAGGCATTTCTTCTCTACTGAAGACTTGTCCTCAAGTTACCAAGGATAACATTCCTTGGCAATGTGTGTGTTTGTTTGTTTCTGTCCCCAGATTGTAGTCAGGCCTATTTAGCACTTTACAAATTCATGCTGATCATTGTTTATTAAATTTCCTTTGAGATATTTCTGCTTGATGTTCCTAAGGAACTCTAGAGTTCAAGTTCACAACGAATGGCAGTTACACTGATGGACACTGTATCGGACCACAATATCTATCTTTGAATGTTAGTTTGCTAGGTATGTTTTTGCTGATAGTCATTCTAGCATGACCAATCAATGTGTTGCATCTGTGTGATGTTCTTTGGGTCTGTTCCTCTCATTCTACCAAGCCTGTGTCTCAGACCTGGCCTGATCCCTAATTGCAGTCCCAGTAGACAGTACAGGTACCTCCACCTCCTTGCCATTCCACAAATAGCTGGGCTGTCCCTTCATATTGTCATCCCCTAGGCTTGGTGTTGGCACCAGTTTCACTCTTTCCATTGCCAAGAAACAGCAGCTGTCAGTCCATGGAATGACCTTCACCCCCTGGCTCTTGGCCAAGGTGGAGCAGTTGCTATTTAGATTGGAACTCAACTGAGCTGGGTGGGGGCTCCACAGGCTGCCATCATCACCTGTTGTTGCTCAGCAACAGGGTTGATCAGCTGCTCCACCTTGCAGAGCAAACCACACCAAATTGGTAGGCCCTTGGGCTATTCCTGAGTTGCTTTCTCCTTCACCAGGATCCCAGGGATAGAATGATGACTTTTTTCTTTCTTAGAGACCACAGTAGCAGAAAACAAAGAGAAAGGAGATGAATCTGAGGCCAGAACTTTCAGTTGAGGCATGAAATGTGAAACAAGAAAAGTCAGCTGTGAAGTGAATGTCTTTGATTTAACAGTGAAAGAGTATCAGGAGTTAATGTCCTTTCCTTTCATTTTCTGGGCTTCAGTTTCCTCACCTATATGTAAAACCGGGTTTAAAGTCTCTTTAGGTGAGGGGTGTGTGCTATGTGAGATGTAAAATGAGAGGCTTCAACAAGAGAATTTCAGAATTCTTTTCTAGATTTAAGATCTTATAATCTATTACTTTGTAGATAAATTTTAGCCTAGACCCCAAAAAGAGTCTATTTGCTCATGAAAGAATGGGGAATTACACTTAGGAATGTTAGGATATATATCAGTTTTTAGAGCAAGTATAAGTGTATGGGCAGTGTCTTTTTGACCATAGAGGATGCAACAATTTTGGTATTTAGACTAAGAATATTCAGTAATGTCTCTCCCTCCCCTCCCCACTCTAGGAGGAAGCCCTTGTCCACATGGTCGCCAGCAAGAGGATGCTGCTTGAGCGTTCAGGGAATCTCAAAAACTATCATGGGCTTATTAGACAAGAAGTTGTTCATGGCATGCTAAGATGGCACTAATAGCAGTCTTGGTGGTATGGTGTAGCATGCCCTGGTAAATCAAGGACTATACCTAGACAAGTTCAACTGAGTCATTTAACTGAACCTGTTGAGGTTCAAGTCTGACAAGTCTCTAAGATGATACGGTACAAATGAATGGCTCATCCACATCAGGGGAAGGAATCTCAGTCAAATGTAATCAGTCACTATTTTCATGCTTTGCATTGCTAAATAATGTTTGTCAAACTGAATGAAATGGAGTTGAGTTTCTGTGCATGTGAAATCACAAGTTTTCGACAAAAAAATCTAATCTATGTTTATTTCTATCTCTGTCATTTCTATTTATAGCTATATCACCTTTGTAGATATATGTATATCTTTGTATAGATATATGTACATACATGTCACAAATACATGCATACATGTATATAGATAAATGATAGGTAAGTAGGTAGGTAGTGAGGGGGGAGAGAGAGAGAGAGAGAGAGAGAGAGAGAGAGAGAGAGAGAGAGAGAGATAGTGTGTGTATGTGTGTGTGTGTGTGTGTGTGTGTATGTTTTCTTGTATCCAAGTTTCAGATCATTTATTTGTAGCACCCCATGTCTTCTCACTCTCCTAATGACCACTCTCCCTGGAAGAGTGAGTCCCCAGAACAGCAAATGCTACTGCTCCTCTCAGGATTCTAGGGATAACTCTAATAGTATCTGACTCTAGGATTGTTGCTTATGTGTGTGTGTAGGATCTGGTTTCCCAAATCAAATCCAAAGAGATAATATTTGTAAAAAGCACTTAGCATGGCAGCAGGCACATAGTAGGTACTATCTAAATGCTTATTCCCGCCATCTTCTCTCTCTCCTTTCAGCCCACTGGAGCTGTTGTACGGCAGTTGCCTCAGTTGAATTACTGGGGATGGGGTGAGGGATTAGATTGTGAGAGGTCATCTAAGGATCTCACTAAAATCATCAGAAGGGTCCTGATTTGACTAGATAAACATCCCCTACTCGCCTGACGTTGTAGAAATAGCTCTGTATTTATTATTAATAAAAGAGAGCAACAGCAACCTAAAAATGTGGACCTTTAAACGAAGGAGGAAAAGTCTCCTCTAATTTCGTTTTGCTGTCTGACTCTGGCATTGTGTTTAAATCGATGTTTGGAAGGGAATTCGTTTTCAAGCACTAAAAAGGAAACACAAGAATTTGCAGGAACAAAGAAGAGTCTTGTAAACATCTCTGTGATCAGTGGGGTGATTGATGCTTAGCACAGACCTACATAAACCTGAAATTTCTTTAGCTTGTCTAAAATTGTGGAAGATCTTGATTTTTTAATTAATCCAGGATATGAGCAAAATACAATTTTTCCATATTAAAAAAAATCAGATTTGACCTAACTTTGCCACCTTCAAAGATATCAGCTGGTTAAAAAATTGTTGTGGAAAAACCTATTTGATCAGCTTCTCAAATGACTTGCTTATGGGAACTGGAATTAAGAACTGGTGGGGTCCAAGTATCCACCTGACCGACAGTCCTCCATCTTGATACTTCACTTGCTAAAGTTTTTGGCTTCTTCCAAGGAGAGGAGCTAGTTCTATGGGCAAACACCCATTTTATAAATGGGGACAACATCATAACATGGTTGTGAAGACCAGAAGCAAGCCGTTCTTTTGTTCAATGCCGTAATGCCACAGAGCTAAGTGGAAACCCGCCCTTTCATAGCAGGCATGGAGCCACTTCCTTTGTGGTTGGTATCTTGATATGTTCCTTGAGACTACGCCACCAACCACAGCCTTTGCCTCTTCATTTGCAATCTAAAAAAGTGTGCCAGAAAGCTATAGTTTCCTTTTTTGACAGCATAATATCACATCTGAAATGGTAATCACAAATGAAATGAGAAAAATGTCATTATAATTGGCAGTACTATGGTAATCCCTTGTATCCAAGTACTGGATCATTTATTTGTAGCACCCTATATCTTCTCACTCTCCTAAAGACCACTCTCCCTGGAAGAGTGAGTCCCCAGAACATCAAATGCTACTGCTCCTCTCAGGGTTCTAGGGATAACTCTAATGGGATTTGAATCTAGGACTGTGCTTATGGGCCCCCATCTTGTGTGCTCTCCAATATTGATCAGCTGTTTGACATCAGTTGTCTTTCTCAAAAGGGATTTTTTTTTTAAACTGAGAAGTTATAGCTAGGACAGCAGTTATAAAAACACTTCCCCCCTCCCAAACTCAGTCACACTTTGCTCTTGTTACCTAGACCAAACTTAAAAAGGTTTGTACAAAACATTCTTCCCAAACTGGAAGCAGACTTTCCTTCCTGCAGATAAGGTCCTTGGGAGGAAGGGGCTCCAGTTAAAAGATAAAAGGTATTGGGACACGCATACATATAGGGTACATAGGGTTAAGGGGAACCCCACAGCTTCTGGTCCTGGGAATCACTCTCTCTCCTCAGAGTCTCCACCAAATCTTGTTCTGGGCATGGCACTGATGATGGACAAGTTGCTCCCTTACTTAGCTGGGCTAACTCCTTGGAGGGTTTGGTATCTTGGTTGACAGGTCAATCTACTTTTGGGCTGAGTCAAGCAGACAGTTCAGTGTACAGGTTTCTCATTGGATCAAGCTACTACCAGCTCTGGTTGATTCTGATAATGGCTGGGTCCTCATGAGATATCTTATGGTTTTTTTGGATCTTCTGAACTAAACAGTCCCCTAGGCTCTCCTTTTCTTTACCTACAATTAGGAAGGAATGAAGACAAAGGAAACAGAGCCCAGGATAACTGAGTGAAGGATGACTGAGTCTTGCCTCCTTTATCATCAGGAAGAAAAAGAGCAAAAGGGGCAAGGGAGGGAACACAATGATCCTTTCATATATGAACCCATTTCTGGGTCAGTGCCTCCTGAGGCAGCAGTCCTTTTGATTCCTCAGCTAATCAGAAGTCTCTTCATCACGCCTCAAAGCCAGCCCCTCATGGTCAGAAGCAGACTCACCAAATCTCCACTTGTTAGATTAGAATTACACAAGGACTAACTGCTCAGCCTCCATATAACCCACCAGGAAGGGGAAATCTGATCATGCTGCAAGGACTGGGCACTTACTGGCTGGTCTCCTCATTACATAAAGAATATTATTGGTACTGTGCTAGAAAACAAGCCTCCTTAAATTGTGGTTTACTTTTACATAGATGAAACTATGATGCTGTCAGTGGGGCTACTTACTCCTCCCATGGCTATAAAGTACAATCTCTCTATGCCTTCCATTCCAAAACAATTTTATCTATATCTTTCTGCAAATTATCCACAAAAGATCTAACCCAAATTTATGATTTTTCATCTAATATTTCAGGGATACTGGTGTAGCATCTAGGATGTCCATCTCTAACTTTTTAAAATTTTTGTTTATTTATTTAATTTTCTTAATTACACGTACTTTTTTAACATTAAAAAAAATTTAAATTCCAAATTCTTTCCCTTCCTCTTCTTTGAGAAGGCAAGCAATTTGATATAGCTTATACTTGCACTACCATGCAAAACATATTTTCACATTAGTCATGTTACAAAAGAGAACCCAGATAAAAAAACCGAGAAAAAGAAAGAAAATTTAAAAGTATAATTCAATCTGCATTCAGACTCCACCAGTTCTTTCTCTGGAGGTGAATAGCATTTTTCACTACTTTTATAATTGTCTTGGATCATTGCATTGCGGAGAAAAGCTAAATCATTCACAGCTTATCATACAATATTGCTGTTACTGTGTACAATGTTCTCCTGGTTCTGCTTATTTCACTTTCCATCATGTTAAGTCTTTCCAGGCTTTTCTGAAGTCCACTTGCTCATCATTTCTTATAGCATAACAGTGTTTCATCACAACCATATACCACAACTTGTTCAGCCATTTCCCAATTGATGGGCATCCTTTTTATTTCTGACTCTTTGGCACCACAAAAAGAGCTTCTATAAACATTTTTGTACATATAGGACCTTTTCATTTTTATTTCATCTCTTTGGGATACAGACTTGGTAACTGTATTGCTGGATCAAAGAGTATGTACCTTTTTATAGCCCTTTAGGTATAGTTCCAAACTGCTCTCATGAGTGGCTGGATCAATTCATAACTCCACCAATAGTGCATGAGTGTCCCAATTTTCCCTCATCCCTTCCAATATCCGTTATTTTCTTTTCCTATTATATTAACCAGTCTGATAGGTGAGTTAGTACCTCAGAGCTGTTTTAATTTTCATTTCTCTAATAAGTAGGATTTAGAGCATTTTATATGACTGTAGGTAGCTTTTATTTTTTCTCAGAACTGCATGTTCATATCCTTTGTCCATTTATCAATTGGAGAATGATTTGCATTCCCATAAATTTGATTCATTTTTCTATATATTTGAAAAATGAGGCTTTTGTCAAAGAGCTTCATACAAAGTTTTTTTTCCAATTTCCTGCTTTTCTTCTAATCTTGGTTCTGTTTGTGCAAAACCTTTTTAATTTAATGTAATCAAAATGATCAATTTTGTATTCCATAATGCTCTTTATCTCTTGTTTGATCATAAATTCTTCCCTCCTCCATAGATCTGGCAGGTAAACTATTCCTTGCTCTCCTAATTTGCTTGCTATATCATCTTTTATCTAAATCATGTACTCATTTATCTCTAACTCTTATTGTATAACCTCTCTACTTCCTTGTCCTGCCTTGAACTTCCTTCATAATGCTTTATACTATGACACAGCCAAGTCATTGGTAGTATACAGCAGCCTACTTACATCTATTACATATCATTCTATTGACTTTGCATTACCTGCAATTTTAATTCTATTGAGTTCATGGTATTTACGATCAGATAAATTACTGGGAGAATATTAGATTATGGAAAGAGAATAGGATTTTGAGTCAGAAAACCTAGGTTTGAATTCTGGCTCTACTACCTACTGCCTGTGTGATTCAAGGATAAAAAAGTTGGTGTTTTGGGTCTCAGTTTCCTTGTATGTAAAATAAGGGGGTTAGATGAGATGAGCCCTAAGATTTTTTCTGACTTTAAATATGAATCTAGAATCCTTTCAAACTCTGAAATCCTATGATTTCCCATGAGATCATGTTTTGTGGCTATGAATAGTTTAGCATCATTAAAAGGGCTCTGTACTTCCCCAAACCTAATTTAACCCCATCTTCTTTTCCCATTAAATTCTGAGTCCAGCTCATTGTCTGACTCCAGTGCCTGTCCAAGATAGAATCACACAATAGACTCCCTACCCAACTGCATTGTGTACAATATGCCTTTTTCATTCACTTCTTTTTTCCCAATGGTGGATGTTTTGGATGAGCTCTTATAAAGGCTGTGAATTTCACTGAGGAGACCTTGTACATGCCAGGACTGTGGCAGTTAGCAAACTCTTCCCTATGCCTTGATTTGAGGATTACAGGGAAGCTCAGAGTCCATCTTGTATCCACTCCATAGCCTACCAGATGAGTGGCCATTCAGTCTTTGTCTGAGCAGTCCCATTGAGGGGGAATCCACTACTTTCCAAGGTAATGCATTTCACTTTTAGGTAGCTCTGGTTTTTTTTTATTTTCCTTTTTGGCAAGCTTAAATTAAGCTCTTTGAAAAATCTGCCCTTTGGGGCTAAGCAGAGGAAATCTAGTTCCTTCTCCATGAGTGTCCTTTGGATAAATGATAGCAGATGTCAGGCTCTTCTAATCCTTTTCATCTCCAAACTAATCAACCCTGCTTCCTTCCACCACTCAGGGTATGACGTATCCTTAAGGACCCTCATGGTCTTGGTTGCTCCTCTGTGGATTCTCTGTGCTTTATCAAGATTCTTCCTAAACTGTGGCTCCTGGAACTTAATTGGCCCAATAGCTCTGATGTGCACTGACCAGGACAGAGCTTGAGTGGACAATCACCTTGCTAGCCTGGGCCATTATGGTTCCCTTGAAGGAGTCTATGGTCCTGCCAATTCTCATCTGTCAGATCTCTCTGTTAACTTCTATAATTCTTGATCATACAGTCCAGTAAATTCCCAAGTTTTCTTTCAGGCAAACTATTATCTAACCATGGATCTCCCATATGAAGCTGATTGTGTGAACCCAATTAAAACCCTGTTGCTATCCCCATTAAGTTTTATCTCATTAGCTTCTCCACCACATTTCTGGTCTTGGAATTTTTTCCCAAGTAAAAGTGAGGTTATGACCCCCTCACTTCTCCTGTTCCTTTTGAATGAGGAATACCCTCTAGCCCCATAGGCCAGTCTTGGTTCTCAATGATGCTGGAGTGATGAGGTGGAATTTTAGTTTTTGTGTGAGTGTTTTCAGCTCCTCATATTTATCCACACTCTGTGCACTTCTGTCAGACATCTGAAGTGATGAGTTTTATTGCTGGTTCCTCCCTGGGATTTTGTCTCCATTTAACTTTTGGGTAGCTATCCTTCCTACCTTGTAGAGCCTCTCTGTGCTACCTAGCTTGGTGAATGTCCTTTTCATTTCAAAATTCTCTTTTATCAGATTTGTTAGACTCCAGTAAAACATGTTCTTCTCAGTCCTTGTTCAGCATGTACCATCCTCGCCAGAAGCCTATCAGTCCTTCATCTGAAGCCGTGCTACAGAAATCTAAATCTTATTTTCAGATAACATCTTTTAACCATTTATTCACATTCCCAATTCCCCTTTCTCTTCTGAAGTCCTTGCCTTAAGATGGTAACAGTGATTAAAAAAAAAGCCCTTAAAGGCTTTAGCTTCTTCATGTATATGTATAAGTGTATGTGTATATATGTATGTGTGTGCATATATGCATATATACATGTATACACACATATATAATTTAACTGACTTATGTTTTCATTGATGTAGGGAGGTTCCAGTAAAGAATTTCTACCAATGTAATCAATTCATTGTCTGCAATTTAGTCTTAGAGTTGGTATGATGACAGTTAACATTGATCTAGTACATCCTGTGTGCTAGGCACTGTGCTGAATGCTTTACAGGTGTTCTCTTCTTTGGTCATTAAGGTTTTTTTTTAATTTTTTTATTTATTTAACTTTTTACATTCATTTTCACAAAATTTTGGGTTCCAAATTTTCTCCCCATTTATCCCCTCCCCCACCTCAATACACCAAGCATTCTAATTTTCCCTATCACCAATCTGCCCTCTTTTCTATCATCCCTCCCTTCTCTTGTCCCCATCTTCTCTTTTGTCCTGTAGGGCCAGATGACTTTCTATTCCCCATTAACTGTATTTCTTATTTCCTAGTAGCAACAACAATACTCAACAGTTGTTCCTAAAACTTTGAGTTCCAAATTCTCCCCATCCCTCCCTCCCCACCCATTCCCTTTGGGAAGTCAGGCCATTCAATATAGGCCCTATCTGTGTAGTTTTGCAAATGACTTTGATAATAGTCGTGTTGTATAAGACTAACTGTATTTCCCTCCATCCTATTCTGCCCCCCATTGTTTCTATTTTGTCTTTTGATCCTATCCCTCCCCAAGAGTGTTGACCTCAAATTGCTCCCTTCTTCCATTGCCCTCCCTTCCCTTCCATCATCCCTCCCTCCCTGCTTATCTCCTTCTTCCCCATTTTTCTGTACTGTAAGATAGGTTTTCATACTGAAATGAGTGTGCATTTTACTCCTTCCTTTAGTCGAATGTGATGAGAGTAAACTTCATGTTTTTTTCTCAGCTCTCCTCTTTTTCCCTCCACTAAAAAGTTTCCTGCTTGCCTCTTGAATGAGATATAATTAACCACATTCCATTTCACCCTCTCTCCTCCCACTACATTTCTCTCTCACCATTTACCTTAATTTCTTTTAAGATATGGTCCCATCCTATTCAGTTCACTCTGTGCTCTCTGTCTCTGTGTGTGCATGCTTGTGTGTATGTGTGTGCGTGCACGCATGTACATGTGTGTGGGTGCATGTGTGTGTGTGTGTACATCTGTGTGTGGTCCCACCAAATACCCAGATACTGAAAAATTTTAAGAGTTACAAATATTGTCTTTCCATGTAGGAAGGTAAACAGTTTACCTTTGGTAAGTCCCTTATGACTTCCCTTTGCTGTTTACTATTTCATGCTTCTTCTCATTCTTGTGTTTGAAAGTCAAATTTTCTTTTCAGCTCTGGTCTTTTCATCAAGAATGCTTGAAAGTCCTCTGTTTCATTGAAAGACCATATTTTCCCCTGAAGTATTATACTCAGTTTTTCTGGGTAGGTGATTCTTGGTTTGAGTCCTAGTTCCTTTGACTTCTGGAATATCCTATTCCACGCCCGTTGATCCCTTAATGTAGAAGCTGCTAGATCTTGTGTTATCCTGATTGTATTTCCACAATACTGGAATTGTTTCTTTCTAGCTGCTTGCAATATTTTCTCCTTGACCTGGGAACTCTGGAATTTGACTACAATGTTCCTAGGAGTTTTTCTTTTTGGATCTCTTTCAGGAGGTGATCAATGGATTCCTTCAATACTTATTTTGCCCTCTGGTTCTAGAATCTCAGAGCAGTTTTCCCTGATAATTTCATGAAAGATGATGTCTAGGCTCTTTTTTTGATCATGACTTTCAGGTAGTCCCATAATTTTTAAATTGTCTCTCCTGGATCTATTTTCCAGATCAGTTGTTTTTCCCATGAGATATTTCACATTCTCTTCCATTTTTTCATTCTTTTGGTTTTGTTTTATGATTTCTTGGTTTCTCAGAAAGTCATTAGACTCCATCTGTTCCATTCTAATCTTGAGAGAACTGTTATCTTCAGTGAGCTTTTGAACCTCTTTTTCCATTTGGCTCATTCTGCTTTTGAAAGCATTCTTCTCCTCATTGGCTTTTTGAACCTCTTTTGCCAATTGAGTGAGCCTATTTTTCCAGGTGTTATTTTCTTCAGCATTTTTTTGGGTCTCCTTTAGCAAGGTATTGACCCGTTTTTCATGCTTTTCTTGCATCTCTCTCATTTCTCTTCCCAGTTTTTCTTCCACCTGTCTAACTTGCTTTTCAAAATCCTTTTTGACCTCTTCCATGGCCTGAGCCCACTGGACATCTACCTGGGATGTCTGGGATAGAGAGGCCCCGACCTCCACGTCTTTCTCCGATGGAAGGCATTGTACTTCGTCATCAGAAATCAAGGGGGGAAGGAGCATCTCTTCCCCAATAGAGTAGCTCTCTATGGTCTTATTCTGCTTCCTTTTTCTGGGCATTTTCCCAGCCAGTTACCTGACTTCTGAGATTTCTCTCCTAGATCTGCCCAGCTAGTGCTTGGGGTCTGAGATTCAAATGGGCTTTCCGCGGGAGGTGTGGCTGCTATTCAATGTGAGCTTAAGTTCTGGTGCTGGGGTGGGGGCAGGGCCCCCTCCCAGGCTCAGTTCCCTCAAGGGCTTTATGCAGAAACCTTCAGTGATGGAGCGGGTGGGGGCAGGGCCGCCTCCCAGGCTCATCTCCCTCAGGGGGTTTATGCAGAGACCTGAACTTCTGCCTGCTGCTGCCTGCTGTCCCAGGCTGCTGCCGCTGCCTCTGCGCTTCCTGCCCCTGCCTCTGCTGCTTCCCAAGGGGGCCCAAGCCATGGAGACACCCCCCTCCCCTCTCGGCCAGCCCAGATGTCTCTCTCACTGACCTGTAACTTCTTGAGCTTTTGAACCCCAGGTGGAGGGACCTTCGGGCCGTCAGAGGTTCCATCCCTGAAGCCTGCTCGGATCTACTCCTCTGGGGCCAAGACCAGGGCAGCACTGGGGTGGGCTCCGCTTTGCGGGGCACGACAGAGCCCTGGGGACGGCTCTCCAGGGCTCTCTGGAATGGAAATCTCTTCCACTGTGTTTCTGTGCACCTTGCAGTGATCCAGAATTTGTGGGAAGTTCTTCTTACAGGAAATTTATGGGCTGTGGATTCGGAGCTAGCATACGTGAGTCTTTCTACTCCGCCATCTTGGCTCCTCCCCCGGTCATTAAGGTTAAGTGACTTGTCCAGGAACACATAACCATATGTGTCAGAAGTGAGACTTGAACTCACATCTTCTTCATCCTAAGGCCAGCTTGCTACTCTACATGATTCTTCTCTTGATCTTTACTAATGTTTTTTTTTTCATTTTTAAAGAACATTTTTAGATTCTTTCTGGTGATATGATCCATACCTATTTGAATCACCATTGGTAAATAGTTATCTGGTTTATGCCTCTTTGGAGGTTCTCCACCATGTTTCAGGCACATGCTCTGGCAAGGGGGTAGAACTTTGCACGGCTTTTAATGACTCCATGAGGGCTCTGCTGACCACCACAGCCCCTGTCTCTTTTCTCTCCTCTCCACTCGGTTCCGTGATGGCCCCTGGACATCCAGGTTTTCATTTCTTGAAGGAATAGCACCCGCATCCTCTGAGTGCTCATATTTCTCCTCTTTGGGAACTGCTTCGTCTTTTTCTCTTAACTCCAAGTGTTCAGTGGTTCTTCTGCCTTTTGACACTGGTCAAGATTTCCTTATGACGCTTTGAATCCTTTGTCTTTTTTGTGTTGATACTGACACTCTTTTGCCATTTTTTTTAAAGAAATGCTTCATTTTTCCTGATAATCAATAGATGTGTTCTGTGAGAATGCTTGCCTTCCCATCTAAAAATGAGATCAACCTGGATTTTAAGCAAAGAGAGTAGTTGCTTGGCCATGGCCAAAATGCAAACAGCATACTCTCCTTGTGGGTCACTGCTCAGTTCTGCCTCTGGTATTTATCATTTGTCACCCTAAAAGCACTCTTCTCTTGGGAGACTGTACAAGACATCCTTTGTGCCTCTAACACCTCAGGTGTGAAGCTAGTTCTCAGATTTATGCTTTATTGTTGGTGTTGATTCTTTCTCCGCAAATGATGGAACAAAGTAAAGTTGTATCCGCTGGCCTACAAAACAACTGATGGAAAAATGGAGAATGCTGATTCTTTGGCATCCCATGAATGCTCTGTTGAATATAATTATTACAAAAAAATTCACCCTGAATTCAATCAAAATGGTTTGTTTGTGTAGATGCAACCTATATTTAACACACGGGTAGGTAAAGAATCAAAGGAAAAAAACTGTTGACATGTTGGAGGCTTTTTTCTGCCATTTTTCCCATAATTTGGTTTTTTAAAGAAAACCTCCACAAGTGAATAAATAGAGGGATTGAGGGAAGGCTTTATGATTTTCTAAAAACCTAGCAGTTTCTTAGGCAGGGCCTTTGTTAACACATTCAAACACATTTCTGCTTATTAGGCTACAAAGGCACTAAACAGAGAGTGGGAACTCCCATGGGTCTTTGCTGGGACCCTTTATTTATTCTTAAATCTTTCCAGATATTTCAAGTACAATTGTAAAGTTTGGGGACTGAGGATGGTTCAGGAGGAAATACCCTCATTGTTCTTTAGATGACCCGGTGGCTTCGTGTCCAATCTCTATCTTCAGGCTGGCTGTTAGATTTTGCAGATGAGATTGCAGGGTGGCTGCAGACTAGCTGTTTGCCAGTTCATAGCAGAACTGTACAATGACATCTCTGGGCAGAGTGCCTCCTACCTATTCCACTGAGTCATGGAGTTATCTTATATGGGCCTTGATTAGACAACTAAGGTATTTAAAAATCCTTCTTCATGTCAATGATTAAATAAACTGTTAACTACAAGAGGTACCAACTTGGAGGAAGCTTTCTGAGGGTCAGATGTGTAATCCATGAGGAGTTCTGTGCCCAGAGATAAAGAGCAAGAGGTGAACATTACAATATGGACTGACAGGCACCCACATGACCACAAAGAGCTCAAACCTCATAATTAGAGAAAAGACAGAGAATCAGACAAAGGAAGTAAGTCGCACAATTTGCTAGAGTTTTGCTCAATTTCTTCTCCTCTGAAAAGCACTTCATGTATTTGCAGAGTAATCAGTATTTACTAAATTCTCTCCATATTCTAGGCGCTGGTATGCATGCCAGGAATACAAAACCAAAAATAAAACTCTACATCCTCAAGGAATTAGTTTATTCCTAATGAACTGTTTGACAGGGATCGAATTGGCCTGTTTGTCATCTAGAAATGAATGAGGAATCAGGTTTCATTAGGCCAGTTCGGGGTTTACATTGCTAATGTATTTACCCTAATTTTCTTACTAAATATATTGCATGTGGATGAAGAATGGTAGATTATTGAACAAACACTTTGGGAGATAATATCATCTGCTTGTGAAATCATTTTTCTGTTTCCCATTTAGAAGTGTAACAGAGAGTTGGGATCCTGTGGGGATGGGAGGTGGGAAGGTACGCAGGGTATGTCCTGGAAGCTTCCTCGAGATTAGGAGCTGGACCTTCTGGTACTCTGGTCAAGGCTAAGCCTTTGTAGGATGATGTATTTAGATGCGTAAAACAAAATGCACACAATTAGGAAAAACAAAAATAATCATGAAGATGAAAATATATTTTTTCCCACATCTAAGTTCACGGACCCCTAGAAATGTATTACACATCTGCGTCTTCCAGCCTTGGGCTGTAATGGTAATGTTTGGTCTGATGGGGCATTAGGAAGATCTGAATTGTGACTCTGGACAACTTGTTTGACTGAAGTCTTAACGTTCAAAGGTAAATCTGCTAGCACAGATTCTCAAATACAGTGCTTGTTGGGAAAAGTTGAAAGATCGACTTTCTTTCCTTCTTTCTTTCCATCAGGGTTAAATGACTTGCCCGGGGTCACACAGCTAGGAAGTGTCTGAGGCCAGATTTGAACTCAGGTCCACCTGATTCCAGGGTTGGTGCTCTATCCTCTATACCACCTGCCCCATAGACTGATTTTCTAGTCAAGATACTTTAGATGAAGAAGTGTTGCAGTTCCACTGTCAAATTTTGATCACACCTAATTTTTGTCTTTTAATACTTTAGTGAACTGATAATTTCATCAAGGAAGTATACCCTCCCACAGTGCACATTGTCATCCATCTATACCTTCCTATGCTAGAGAAGCCTTTCCTCTGCCTTGCCTGAACCTCTCTGTGAAGACTCGTCCAGTGTTCCAGGGGCTCAGTGTCTTCTATGTCTTTCTAAAGTCACACATAAGTTCTCTTTGGCCTTGTACAAGGGGCCAGCCCATTTCCTTTTGCTTCTCTGATGATATCTTTCTATAATATACCACTTCCTGCTTGCAGTCAATAGGTAGTATTACACCTCAGGTTTCTTTTAACCACTGTAGGCCTCAACACTGTGCCTTAGTGACATATACTTTTGATGTTTCAGAATTTCTGTGAAATTCCATGATAGATAGCCATTTTGCAGCACTGAGAATATCAATGACAAAAAGAGGGAAGGGTGGGGCCGTCCATCGTGTAACTACCTGGCAATGTAGCCCTCTTACTTCCTTCTGTCCAATTTTAGACCTAGCTCATGTTCCATATGCCATATCTGTCCAAAATGCTCCATGCATGGAATAAACCAGCTTTCCTGGCATTCTGTCCAGCTAGATGTCAAATTCTGGAAAGGCATTTTTCATCCTCTGGTTGTTTTCTTGGCATGTTGTGAGACTGTGTTCTTTTGAGAAATTATGAACCTTGTCTAAGAGGTTCTGCAGTATGTGAGGGCTTAAGGACACCAACACAAGGTAAAATGGAGCATCTAGAGGACCACACCATCTACTGTGGAACCAACCCCCTGCATCAGGATATTCTCTATGTTGGTAGGTGGCAAGTTTGTCAAACATTTGTCATTCCATTTTGTGCCTTAATGAATATTAATAATCAGAGATCATCTAACATTCCTCATAACATCCTTTGTTTTCTTGAGGTTCCCTCCAGTTACCTAAGATGAAACATCTTTGGAATCAACCTCAACTCAACCCTGTCCCATATCTGATCAGTTGCCAATTTTTATTTTTTTGAGTCATTTTTTTCAGTCACATCCAACTCTTTGTGACCTCATTTGGGGTTTTCTTGATAAAGATACTGGAGTGGTTAGCCATTTCCTTCTCCAGCTCATTTTACAGATGAGGAACTGAGGTAAACAAGGTTAAATGACTTGCCCAGGTCACACAGTTAAGTGTCTGAGGCAAGATTTGAACTGAGGAAGATGAGTCTTGCTGACTCCAGGCCTGGTGCACCATCCAGCAGCTTCCTCTGTTGATTTTACCTGGACATGATTTCTTGCATCTATCCACTTATCTCCATTCATATCCAAACTAACAGATACCACTTAGGACTTTGTAACGTTCTCCTAATTAGATTATTTATATCTCATCTTTCCCTCTCTTATCTTCTGCATAGTTGTCTAATGGCTATTCCTAAAGTACAGATCTAAACATGGCACTCCCTTACTCAATGGTTCCTTACTACCGGAGGATAAAATATAAACTCTCCTGACTGGCATTTAACACCTTTTACCATTTGGATCTCACTCCACCTTTCCAGGATTCCCCAGTACATGTTGCATTCCAGTTAAACTGGTCCATTTGCTACTTCCAAGGTACTACATGCCATCTCCCTTCTCTATCTGCACAGGTTTTGTTTTCCTTCATGTCCACTCTGGTTTCCCCTTCTCTGGGAAGCCTTTATCCCATCCCTTCCCTTGGTGGAAGTATTCTCTTTTGTCTCCTATTTCCTCCTATTTTCTGGCCCTCAAAAGGCAGCTTGAAGTGGGACGGCAGAGCTCTGGACTCCATATCAGGAGACACCTGGTTTTGAATTCTGCCCTTGACATTTACCACATATGCCCATGGGCAAATCACTTAGCCTCACTTTCTTACTTTGAAAATGGGGATGCTAATGCCTTTAGCATGTAGCCTATGTGGAACTTGAGGAAGCTGATGGGAAGAAAGCTCTTTGTAAGCTTTACAAGTCTGGGGCTACTTTTCTATGGCTCATTACTGGGTCCCATCATCCTCTGTGTGGACATCCTCTTCTCCCTTCTGAGTGAAAGTCATGGGATGGAAGGTACTGTGCCATTTTGTTATCTCTGTATCATCAGCACTTTGTACAGTAGCTTACACATGGTACAAATGAGTCCTGATTAGTGTGAACAATTAATAGTTACAGTTAATATTTAGAGAGCTCTTTGAGGTTTGCCAAGTGCTTTTCAACCACAACAATAATGGTAATAAAAATTAATAACATTTATATAATACTTACTTTGTGGCAGGCACTATGCTAAGTGCTTTTACAAATATTTTCTCATTTGATTCTCACAACAACCCTGGGAGGTAAATGCTATTACTATCATCCCCATTTTCCAGATGAGGGAACTGAGGCAGACTGAGGGGAAGGAACTTGCCCAGAGTTACATGACTTGTGAGCATCTGAGGCCATTTGTGAATGGAGGTCTTCCTGGCTCCAGGTCCAATGATGTAACTTCTGCAATACGTAGATGCCCTCCTTCTTTTAGAAGTGGAGTTGTCATGTGGATTTGAATTTGCACTCTTTGAAGTTATAATTATGTAAAATACAGCAATTGGTTTCAGTCCAATGGAAATATACAATGTGAATCTGAATAATGTGACCACTTCATGAAAGTCATTGTTCGAGCTAATCCAGCTATAATGCTTAATAAACATTCAATTTAATTGAATAAATGAATTCTCAAAAATAGAATTTATTTTACTATAGTTTTCATTGGTAGATATCATATGTCTGAAATATATGTAAAATCCTTTTTATAGTGAAAATTTATATACCTTAAAATAATTTTACTGATGGATTTCTAATTTGACTCATGTTTTCATTAAAATTATAGAGGGATGGTGGCTGTGTGACATACCCTCATGAGTATTTTTATTATCTTCTAAATTAAAGAAGGAAGAAGTTAAAACAAAGAACATATTTGTATATTCAAACTTGGGAGATTTCAAACATTAAAATGGTAAATTTAAATGTGTGGATGTGTATGTACAAAAGAGTGCTTGCAAAATCTCATCTTGAGTCTTTGAAATGTTTTTCTCATATGAAGAGGAAATGGGTGAGAGCTGATGATGTTGGATTTGCCAGAGTTCACCCCAGGACAGGGATGCCCATTGTTTAGGTGGGCTTACAAAATCCCATCCCTGCAAGTTCACAATATTTTTTAAAGAAATCCTTTATTTTTAGAGATGAAGTTTAAAAAATGAATAGGAAAACAGCACAGTTCCTCTGCACTTGTGTTTAGATCTTGTGAACAGCAGACCATTAGGTATTTGGCATACATTTGACTCTGTCAAAGACTCTACTGCAAGACTTTTTACTCACCTTGTTACAATGGCCAGTTGGAGATGACCCTATGGTCTTTAAACTTCCTTTCTCCTCCTAAATAACGGGTATGAGAAATGGAGTGTGATTTTGTAGAGGAGCTCTACTTTTTACATGCCCAATGCTGAAAATTATACACCAAGGGAACAAATCCAGAAAGTACAGCCCACATTTCCTGTGTTTTGATATGAAATGTAACTGAAGAAATGAATCTTTTACTGAAAGTTTATTCCATTTAATTCTTTCTAGAATTGTTTTAAGAGAATGAATAAGTTATTTTGACTATTATAAATATGAAAGGACATATGAAGAAAGATGCTACCTGCATCCAGAGAAAGAACTGTTATATAGAAGTATGATATTACAACTATGTTATGGCAAAAAAAAACCAACTATAAAGGACGTATAAAGAAAGATGTAATCTACATCAGAGAAATAACTGACAAATAGAAGTATGTATAGAATAATTTTACATGTATATACCTATTTATGTAGCCATCTCTGGAGGGGGGAAGGGAAGAAAAGACAAGAAATTTACTTGGTCATTTTGTTGTATATTTGAAAAGAACATCAAGTTGTACATAATGAATCTGCAATTTCAGGCGCAATCCTCTGTTTTTCTATTTTGCTTTGTTATGGAAATGCTTATTTCATTTTTTAAAGTTCAGAATAAAATAGATTATTTAATAAAAATAATATTGCTGTATATTTGAATGGAATGGCAAGCTGTGTATACCAGATTTTCAGTTTTATGTAGTCATTTTTTTTTTATTATACCATGTTATGGAAATGCTTACTTTATTCCATAAATTAACAATAAAATTTTTAAAAATGAATTTTTAAAGTTGTTTTTTGGGGGAAGTGAGGAATTTGACTTGTGAATTCTTTAGTACTGGGAATTCCGGTTGAGGAGACTCCTTCTACCAACGCAATCATTTCATAACTTGCCATCTGAAAGTGTTTCCCAGGGAACTGAAATGTTGCTCAGCCTTACCAGACAGACCTACGGGTAAAAGATGGGAGGCCCTTTGTCTGCTACAAAAGCTGCTTCCCTGCAATAAACTCAACAAGAATCTAACGCATCCTCACGAATCTGAGAGGCCTTTCAGTTATTCCAACACTGCTGGCCAGTTCTCAAAATATTTTTTGAAGTCTTAAGAATTACTATCAAAATCAGCTAATGAATTGTACTGGAAAAGAATCACTCTCTTCTCAGGGTGTCTTCTTGTCTGTGAATTTGGGAGAGAAGCAAACACGTCCATGTTGTAGAGTCCATGCCAGAGACAACGCCAATTCTGAAAACAGTAAGGTAAGGAAAGGCAGCAAAATAATTTTTAATATTCATAGATGGTGTCATTGCCTAAGAAATTCAACTGAGAAGACATCAGTCCAGGGCAATACGTGAAAGTATTGGGGAATATGTGAACACATTTACAGAACTTCAAATCACATTTTAATGTAACAACTGGGAAGAAGGATGAAGGTTATTTTTTTTTATTTTTTGCTATTCTGAAGTTGACAAACAGTAACAAATACCAGTTCAGTATGTGTGCATAGATATACCGCTGATTCAGTCCATAGTTAAACAACAATTACTTCTGAAGTGCCTACTATGTGCCAGGCACCATGATAGATGATAAGCCTAAGAGAAAAAATCCCAACTAATTCCTATTCCAATAAGAAAACAACCATGTACAAACAAGATGTATTACAGGAAAAGTATTTGGTTTAAGTAATCAAAAAGGTTTCCTAAAGAAGGTGGGATTTTAGCTGGGATTTGAAAGAAGTCAGGAAGCCAGAAGAGATGAGAAGGGAGAGAATTCCAAGGGTGGGGGATAGTGGAAATGGCTGGAGACAGAGCATCTTGTATGAGGACAAGCAAGGAAACCCATGTCTCTCAATGGATAGCTAAGGTGGGAGGGAGGAAGTAAACTGGAGGAAGGAAGACTAGAAAAGCAGGAAGAGATTAAGGTAGGAAGAGCTTTGAATGCACCAAAGAGAGGCATTTATATGAATCCTGGAAGTGATAGGGAGACCCTAGAGATTCTTAAATGGAGGTGGAGAGGCTTTAAGATCACTTTGAGATCTGGGTGGAGTAGAGAGAGACTTGAGACAGAGAGACATGGCAGTATTAAAAATTCATCTAGAATTAATCACTGGAGAATTATAAATAATTATTAAATATTGGTTAGGTAGGTAAATAGATGAATGAATAAAAAAATAAATGAAGCAATCAACAAATAAGCTAAGTCATTGATTTAGTCAGAGTTCTAGAAAAGACCAGGATTATAAAGAGTCAGGCCAATAATCCTGAACCACAAAGACTGCCATCATTTCAAACTTGGGCATGCCTATTTGCAAATGAGTGGAGGAAACTTTCACATAGTCAAAGTGATAGGATATGGCTGTCTTTCTGTCCATGAATTTACTGTGGCTATGATAAAGAGAGATTAAAAAATAATTTTGAAAAATGTTCAAACTCTTGATAAAATCCTTTTTGGTGTTTGGTCGTATATTATTTGCCTGCAAATTATCGGAGGCAGGGTAAGAGGCTGACAAATTTTGGAGTCAATGGATTGCTGTAGAAAATTGGTCTTGATTTTTTATGTTCTTTTGCACCTTGGGAGGAAGACTGATGGGTATGGCAATGGAGGAAAAGGGGGACCATGTTGGGAAAGGTAGTTGGGTCCATGTTAAAAGTTCTAAACTTTTTTCATTTCAGAACCCCTTCACATTTTTAAAAATTATGGAGGATCTCAAAGAGTTTTTTAATTAGGGTGTATTATATCTATTGATATTTATCATATTAGAAGTTAAAATTTATGTAAAAATTATTTATTCATTTGAAATAAAATAATAGACTCATTATGTCAACAGAAATAACTAATTTTATGAAAAATAACTATTTCCCCCCAAAATCTGTTAAGTGCCCTTTTAACATATTCTTGCAAATTCTTTAATGTTCTACATATTAAAAAGCTCGAATATCCTATCTGTTTCTGCATTCAGTTTCTTGTGACAAATTGTTTTGTTTTAAGTACGTAAAGAAGATCCAAGTTCACACAATATAAAGGTGGAAAAGGGAGGAGGGTTTTATAGGTGAAATTAAATCTTAGTGTTATTGTGTAAGGAGTTTTGACATCTCAGAACCCCTAAAAGAGTGTTGTGGACCCCCCAGAGAACCTGCTTTGAGAACCAACTTTCTGTGTAATGACTAACGTATTATCAGTTCTCCTTGTCAGGAAGTGAGGGGTGGAGGAGAGAGAACTTGGGACTTGGACACTATTCAGACTCAATCCTGAAAATCCTTGGAGAGCATATCTTGCCCTTGGGTGTCATTCTCACCATCTCTATTTATAGAGTGCTTTACAAAGTAGATTTCAAATAGATAGGGACCCCCCTCTCCCTACCCCTAATTAAGCATCCTTACGTATACATAGAGCTCTTTAAAAAATAGAGGGATGATTTTAATATCATACACTACAGTCAAATAGGGCGCAAATACCCAGATTTCCTAAAATGACTTTTGTTGATGTAAAATGGAGGAAAGGGGACTCCCAACCCAACCCTCACATTGTACAAATGGGGAAACTGAAGTTCAGATGAAATAGCTTGTCTGATAGTAAGTGGTTGAGGTGGGATTTGAACTCAGATCCTTGGACTCCCAAATTAGTGTTCATTCCTTTGTACTAAGGCAAAACATTTATTCCAGGCAAGCATATTTAATGTACAAGGTTTACAGTGATTTTTACTATATCTTAATCCAAATGCTTAGATGCCAGGTGAGGAGCTTGAATCATAAATGGCAAGAAGGTTTAACTGTAGCTTAGATGATGAGTCACCATGTGATGGTAAGAGAACTAGAGTCAGAGAACTAGAGCTGCAAGTAGAGAACTTGCATCCACTAAGGTCACAGCAGAGAGGGAGGAATAGAGGCCACCTAGGCTAGGCCAGGCTATTGCCTAGAGCTAGAGAGAGAAGGAAGGAGAGAGAGAGAGATAGACACACAGAGAGAGACAGATAGAGAGAGGGAGAAAGACAGAGAGGCAGAGAGAGGGGGGGAAGAGAGGGAAGGGGAGAGAGAGAGAGAGAAAGGGAGAGGGAGGGAGTGAAAGAGGGAGAGAGAGATAGAGAGACAGAAATAGAGAAGAGGGAGGAAGAGAGACAGAGAAAGACAAAGAGAAAGGGGGAAGGGGGAAAACAGGCAGAGAGAGAGAGAGAAAGAGAGGGGGGAGGAGGAGAGACAAAGAAGACAGAGGAGAGGCAGACAGATAGAGAGAGAGACAGAGGTTGGGCAAGAGTGACCTAGAGTCAGCTGCCAGTCTCTTGTCCATTACTTCAAAGAAGAAGAAAAAAGATCTTAAACCTTTCTTCTAAATTTTTGTATTTCTAGTTGACTGACTGACTGCTTGTTTCTGAATATTAAACATGGTACATGTCACCATGCAGAGACTATTCTGAGGACAACCTGGGATGACCTTGGTGTTCCCTTCTGGAGGAAGCTCTTCCATAGGGATGACTCCAGGTAGACTCTATAGAGCCTGCTGGGCAGACATCAGAGCCAGGCAAGCCAGGGGTTTACACTGCCTTCAGGGCAGGTAGATGGGGAGTATGGGCATTGGGGTGTAGGGTGTTCTGGAAAGACTAGTATCTCTGGTATGAGGGCTGGATGAACACTTTTCTGGGCAGCTTTCACCTTTGGCATCTATCTGTCACCCAACTCTTACCTCTGACTCCAAGAAGCTGCAGTATGGTCAGTGGCCACACCCTGGTAAATCATTTCAGCAGATGGGCCAAATCAGGTTGAGGGCAAGTGAGGGGCCCTCAAAGCCATCAGCGAGTTAGTGGGGTATCTACCCCAAGCATGTGGAGACTTCCTGATGGAATGGGCAGATGTGAACAATATGTTCTAATGGGCCATGATGGCAGTGGAAGCAGGTACTGTTGAGTGCTTAAAGTTTGGTCAGATATTGAAGATGCTAAGGTCATCCACTGAATTCCAGGTCAGCCCCAAGGCAAGACGACTACTAGAAGACTTTATGACAATGAGAAGTTCTCTGAGTGGGAACAGTCTGTTGCTAACTTGGAGGGAAGGCTGAGTCAAGTCGCGATTGACAACAGTGGAGTAAAAAAGGAGTGGGCAGCTCTCAAAGATTTTGGTGTACAGCACTATATTTGCTCATCTGGGTCAGAACACTCATAAACACCAAGACTGGTTTGATGAAAATGATGGGGAAACTTAGAAGCTGCTAAATGAAACAAAATGAGAACTCCACAGGGTTTACTGCACAATTGTTCATCCATTTCTAAGAAAGCAGCATTTAACGCCATCAAAAGTAGAGCACAAGTGGAGCTTAGAGAGATGCAGAATTCCTGGTTCGGTAAGAAGACAGACAAAATTTGGCTTGACAGTCATGGTAACAACCCAAAGCACATTTATGATGCTCTGATGGCTGTTCATGAGCCAAAGACCTATGGTACATTTAAAGTACCCAGCATTGACAGATCCACATTGATTAGTGCTAAGGACATGATCCTGGAGAGATGGGTTGAAGACTTCCACAGTATTCTCAACAGACCATCGTCAATCAATGCTGAAGCCACTGACCACATACCTCATGTTGAAGTCAATCCATCTCTAGCCAAACTGCCCAATGAAGAACAGGTATTGAATACCATTAGGTTCCTCTTGCGTGGCAAAGAATCTGAGGCAGATAGAAATTTTCTGGGTTATATGACAAGATGAGATTATCCCCCAGGGGTTCAATTGTCCATTTTTATAAAGGTAAAGGAAATAGATTGTCGTGACAATCACAGGAGCAAACCAGGGGTCTGTATGCAGTGTTTGTTGATCTAACCAAGGCTTTGATACCATCAGTCATGAGGAGTTATGGCAAATTATGTCCAATTTGGTTGCTTGGAGAAGTTCAAAAGCATTATATGTCAATTTCATGATGGTGTGTTCATCTGGGTTCTGATAATGGACAATGAATGCTCTTGTACTTTCCCAGGCACCAATGGAATGAAACAAGGTTGCTTTTGTTCCCATTTTTTTTTTAGCATGATATGTTCAATGATACGGTGGGATGCCTTCAATGAGGACAAAAACAGCATCAAGGTCAGTGTGTGTAATGTTAGAAGACTCCCTAGTTGTCCATTTTAATATTCCAATACTGCACTGATGTTAAATTATTTAACTTGAAAAGGCTACAAGCCAAGACTAAAGTGGAGGGAGAGTTGGTGCCTGACTTTTTGTTTGAAGATGATTGTGCATTCAATGCGGCCTCTGAGATTGAGATGCAATGGAGTATGAATCAATTCTCTGCTGCTTATGCTGATTTTGACCTAACAGATAACACTAAAAAAACAGAAGGTCTCCACCAGTGGACATTACACAATCCATACGTAGAATCATTGATTATAGCAAGTGGAGAAATTTTGAACATTGTGGTAAGATCACTTACCTTGGCAGTGTACACATAGATGATGAGGTTGATGCACATATTGCCAGAGTGTTTGAGAGCCTCCAAAGCAAAGTGTGGGAAAGAAGAGATACTACACTGACTACCAAACTGTAGGTCTATAAAAGTATTGTGCTGACCTCATTGTTGTGTTCCTGTGAAACCTGGACAGTCTACCAGGGCCATGCCAGAAAACTGAATCACTTCCATTTAAATTGTCTTAGGAAGATTCTGAAACCTGACAGGATAAGATATCAGACACTGTGGTCCTTTCTCCAACCAAACTGCCAAGCATTCAAACTCTACCGCAGCGTGCAACTCCAATGGATTGGTCACATGGTTTGAATGCCAAATGTGTTTGCCTAAAAGACTATTTTGTGGAGAAATCACAAGGCAAGTGCTCACATGTAGGTCAAAAGAAGTGAACCAAGGACACTTTCAAGGTCTCTCTGAAGAACTTTGGGATCAATTGTGAGACATGGGAGACTCTGGCACAGGACTGCTCAGCATGGCATGTCCACATCAAAGAAAGCACTGTGCTCTATGAGCAAAGCAGAATTGCAGTGGTTCAAAACCAAATGTGAGATGTGTGAATTTAGGGCCATCTCCACTGTACATGTTCATATAGACCATTTGTGCCTGATGTGTGTTAGAGCCTTCTGAGCTCACATTGGTCTGGTCAGTCATGGTCGGACACATGGTACCTTAACTCTGACATAGTGATGTCACTGTGGTCCTGGACAAGCATGAAGGTCAACAACCAACAAGGAGGAGTTAGAGGCAGGCGGTTGGGCAGGAATACCCTGAGTCATGGTTACAATTTCTTCAGAGTCAATCTGTCAATCAACAGGCATTTATTAGGCACCTCCTATGTGCCTGACGATGTTCTAAGTGCTGGAAAAATCCAACCTAAGAGCCATCTCCCTGGGCTTTGAGGTCTGAGCTTAATTCCTCCTCACTAGGGAAGCCTGATCATCAGGAAGCTGAGCTCAAATGGTGCTTCTTATGAGACCTTTGTTGACCCTCAGCTGATAGTGTCCCCCTTCCTTTAATTTGTAATTTTGAGCATATCTGAATGTAGACATGTTTCCTTTACCTGTTCTCCTTTAGCATATAAGCTCCTGGGGGCAGGCACTGATTCGTTTTTGTCTTTGTATCACTAGTAACCAGCACAGCGTCTGGTACATAGTAGATACTTAAGAAAAGGTTATTGATTGGTTGGTGATAGCACACAGAATGCCTTCAGTGGGGGGTATGCACTCTAGGTATAATCCTGGCCTATTCCTTTACTCCCTCTTAAGGGTAAGGTGAAGAACCCCACTGCCCTTTACTAGCTCAGTTTTATATATGCTCATGGTCTCATGATCTTGGGGGGGTGCAATTCTAGAGGTCAAATGAGATTCAAAAAGCATTTGTAGGAAGCCATCCTTCCAACCGGACTACCCTGCCTGAATGTTGCCCCATCTACCTCAGATTATTTATGTGTACCAGAGACTGCAGGTGGGGGGGTGGAGGGCAATGTGGGGTGACTACACAGTCCACTATTGGAATATCAAAATGGACAAGTAAGGAGGCTTCTAACATTCCACATGGGCACATGGCCACAAATAGCCTGTAATGGAGACATTGCTGGGAGGCCAGGAGGGAGAGGCAGAAACCTGAATCCAGGGACAGAGAGGGAGACAGTCATATTCCAATTTAATCTGGGGTGTGTCATTTTCAAAACAGCAGCAGGGTATTGTAAGAAGTTAAGAGTTTGCAGAAGGTTCGGCACCCCAAAATTCAGGACCTTGTGACTCCCCGACTAGCTTTTCTACCACAGTCTGAGTTCTCTCCTACATTATTAATGTTGGAATTAACCCCTTTACTTCTGACTGTTCTGAGTAAGTGGTCTTCCACATCTTATAGCCACAAAGCATCACCAGAACCCTAGTATTAAAAAGGTGACTTCTTGTGTCCAGAAGTAGCTTGGGGTCCTTGAAATCTTTACACAATTTCCCAGTCCAGCCTGATTCTGTCCTGCTATTCAACTCTGGTCCCAGTTCATTTGTAGCATTTGTCCCCAGCTGATGAAGTGTCATCTGGACAATAGGCATGCACCTCCATTTGGGCTGTCCTGTGTAAACTGAGAACTAGGTTATTCCCCTTTGTAGAATTATGCTTCTCAGTGAGAAAATCCTATTGGTGTTCTGGAACTGGATGCAATTATGCAATTGGTATATTGTGCAAGGACCCTCCCTTGACAGGTCCTCAGAGAGCTTCCAGATGTTTAGCCTCAGGAAATGCTTTACCATTCTTCTGCCCTTCATGAATGATCACAGAGAGCATCACTGTTACAGGGTCAACAAAATTCTAACTGCTGAAATTCCTGCCATAACATCTGATCACTGCAGGTCTATGCCTCTGTCAGTAATATATATGAGGATACATTTTTGCAGCTACAAAATGTAAGCCTTCTTCCTGTGGATGTTGAAGACTTGATTTTGTTTGCTAGAGAGCATATGCATGCAATGGTAGCTGGACAAATAGGTGAACTGAGCCCTTTTCTCCTTAATATCAGAATCCTTGTGATAGTTCCCCCCCTCTCCCCCATGCCTTCCCTCACCTACATCAGCATTCAAGTGTAGAATCCAAGAGAAGACATAACTCCTTAAGGCAAGGATACCACTATTGTCCCAAGAGAAGCAACCTTCAAGGCAACTCTTTAGGGTGGACAGACTAGTTAGAACTAAGGAAAATTCCCTACATCATTTGCTTGTCCTCCCCACTCCCAATCACTTTCGCTATTTTAGTTTGCTGGTGGGAGATGAGTGAATGAATAAGATTTTATTAAATGCTTACTCAGTGCTAAACACTAGGGGGTAATATTTAAAGATCTTACATTACTAATGGAATGACCAACATACAAATGGGGACTGTAGAGAGTAAATCAACAGAAGCCATTCTGGAAGAACAGCAGAGTTGATCTGAACTTGGTTCCAGAACTGGAGTTGAGGAGTAAGGGAGGGAAAGGAAGGATACATCTGGAGGAGAGATAAAAACCTGAGCCTCTGATCCCACCCTTACCATTCCATTCAGCCAATCACTGCCTCAGAATACCTAGAAATGAGAATCACTGAAATATCTCTTGCATATGTCAATAATAGATACAATTTAAAAGCTTTTATAATTAAACTTGATGTATTTTAATATAAAAAGGGGGAAGGGAGAAGGTGAGGTTTTCCTCTCTCTTCTGATCTGAGAGAGTAGGTCTCTCTGTGTAGCCCAGATAATCCCTTGAAAGTCCTTCTTTAAAAATATATATATATATATATATATATATATATATATAATTTATTTATTTTTCAGTTCTCAACCTCCATTTCCATAAGAATTTGAATTCAAAATTTTCTCCCCATTTCTCCCCACTCCCCCACTCCAGGACAGCATCCATCCCATCCACCCCTTCTTCCAATCTATCCTTCTTTCTATCACCCACCCTTTTTCCATCCCCCTTCCCCTCTATTTTCCTGTAGGGCAAAATAGATTTCTATACTCCATTGCATGTATATTTTAATTTCTGGTTGCATGCTAAAACAAATTTTAACATTCATTATTAAGGTTTTGAGTCCCATATTCTCTCCCTTCCTCCCCACCCACCCTCATTGAGAAAACAATCAATTCAATATAGGTCATACATGTGTAATAATGCAAAGCACTTCTGTAATAGTTACATTGTAAAAGACTAACCACATTTCCCTCTGTCCTATCCTGCCCTCAATTTATTCCACGGAAAGTCCTTCTTCTCTAGTTTTGCTACACTCTATCCACCCTTTCGTCCCTGGCCCCTTGAAAAGCTACAGCCCTTTCTCTCTTCTCCCCCCACCCTTAAGTTAGTAGCCTGAGATAGTAAGTGGAGACAAGACAACCCAACAACACATCGCATCTTGTTTTATTGTATTAAAACCTCCACTTGAATAGCATGCTTCAATAAACCTCACAGATTCCTAAGTTTGATGTGATTGGACTGTTTCTTTCTCCCTTGGGTGTGGCCATTAGCTTGTGATGAATCATTCATTTAATGGACATTTGCAGTTAAAAGTAAAGCTTTTAGTAGTAGCCAATAAACTGACTTGATTTTATTAAGGTTTTATTAAGTGTTTGTCATGTTTGTCATGTCAGGCACTGTGCTAAGTGCTAGGGATAGAAAGACAGGCAAAAGAAAGTTCCTGCCCTCAAAGAGCTTACAGTTCAATGGGGGAGTCCACAAGCAAGCAAATATGTCCAAGTAAGATATAGAAAGGATTGGAGATGATCAATGGAGGGAAGGTATCAGAACAATTAAGAGAAATTTTACTCTGCGTATGAGTCCTTCATCTTTGCATTCTTAAGTAGACCACATTCTTCATCAGTACTTCGGAATTGTGGTTCATCATTCAGATGATCAGAGTTTTTTTTTTTTTTTCAGAATGATCCCTTTTTACAATATTGTTATTGTACAAATTGTTCCTCTGGATCTGCTCACTTCTTTTTGCATTTGTTTACTCAAGTCTTTCAATGTCTCTTTGATACGGTCTCTTTTTTTTCATTTCTGACAAAAATAGTATTGTATCACATTCATGTACCATAATTGGTTCAGCCAGTCCCCAAATCATGGGTACCCCACAGTTTTCAGTTCTTTGACATCCCTCCCAAAAGTTACTATGAATAAATATGTTTGTATGTATGCATGTATTTTACAAATAGAATCTTTTCTCTATTTTTATTTCTTTGAGGGTATAAGGCTAGTAGTGGTATGCCTGTGCAGGTAAATACAGGTGTGTGCTGGTAAATGTTTGACAGCTGACAGGTTTTTAAGTTTAATTTGTATTCTTACCATTTTCTCCATCTCACTCTTAAGTCTCAACAATCAAGAAAAACAATAACCCAAGCCTTGATTTGTTGGGTTTGCCAATTTCTGAAGTGTAAGCTCATAATGGAAACTTAAGGATTGACTCTCAGAAACTGGTAAGAGCTGGCTGCACCTCACCACTGGATGTGGAATGGAAGGTTTGGTGACTTTTTATGCAGAATTCTAAATTGCTTTCCAAACTGGCTTCATCAATTCACGACCTGCCTGTTTCCCTGTATCCCTGCCAATTTTTGTCATTTTATTTTCTTGTTACCTTGACCAATTTGATAGGTATGAGGCAAAACCTCAGAATTGCTTTAATTTGCATCTCTCTAGTTATTAGTAATACGGAATTTTTTTTGTATCACTATAGATAACCTGAGTTTCCTTGAGAACTGCTGGTTCTTAACCCTAAATGATCTATCATTTGGGGAATTGCTCTTTCTTTTATAAATTTGAATCATTTTCAAATGAAACTGAATTTATAAATTTGAATCAGTTGGAAATGAGACAGAGAAACTTGCTACAAAGATTTTTTTCTCCATTTAACTGTTTTTCTTTTAATCCTAGTTATACAGGATTTGTTTGTCAAACACTTTTTAATTTATGTAATGAAAATTATCTACTAATATGTATTTTCAAAATCCCAAGCTGTAAATATCAATGGTTTCATATATAATATACCTCTTTTTTCTCTTCTTCTTTGAACATAGAAATATTCACATTTCTTGAGGTGTAGCAAGTTCATAATAAAAAAAAATCTAGTATTTCTCTTCCTCCCTCCCTCATAAAAGGAATCTTAGGGGAAATCCCCAATAGAATAGGGGTTCCAGAGCTCTTGGTGGGATGAGTAGATAGAGCAGGATACATATTGTGAAAAGATAGATTCTAAGTAGAGAGAACTGAGAGTATGGGGAGAGATGAGAGGAGGAGAGAATTTTCACTTCCTTTTTGTCAATAGACACTGACTCAGGATCCAAGAATGGAACAGGAAGTGGGAATCTGCAACCATTGGCACAGGGAACAACCACTGAATCAGGGTCCCAGCTCTCCAGGATCCTATGTTTAATCAGTATCAGC
Organism: Bettongia penicillata ogilbyi; assembly: GCA_023548195.1. Classification (NCBI taxonomy): domain Eukaryota; kingdom Metazoa; phylum Chordata; class Mammalia; order Diprotodontia; family Potoroidae; genus Bettongia; species Bettongia penicillata. The sequence continues at coordinate 9,546,995 of JAJHZJ010000453.1, forward strand.
CAGACTTTCTGACTCTTAGGAGCCCAGGATAACTCATAACTGTTATGATACTATCGAGTCCTGAGGGCTAGATTGACCTCATGCTTCATACCCACACCGAAGCCTAATCCAAGATGGCAGGAGGTGAGACACACCCAGAAGATGATGACTTAGAAACAAACCTTCCCCACCCCCACCCACATTAGAGTCATCTTCCTGCCTCTCTGGCCCCTTGAGTGCTGAGACCTGAAATGTCACTATGGATCTAGTTCTTGTTGCCATCCTTAAAGGTACCTAGTACAGGGGATATTCCCTCGGATCGTTGTTGGTTCTGGGTCTTCCTAGCACTGGCCCTTACTAGCACTCTCAGAAGCTCCAGCCCAAATGACCAAGGCTGTTTTAGAATCCCAGTGCCTCTCTCCTGTCAAGCTCCTCTGATAAGCTTTGTAGTTTTACTCATCATACTTATGTGTCAGGACACTGTGGGCTGTGCTGTAAACACTGTGTGATAACATCTTGTTCCCAAGATCGAAGTTATCTCTCCTATTTCATCCCCACACTTTCCTGAGATGGGGCAAAAAAAACCCAACACCTCAAGATATAAGACATCAGTGGGAAATTGGTATTGTGTGTGTCGGAGAACCTGGGGCACTATATTAAACTTCAAAATGAAAAAATGATACCGATGGCAAAATTCACTTACTTCCCCCCACAGAGGTCAACAGGTAACAGTGAGGAAATCGAGAAGCTATTTTTCAGGTGATCTGTAAATATTTCATGTGTTTAGAAATGGATGTTGTAACCTAATCATTTTGGTGACTATAAATTCTCAAGCACCATTGATCTCCGTCCTTTTTCTTACACTTGAGAAACCAAGTGTAAGGAGGAGAATCAGAAGCTAGAGGTTACAAAAGTAACCCTAGTGTATGTTTAAGAAATTAAAAAATTGATATGTTTCTCATTATATGTAAATTTGCTATAACCTAAGTGAAAGCACTCTCAAAATTAGTAATTTTTCTTTTCATTTAAGATATTTTAGGTGTTTTTCTTTAGTCATTGGAGCAACCTGAAAATTCATGGAATTTAAGATTCAGAGCAGGAAGGGGACATTAGCAGCCTCCCAGAAAGGGCTTAGTTTCCTCTTCTGTAAAATGGGGATAACATAGCACCTTCTTAATAGAGCTATTCTCAGGATCAAATGAGATAATATAGTTAACATATAAAATGCTTCATCCAGCTTAAAGCACTATATAAATAACAGCAGTGATAATAATGATGATGACAATTCTGACGACGACGACGATGATGGGTCACTTTTTACAGGCCATTCTCTAAGGCTGTAATTTGCAGGGATGTCACCTGTCTTCATTGATAGAGAAAATGGCAGCTCCCTATATCATTGATGAAATCATGAATCTGGATGAAATGACCTTGATTAGAGCAGTGGATATGCTTTTTGTAGGTTCAATATTGCATCCAACAGTATGAGAGTGATTGATAATTGTGAATGATTAACAATATGTCATTTTTACTATTGATAATGATAATGGGGTAAAAGTCTATTGAAATTAATATTGAAGCCTTCTCAGTAGAGAGAGAAAATTCCTGTTACTTCATTACTTAAAAAAATAGACTTACTTTTTATTGTCACTAACATCATATTTATGGCCCAAATCAAACCAAAGACCATTTTACTGAGAAATAACATTTTTTAACTCTTGGAATGAAGTTCCATATTTGAGATTCCATGAGTCTAAGTTAACTAAGTAACTCAGTTAACTAATTTGGTCAACTTTAGGCTCAATAAATTCCCTTAAAATGAAAAAAAATCTAAGGTAAGGATTAATTAAGGATTAAGTTGAGGACTTCAAGTATGGGTAGAAGAAGCTCAGTGGTCCATTTGAAAATCATCCCAAGACTTATCTTTACAAAGGTCAGGTTATAAAATGGTGCCCTCCTCTCATAGCCCTGGAGCGTCAATATTCTTGTTTGCCTTCAGATTTTCTACTTTTGGGAAGTGGGTGACAGCCCATTGTGTGTTTGTTTTCCAGAACTGATTTAACACTTGGAACCAGTTCATCCAGTGGGTTCTCTAGAATACAGTCCAGGAGAGAAAGGATGAGGGTTTCAGTGAGAGTGGTGACTGAATAGAGAGAAAGAAATAGATGTTGTATAGGGAGGATGGGCAACTGATTGGATGTGTGAGCTAAGGAAGAAGAGTTAAGCACTAGAGATGGAAGAGACCTTAAAGATCAACTAGTCTAATCTTTTCATTTTACAGATGAGATGTGGTCTAGGCAGGTTCAATGATTTGCCCAGCATCCCATAGGTAGAAAGTTGCAAAATCAGGGTTCAAACTCAGTTCATCTGACTCCACATCCAGGGCTCTTCCCTCCAGGTCATACTGCTACAACGTCAAAACCTAGGAAACTGGAAAGTTGGTGGTGCCATTACTAGCAATAGGGATGTTTGCAAGAGGGAGGGATGATGGGAAAATGTAATGAGTTCAATTTTGAACATGTTCCATTTGAGGAGACCTTGAGACATAGAGGCAAAGATAGTTATTAGTCAATTCATAATGTGGGACTGGATTTCAGAAGAGGTACTAGGAATGAATAAATGGATTTGGGAGTCATTTGCATAGAGATGATGGCTGATGAGATCACCAAGGAAGAAACTATAGAGAGGGAATATGAAAGGTCCAGTGCCTGCATAACCTTGGGGGAAGGGAATTTTTGCACTTAGTTGACAAGAAGGTAAATGCTTCAGTGAAAGAGACTGAGACAAGGTCAGATACGTAGGAGGCAAACAAATACTGAAGCAAAGAGAGAAGAGCGCATTCAGGAGAGCTTAGTTGAGCCCTTGGAAAAGACCATTGGTTTGATCAGTTAAACAATAAGGGGAAAGATAGAGTGAGGTCTCTAAGAAGAGTGAAGTATCTCCGACCTTGCCCTTGACTCAGTGACATCGGCGCAGAGCCTATGCCCATGCATGGGTCTGTGTGGTAGCTTTTGGGTTGCATTTTATTCTCCAATAGGACACCCAGTCTGGGCCCGTCATACTTCCAGAGAGATTCTTAGGTGGTAGGAGCCCTTTGCTCACCACCTTATAATACATGATCTTGAGGAGTTTTCCGTGAAGACTTATGGAAGCCTATCACAAAGTGAAATGATGCATATCAAATTATCCCAGTGAGTCAATTTAGATACAACACGCCATATATGTCAAATGCAATTTGTGGGTGCGTCTGTGGGCATATCTCCCTGATCTAAATGCCCCAACCTCCCAACAAAGAACTACTGTTTGCAGGTGCTGATATCGACTCCAGGTGTGTGAGTCTGGAGTTGTGGGGGGAGGGCTAGCTATTCCCAGTGCAGCCCCTGCAGAATGTGTGTGTGTGAAAACAATGAGATAACATAAATATTCAAATTAGATTAAAAAGGTTAGTGAAAGTCACTGATCCTATGTTTAGAGGAAGGGATTCCCTAAATTAAGTAATTCTGAGTGACTTAGAAGAGTATTAAACAGTTAGCCAGTGTGAGAACAGGAAAGATGTAGAGACATTTCCCATCCTAGAATGAGTTTCTCTGATTGACTTAAGGAAGAAGGAAGGTCTGTCAGAGAGTAGAAAGAAAAAGGAAGTTTCCTCTCTATGGATCTTCCTGTGTGAATACTATTTAGAGCATCATCTTTGATGTGACACATAAGGGAGGTCTGCTAACTTGCTACACAATGGGGAAATTAGGCTAGATTTTTATTGGTACTTAGTGAGAGAGCAGATGTAGCTAAGTTGGTTCAGTCAAGCAATCAGTCTATGCACTTTTATTAAGGAACTAAGTGTACAAGAACAAATATACATCAGTCCCTACCCTCAAGAAATTTACATACTAGAAGGTAGAGTCAATATATACCAATACAGGTATATACAACATTTATATAATTTTGAGGGAGGGCGCTAGTTCCTAGGGGCATTAGAAAAGATTTCATAAAGGAGGCAGCTCAGTGGTGTACTGAATGGGGGAGTCAGGAAGGCCTGCATTCAGTTGAGTGAGCAGGTGGCCCTCTAGGTCCTCAAATGTGGCCTATTGACTGAATCCGAACTTCACAGCACAAATCCTCTTAATAAAAAATTTGTTCTGTAAAACTTGGACTCAGTCAAAAGGCTGCCCCCAAGGACCTAGAAGGCACATGTGACTCGTGACCACAGGTTCCCCATCCCTGCTAGACACTATATGATCCTGACAAATCCTTTCAGCTGTCTTGGACTCAGTTTCCTCATATGTAAAATGGTGAAATTAATAGAATTTATTTCACAGAGTTGTTGTGAAGATTAAATTTAAAAAATATACTATAATTATACCTATGTATCTCTATATCACTTCATAAATGTTAAGGTGACATATAAATACTACTTTTTTTTTTATTACTTAGCTATTGTTATTAAGAAGGCATTTGAGCTGAGTCTTGAAGGACCCTGGAGATGCGCAGATGCTTTCATGTGTCTGTGATCTCACCAGTGAGGGTAGATTGCAACCCACGCACCCACCCATCCACCCATCCCATGAATTTTCCTTAGGGGACCCAACCAAATTTAAACATTTCAGTCTGTACACAAAATATCTCGCTTTTATGTAACCGAAGACACAAATCTATACAACAAAATGAGAGGGGTCACAGGCACACAGTGATGGCAACCATCAACCAACCTTTACCTTAGATGGGAAAACTTTTCAATTTAAAGTTATTACATTTGTAACAGTAATGATTACAGCATAGTTTAAAAGGAAATTGAAATAAAGTGGTGTCTTATTTTGTAAATTATCACTCAGGATTTTTCCGCAGCCATTGTGGAGCAAATTTGAAATTCTAAATTTCATTGCTGTTCACTTGTGTCTGACTCTTCCTGAACCCATTTGGGGTTTTCTTGGCAAAGATACTGGAACATTTTGCCATTTCCTCTGCCAGCTCATTCAACAGATGAGGAAACTGAGGCAAATAAGGTTAAATGAAACTTGCCTAGGGTCACACAGCTATAGGTGTCTGAGGTCAGATTTGAACTCAGGTCTTCCTGACTTCAAGTCCAGCGCTCTATCCACTGCACCACCCAGCTGCCCTCTAAGAAGCAAATACAAGACATCAAAAGCAGTTTGCTACTCAAAACATGAGAAGTATGCTTTTGATATCAATATTTAAAAGTTAATATTCTCCAATTGCCATGTAATGTATTTGCATGCCATCAACCTGAAACAGATATGAGCTGTCAAAGGAAAACCCTTAAATTCAACCTTTCTATTATGTCACTTAACTTCAGTCAGAAAACCAGAACTCTACTGCCAATGTCGTCCATGCTATACATTTGTGATTGTGGCTGACTACCAGCCGAGCATCCAAGATCTTTTGCATTTCTCTCACAAAGTTACATCTTGTAACAGCATAGAAGATCCTCGCTTTCATGTCATTGCTGCCTCTGTCAGTGTGCATTTAGGTGCACTTTCAAGTGACTCGTGACAGTTAACAATGAGATAGAAATCTAAAAGAGCTTATACAATTCAGTGGGAATGCTCTGGGACTGAGAACTGTTTTCTAGGACTTTTCATCATATTGAGATCCGAGGTTACTTGAACTCAGAGCTAGCCTATCTCATCCGGGACAACTGGGTGACTTCATTTAGATGTATTCAGATGTTCCCATATCCTATATGATATATCTGAAGAACTCACACAAGGCAAGAGCTCACATGGAGGTCAGAAGAAGTGATACAAGCACACTCTCAAGGTCTCTCTAAAGAACCTTGAAATTGATTGTGAAACGTGAGAGAAGCTGGCACAGGACTGCCCAGCATGGTATGCCTGCTTCAGAGAAAGCTCTGGCATAGGACCTGAATCAGAGAAGGCACTATGCTCGATGAGCACTGCAGAATTGCAGTGATTTTGAGACATCTCCACTCCAAACGTTTGTGAGGACTATTTGTGCCCAACCTGTGGTGGAGCCTTCCAGACTCGTATTGGTCTGAATGGGACACACTGTATCTTGGCTCTAACACAGTGATGCCATTTTGATCCTTCCGTTGTTGACGGACAACAACCAACCAACGATATATCCCATAAATAAGGTAACATTTATTTAGTTGTGCAGTTCCCTCATAATTATTTTTGCCTATATTATCTTTTATTAATAATATTTTAATGTTGTGATGATCTGGGTCTTTCAAAGTAGGAGACCCTGAGGCCGGGATAGGGTAGAGGTTTCCCCTTGCTGGGATCTAAGAGTGATGCTGTCTGTAGACATAAGCTCTGCCCACTGGGTCAGAGTTTCTCCCCCAGCTTCTCCTTAGGGCTGAAGAGCCTATGATCCTTCACTATGTTAGGGTCCATGTGAGACCTGAGAGTCATGGAAGCATCTCTCTTTTCCAAACTGCAAGTTTCTTTTGAGCCCATGGGCTCCTGTCTTGTTCACACCTGAAGGTCATAAGCTCAAATGAGTCACCTGAAATTTCCTGAGATCTGAGAGTCTTATCAGAACAAGGTAGGGAGGGGGCTAAGTAAGGAGGTTGCTCTTCCACTTACAAACAGCTAGAAGGTTTTCTGGTATCACCTGTAATTAGGATGTTACACAGTTAGAACCCTGACCAGCTCCTCAATCACTAGTGTGGGGCTTGAATACTTGTAAAGTCAATCTCTTCTAGATCTTTGGTTCTAGGAGGCTCAAAGAGGATTAGAGGTATTGTCTATGTGCATACCATCTTAGCCTGGAAGATTTGGGCTAGAAGAGACCTTCTAGTTCATTGAGTTCAATTAAGGAAATTGAGGCCCAGAGAAATGACTTGACCAAGGTCACATAAGCAGAAAGTGTCAGAGCCAGAATTTGAAGCCAGGATCTAAGACTTCAAGTCCAGTGCTCTTTCTGAAATAGCCATACTATAATTTCCAAGGAATTTAGTTAAAATAAAAAAAATCTTTTTCTCTCTTTATCTATACATATATATTCTATATACATATAGGATCAATCAGCAAGCATATAGCATATCAAAGAGCTAGGTAGACAGAGCACTGGAGACCTGAATTCAAATCCTGCTTTAGATACTAGCTGTGTGAACCGGATAAGTCAGTTGAACTCTATTAATCTCAGTTTCTTCATCTTTAAAATGGGCCTAATAATAGCACCCACATCCCAGAGTTGTTGTGAAAAATAAATGAGATAATATTTATAAGGCCTTGTAAACCTTAAAATCCTATATAAATGCTATGTATTATTATCACTGGCTATTAAAGCTGTGGACTAAATGTTGGGAAGATAAAGAAAAAAAATGAAAATAGATCTTGTACTCAGAGAGCTTCCATTCTAGTCGGGGAGAAAACATTAAAAAAAGTGTAGGTGGAAGGTCACCTTAGGAGGTGACTATTAGCCTCTAAGAAGACAGGATGCCAGGCTTTGAATGCCAGATCAAAGTCTCATTACATCCTCACGTGCCTGTTTTCAAAGTCAATTCTAAATATCCAAATGATGACCTTACTCCTGCTTATTCTCTGTTCTTTGTAATATTTATTTCCTTCTTGACATTTATTTTCATTCATGACATGTTATGACTTGAACAGATGAGGTAGCTTTTCTCTTTCCTCTCCCAGTCCCCTCCACCCCGACTCTGTACTTTGCTAACGTGGTCAAGCTTTGATTTCATCTGAGTCTCCAAGATGTGTAAACTCACAGACAAAGTTGCCTCATGAGGATCTCCTTAGGGGGCTGGAGAAAGGCTGCCTTGAAGAAGGGTCCTTCATGCTAAGTGTGTGTGATCTCTATTTATGGAACAGCAGCACAGGCCCCTAGGGAGTCTTTTCTCCCTTTGTCTTACAGGACATTCCAGGATGTCTCATCATACACTCCAAGTAAACTTATCAAAGACCGAGCTCATCTCCTGCATCAACCCTAAAACCATTTCAACTGGTAATATGGCAGAACTGCCAGGCTTCCTCCCAATAGAAAGTCCCAGGGCAAAAGGCAACTTGGCAGGGTCCTGTCTCTGACATATCTGTTCTGTTGCTAACTCCATCTCTTTTTCTTTCTCAAAATGTCTTGAGTTCATCCCCTTCCTCCTTCATCTCTAAAACCATCACCTTTTTTTTATCCCAATGGATATGCAGATGTTGATTGGTCGATCCATTGATTCACCCCCATCTTTCTTTTTAACTGTAGCCCCCAGAGGTTGCATTGCATAGACTGATGGAAACTTTATACAAAGTTTGATAGGTGATGATACCAATGAATTCTCAGAATTCTTCTGATACAACTGAATTCTGCATCTTCTTATGGGTTGGAAATGATTTCCTCCTCCTCTTATAAAAGGCTTAAGAGAGAAAAAGTCATACTGAGGGTTTCACTTCTAAAAAACCAAGCACAAGAACAGATGCTGCTTCCAAAACAGTTGGACATGAATGTAGCACTTAGCACAATTCCTGGCACATAGTAGCCACCAAATAAATGCTAATTTCTCTCTCCTTCCCTCAAGCTGTATTGATTTTGTATGTATTTCATATAGCCTTAATTATATATGCATTGCCTTCCCTGATAGAACTGTGATTCTTTGATATTAGAGATTTTTTCTTTGTGTCCCTAGCTCTCAGTCCAGAGCCTAGAAATCTGACACTTCACACAATGTCTGGCACATAGTAGGAACTTCATAAATGCTTATTGACCACCTGGAAAGGCTTTGAGGATGACCTTGGTGATGGGTTGCTTGACGGTGGTCTTTGATCTAGCCTTATCCACCCGTTAGTCTCAGGTGCTACATTTTTAGACCAAGGCATCTGGCAGAGACAGTCTACCAGACTATGGATGGGTTGTGGTCTGTTCCCAGTGCAGGGAGTACTTCCATGGATGAAATTGCAGCTCTTTGAAATGTTCTCTGTCCTCTGTTGGCGTGTAGGGAGACTCACATTTTCCATTTTTGTATTGTCGGTGCCCAGAACATTTTCTTTGAATTGAACCTGTGATTTCATTGGCACTGGGAAGCCCCAGTGATAATGCTTCCTCAGGCTTGTCTGTCACATGCTTGCAACTTATTGCCTGAGAATTATCTGGAAGGATGGAAGGGAGAAATATGGTGCCTAGAATCGTGCAGCCAGTATGTGTGAGAGGCAGGATTTGCACCTGGGTCTTCCTGACTTCAGAACCAGCTCTCTGTTTAGTACCCCACCCTGTCTCCACCTTGCCTATGTGTTTTTAAAATGTTGGTCACATCAAAATCCAGTCTGGGAATTGTAAGTGGACTTCCAGGAACCAAAGCTTTTCAAATATTGGTGGTCTTTGTTGCTGGACTCTGTTGGAACACTTGTTTCATTTTATTCTTTAGTTCTCTCTGTTGCTTTCCCTGCTCAGTGTTCCATGTGAAGTCAGCCTTTGGGGATCATACAACCCTGTTCTTTGTTCCCTTTGAGGACAGAATTGTCAACAAATCAGTCAAGAGCTGGACTGCCTCTTTGCCACTGATCAGGAAACCTTTTCTCCCTCTTCAATGATTGAATTATGATCGATATGGGAAGAATGATTTTTTTTTTATAAAACATCTCATGCAGATTGCTATAATTCATCTGGGGATTGGTTTTAAAAATCAGCTTGTAAATCATAGCATTCTTTTTCTTCAGGGTTTAGTTATTGAGACTCATGAAGGAGCAGAGAAAATTGTTTCCTGATTTCTCCTGAAATTATGTGGTACCAGGAGAAGCTGCTGCTGCAGCTACAAGAAAGCCAAGTTTACCTTCCTTATGGTTGGATAAAGAACATGCCCAGGACAGGCCTTCCATCTGGCTAAAAGGATGCCTTGATTTATAACAGCATAGACGTATTTTTTATTTCTCAGCACACAGACAGTGGGTAGCTGGTTATTGGAGGAAGCTTTTCTAGGAGTCAATTTATTTTACCTTGCAGTCTCCAATAGCTTCATATTGAGCCATCCACCGAGGTAGATGAAAACGGATTGGATGCTATCTAACCCACTTCAGTTTCTCACCCAAGAGCTGCTAAAATGTTGCTGTGTCAAGGTTGAATTTCTTGAAATGGTTGTTAACCACTCCTTGCACTAGTTAAATGCTGCAACTGGTTTCTGCTGGGCTGAAAGAGAACAGGAAACCATCATTCTTCTAATGGGGTGCCTGACTGGGGTGCCGATTTGGGCGGACAATTGGTGCAAAACTTGGAGGAATGGCACACTCACACTGGAAGGAGGTTTTCTTTGATATGTATCCACCCTGGGCTCCTGGACAGGCAGGGTGCTGAAAACATGCGGTCTCAAATTAGAGCTAAGGGATTAATCTCTTTGCATGTGTGGAAATAGCCCTTTATAAACTGGATTCAGTTGGTTTTTATGAAGCAGAGTCAACTCAAGGTGTTGCCTTTTATCTGAATCCAGACTCCCGGTAACATAGGTCCGTGCTGTCCGCTGGTGTCTCAGCGTCATTCATTCCAAAAATACTTATTGAGTATTACCATGGGCAAAGCATTGTGCTGAGTACTTTGGGGGATCCTGTATTCAAGGAGATGATGATGATAGGGGACATAGCGCTGATAATTATGGTGCAAGGCAGCAGGTGAGGCAGAGCGAGTCATACAATCAAACTGGCACGAAATTTGGAGCCAGATGACCAGGCTTTGCATGACCTTGGTCAAGACACTCAGTTTTTCCAGGTCTTAATTTCTTCATTTGTAGAATAATGGAAGGAGGTAGAAATAGATTATCTCTTAGGTCCCTTCCAGGTTTATATCTATGATGTCATATATTTAGTTTCATAGTAAAAATTTAATGTATTACATTTATTCATAGAAAGGCTGCTACAACAAGTAGAGGGAAGCTTATGGTCTAAATCGAATTAGAACCCAAAGTTTCAACTAGTGTGATCATATTTCCTGGGATGCCTTTTCCCAAGTAGAGTCTACTCCTTTGATTGAAGCTAATGCTTGTGATGCCAGGGAGGTCCCTTAGGTAGAAGGACATTCAAAGTACAAGGTGAGGTGGTCCCTAGATGGTAGACCAACCATCCATTGCTGGGTTCATTCTCAAAGTTCACTTTGTAGGACCCACCAGTTCTTGGATTCTACTTAGAAAGAGGGTCATAGGAGCATAGTTTCAGAAATGGAAAGGACCTCAGAGACCATTGAGTCCAAACCCTCCATTTTGCAGGTGAGGAAAATGAGGCCAAGTGACTTGCCCAAGATCATACAACTAATAAGTGTGGGTGGAGGGATTAAATCTAATTCCTCCTGGGTTCCAAATCTATGTACTTGAGACATTCCAGAAAGCCGAGCACCTCTGGTGTGAGGGCTGCTCATCCACCTTTGGTGCCTACCTGGCACTCAACTCTTACCTGTGGCTCCAAGAAGTGATAGCATGGCATCAGTCACACCCTGGTAAAACCATCTTGACAGATGAGCTAAACTGGAATGAGGGCAACTGAGGGATCTCAAACTTGTTGGTGAGTTGGCAGAATGGGTAGATGAGAACAAATTGTTCCAACAGTCATTAAGGCGACTGAAGGAGGCACTGTGGAGTGCTCAGATAGAACTTGGTCAGACATTGAAGATGCTAGGGTCATCCACTGCCTCCAGGCCATCACCAGTCATCTCTTGTCCTGCTGCTGGTCTTTGATGGCTTGGAAGACAACAAGGCTGACAACTTTGTGTAACTGCCTTACTTAAATCCAACTCACCCAGGAGTCAAGATATTACCTTGTGATGTTATTGGTCCTGTTTGAAAACAAAGGACAAATGACAACTTCCATTGTGCTCTGATAACTTTATACACACACACACACATTTATACACATGTATGTGTATATGGATATATATGTATACATATATACACATACATACATGTATGCACCACATATACATGTATATTTATACACACATTGATGTGGGTTATCCAAGACATGGATACACACACACACACATATATATATATATATATATATTTACATACATATATATGTATACATATACACATACACATTTATGCAAAGTTTCTTTGGATCATGTTTACCTTCTTCTCCTTCTCACACCTTTTCCTTCCTCCTATTACTACTGTCAGTGTGACCTTAGGCAGCTCTCTTCCTCTCTCAACCTTAGTCCTTTGTTTTATAAAGCAAGAGGAGTGGTGACCTCTACGCTCTAAGATCTAAATCCTTCAGTACAATCCTTTATTCATTCATTGTTGAGGTTAGAATTCTTGTTTTATTGAGAAGACCAAAGAAGTTGTATTGTGGGGAACTGGAGAAGGAGGAGAAAGAAGAGTGATGGGACACTGCTTTAGAGGACAAACCACATTGGAACAAAGTGGATCATACTCTATAGGTCATGCCAGGCACCACCATCTCTATGAAAGTCTTTCCTGAGCTGCTTGGTTCCCAGTTCCCTACCTCTCAATACTGGCTTGTATTTGGTGTGTGTGTGTGTGTGTGTGTGTGTGTGTGTGGCGGGGTGTGGGTGTAGGTGTGGGTGTGTGTATCCACACACTTATTTGTGTATGTGTTATCACCCTTGAGAGAATTCGAAGTTTTGAGAACAGAGACTATTTCATTTTTGTCTTTTGTCTTCCTGTTGCCTAGCATGACATTTAAAAAGTTAAACAAACATAGTTTTTGGGTAATGTAATAATTTTATTAATAATGTCAGCATATTTATTAATAAAAAAATGGTCATTTGGCTGTCTCTCTTAGACCAAAGACCTTTTGTCTTGGTGGGCTCACAGTTTATATGTCCTCAGAAGAGAAGGGGTTTCTGGTGGTGGCAATCAGCTCTGATTGATTGATGATTAATGAGAGAATTAATATTGCAATGAGAGGCTGGGTTATAAAATTATATTATAAAATGAAGGTCTTGGGGTACATGACTTGGATAACCCAAATCTTGGTCAAAGACAATTATTAAGTTCCATATCATCTGTCTGACAAAAGGGAGAATCAACCCTTCTCAGACGTGTCTGAGCAAACACAGTGAGCAGGAATTCTCCCATTAGCTCAAACTTAGAATTTCTTGTACTGTCTGATTAGATCTTGGCCTGGGTAAATCTCTAAAAGAGATTTCTCACACTGGTCTATTTCTGGATGAGGAAGTAGAAAAGGGGAAAACCTTGGCTCTGATTCTATAATTAGTTATTAATACAAGAGAGCAATAAATCTTTTCTCTACCAACCCAGTGCCTGGCGCTTAGTAGGAACTTATAAATATTTGCTTGTTTCTCTAATTGGTTGAGCTTTCCTACAAATGTGACAGTTGAAAATAGAAAGAAGTTCTCAAAGGGGGAAGGGAAGAATTATTTTTGAAATGAGAAATGCTTTCTACCTTGGAGGGATTGCAAAGTCCAAATTCTGAACTGAGCTCTTCCTTTTCTCATTCCAATTGTAGCAACATCTGGTCATGGATTAAGTTCTGGATTAAATCTAGATTTGCAATTTAAAAAATTAATTCTCTTCTGAGACACATCATAGGGAAGTCTTTGTACCTTTATTTTTCTGAAAAATGTGGTTAATAACATTGTTGCACATTTTAGGAATAATTATGACAAAAGACATGCTATAAATAGCACTAATATGGTATAGATTTGGGGTCACAAGAACAGAAGAGATGAATTCAGTCTTCTGTGGTTTTCAAGTGCCTTTTGTGGGCATATTGTCTACTCATGCACCTTCTACTTCATTTCAAAACTACTTAGGTTGTTAACTGTCATCTTGTGGTCTTGGCACAGATGTTCTGAAAATAGGGGCAACATTATTTTACGGACTGCCCAAATCAGGTCAAATGAAATCTGCACAAGGAAAACCAATAGTGTGTGACCCCAGCCCCTAAGCCCTTCCCTGTGACTTTTTAAATAAGTGCGATATTGTCAGGATGGACAAGAGTGGGGCAGCCTTCATCAGTAGGAACAACATCATTCATACTGGGAATAACCATGGCGAAGAACATTTTTTTGGAGGGGGAGGGAAAGAAGCTGTAAAAGGGAAGCTATCAGAAGGAGGCATAGTCCATCTGGGTCAGGGTTATAGAGGGGGTGTAAGGAGGAAAACTTGTTTCCAGGATCTCCCCCCTTCCCTCCCACCCCACCCCCCACTTCCCCCACCCCCCACTTCTGACAGTGCTGCCTTATTGATAGCGCCAAGAGTCCCAGGAGCTATGTGTCAGTCATATTTAATGGCCCCAGGGTTTCTTGAATTCTAACTGGTAGACTTAGTCAAAAAAGTCATGATATAGACTGCTGGATTTGGAAGAGGGCTATGCTGGAGCCAGCTCATTTTGGCTTGGGGAGCCAATGGTTTAACTTTCATTGTGAGCATTTACACTTTAGAAGCCGGCAAAGGCTACCAATCAGGGCTTGATTTCCATTTTGTTAATTGTTTAGGTTCAAACAAGTGCTGGAGCAAAGATTAATGCAAATTTAACTTAAAGTGCATCATAAGTACATTTTTTTGTAGAGTCAGTTGTTAAATATTTACCAGCATACCTCTGACTTGTAGTCAGGAGTAATAATAGTAAACATATTAGCTAACATTAATATAACAATATGTGCCAAGCATTGCTCTAAACACTTTAAAAGTATTATCGCATTTGAGCCTTACAACAACCCTGGGATGGAGGTGCTATTAATTAGACCAGGTCAGGAAGATGGGTTCGAATCCTCCTTCAGATACTGCTTAGCTGTGTGACCCTGGATAGGTTCTGAACCTCTTTGATCCTGTTTCTTAATGTAAATTTGAGATGATATTAACACCTACCTCACACAGTCGTTGTGAGGCTCAAATGGAATAACGTACGTAAATGTTATATAAATAGTAGCCCTTAGGAGAAACACACTAGCAAGAAGATCCCTGACATGGTCAGGTCACATCATTTATCAAGAGGATCCAAGGAATGTCCCCAGCATGTGAGGTGGCAAATCAATGGGTGAACGTGTATAAGTCTTACAGGACAGGCAGGCATGGATGAGATACGATAGTTGTAAGAGGGAAGACCCAAATGAGTGATGTATCCTTGTGGAATTTTTGGGGACATTGAAGTAAAATAATTCTAGTTTATGTCAAATGATTACTTCTGGAATATTTACATTTTAACCATCCCATCTCCCTAGTAACTGGATGAAATGAAGAGAACTTTTCCTTTTTCATTGATTGATTAATTAAGAATCATCAATAAATGGAGACAATTTGGAAGGGGCAGAAGAGCCTCCTCTGATTCCTTTAAAAGTATATCATGTCCTTTGCCTAAGGTTTGCAAAATTCTGTCTATGTGAGTGGAAGCACTGCATAAGTTGAAGTCATTGCTAGATGCACGCTAAGTAAATAAAAGAACAATTCCGCATATTGTTTCCCTATAAAACACTTTAGAATATCACTAAGAATTGGATAAGAATCTTCAAGTTAAATCAACATGCGCTTTATTACTTGATAGCTTAAGTACAATGTGGACATGGGCCAGAAGAGCAAAAAATAGGTTGGAAAATGTGGCTTATCATCAAGAAACAAAAGAGGCCAAAAGCTTGTGTACTACCTGGAAACCTCCCACATCTGTCTAATTAATAGTCTTTTTCCTAGAAGGGAGTTATGAGGTGCTGAATATGAATAACAATGAATCATAACACAAAAAAGGCAATGATGTCTTAAAAGATAAAACAGCTCATTACTGATGTGGGAGTCATTTATAAGTATATTCTTGGTGTAGAAGCAGATCATCAACACCAAATTTGAAAATAGAATAAGAAGAAAGTATAGCCTGCAAAGAAAATAGCACCATCCTAAGTAATTTAAACAAGCTACTGACCTAGAAAAATGAGAAATGGATAAAGGAATAGATACTGGACTATTATTCCATATGAATGTCAATGAATACATAGAAGGATGTGAAAAGAACCAGAAGCCATCTGAGCCAGCAGATACTTGATCTTCTTGCCAATAAGAAAGATATGACAACCTAAGAATGTATCAATTTAGCTAGTAAATTAATTTCTGCGTCTTATAGGAAGATTTCTGGAAGATTATAAGATGTATTGTCTCACAAAGTAGCAAGAAGGAATGGAAGGGAAAATTGAATTATAGATAGTTTGGAATGGAAACCAATTAATCTAGAGAATCTCAGCAGCATTATCAAACAGATGAACAAGAAAAAACATCTGTCAATATTTAACTGTGTGCTAAGAACTGTTCTGAAGTGCTAGGGGTAAAGTAAAAGAAAAAAAAAGCAGTGCCTATGTTCACAAAACCCACAGTTTAATGGGGGAGACAACTCGCTAGCAACTGTGTACAAACAAGATATAGAAGTGATAAATTGGAGATAATCTAAGAGGGGGCACTAGCATTAAGGGGAAATGGGAAGGCTTCTTATAGAAGGGAAGATTTTAGCTAGGGCTTGAAGGAAGCTAGAGAAGCCTGGAGGCAGAAATGAGGAAAGAAAGCTTTCTGTGTATGGAGGACAGCCAGAGAGTATGCCCAGAATTAGGAGATGGTGTCTTGGACAAAGGACAGCAAGGAGGGAAAGTGTCACTACATCATAAAGTTTGTGAAAGGGAGTAATGTATAAGAAGACTGGAAAGGTAGGAAGAAGTCAGGTTCTGACTGAGGGAGTTGGATTATAGCTGGAAGGAAGGGAAGGAAAGGAAAGGAAAGGGAAAGAAGAAGGAAGGAAGGAAAAAAAGAAATGAGGAACATTTTTAAAAAGCATTTTTATCATTACAATGCCTTTGAGTATCAGATTATCAACAAGCTATACTTGAACTAGTTCTCCTCTGCTACCACCTGCTCCAACTCATTTTACAGAAGAGGAAACAAAGACCAGGGATCTTAAGAAACTTGCCTAAGTTTGCCCCAGAGAGCAAGTATCAGAGGAGGGATCTGAACCCAGGGCCAGTGCACTTTGTACCATATCACACACTCTCTCTCTGGGTAAGTAGTTTTCTACATTAGCCCTATCCAAAGATATTAATAGTTTGTCTACCCTCCCCCCTTTTAAAGCTAATTGTATTTTTAAAATACTATGGGATACTTTTGCTACAGGTGAAAATTGGTAGGTTCTCTGTCTACCAGTGTTAGTAGGACACTTCAAAGTAAGAAAACATGTGCAAGGTGAAGCTATCTCATTTCTCCAAATTTCCTGATGACAATTTGATTGTTTCTTGAAAATAGTCCCTTCGATTCACCATCCTCCAATAAGAATCACCATTTTCAAGGATGAGATCTAAAAGGCATTTAAAAAATGATTCCCAACCCTCCAGCAAGCTTGAAAGGGGAGGTTTTCTTTGTATGGCTAAATAAACATAATTGGTTTTAAACTGAATAGCGATGCACCGAGTATCAATTAAGCAATGGGGCTGTGAAAACGACAGCACTCTCTTGTTTTCAAGCCTTTTCTTTCTCCCTGATGCTCCACATTTGCTTCTATCAATCTCCTGATGATAAAAACAGAGTCCTGGTAAATGATGAAAATACCATATAAACAAGAGCGGGAGAGCAAGAGTGAGTTGTGCCAAGCAGCATTTGCTGCTGAGTGCACATAGCAATTTTCATTAAGAGCTCTTATTAGAAACAAACATGGCCCCAGATTTCAGGGAAAGAATTGGCAGTTCTCTATCCACATGAAATCTACTTGACTGTATCCTCCTCTGTACCATGCTTCCTAATCCTGTGGAAATGGACGGGGCCAGAGTCCTATGGATTAAGTCATTTAGAGAGTGGTTCCCTCCCTCCTTCCCCACCCAACCAATTTGAAAATGGTAATTTAAGCAAATAACTTTTGTTCCAGTGGTGGTTTACATGAGATCAAGTGACTTAGTTTGAACCTTTCTCAGAATGAGTAATTGTTTGACCAAATTGACCAAGTTAACAGTTTCATAAACCAGTTAACAGGCAATTATAAAGTACCTATTATGGACTATGATGTGGCTATCAAGTCAAAATAACTCGACCACAGAAGTAGATGCGTCCTCTTATCAGACTCAAGAAGTGGCATTTTAGGGAAATGGAGTGGGTAAAAGTGGAGAGATGAAAGCAAGCTGGATGCTTCATCTTTTATAGAAGGGAGGGATTTAGACCCCTGTTGGTGTCTAGGGAAACCCATGGACTCCTTAAAATCATGTTTTTAAATGCATATGATAAAATACATAGCAATAAAAAGGAAACTAATTCTATGGACATAAAGATGTAAATTTTTCCACTCCATATTCACAGACCCTTTGAAATGCACTGATGGAGCCCAGGTCAAGACCCAAAGTTTAGAACATAGAGGCCTCTAGAACTGGTCTCCTGGTCAGGGCCCCTAAGGTCAGCTGACTAGTTTGTTCACAAGAGTATTCACCCCAAAACTCTAGCCCATGAAGAAATGTGAGGACACAGGAGGCTGCCCTTAGGAGATTCAACCCAAGTGCTTTACAAGGATGAATATTTCTCCAAGCTTCTAATCACACAGAGTTTTTACTATCATAGTGCTAGAACTTTGGGGGACCAGAGACATCAATCACTCAAACTCCTTACTTTGTAGCTGAGAAAACAGAGGCCCAGAGGTTACCAGAAAGAGTTCATCTTCTGATCCCAAATCTCATCCCTTTCCCCTCAACCCCTCTGCTTTGCTTGTCCCCTTGAGATGAAAATCAAGGGGTAAGAAAGGTCAGATTACCAGCCTTAAATTCTAGCTCCAGGGACCTATTTATTGGCTGCTGTTTCTTGATGGAGTCTCACTCCGTACTGGCTAGAGCCTTGTGCTCAGTGGGGATAAAGAGTTAGAAGAGACATGAATCTGACGTGGGCTGTATACCCAAAAGTAAGTCTTTAATCTTCAAAAACCTCAATATCCTTAGCTTTACAATGGAGATTATCACAACTGGAGTGCTCATCTCACTGGGCTGTTGAGAATGGATGCCCTGGGTAGGGTGGAAGTCAGGGCCCTGGGTTTGAATCTTGCCTCTGACACTGCCTATGTCACTTCCAGCAACCATTCGAGACCTCCCTGTGCCTCAGTTTCCTCATTTGTAAAGTGAGGAAAGCATTTGGCCTAGATGACCTCTGTTCACCTTTCTGCCTTGAAATCATTGAATTCTGGAGTACTGCACGGCGCGCAGAAACACAATGGAAAAGATTTCCATTCCAGAGAGCCCTGGAAAGCCAACCCCAAAGGTCCCTCATGCTTTGGACAGCGGAGTCCACCCCTGCGCTGCCCTGGCCACGGGGTCCCAGAGGAGCAGATCCCAGCAGGCTTCAGGGATGGAACCTCTGGTGGCCACGAAGGTCCCTCTGCCCACAGACGCTACAGGTCAGTGAGAGAGACGTCTGGGCTGGCCAAGAGGGGAGCATGGTGTCTCTGTGACTTGGGCCCCCTCGGGAGGCAGTGGCAGAGGGAGTGGCAGAGGCAGTGGCGGCAGCCCGGGACTCCCCGAGCAGGCAGGCGCTCCATTACTGAAGGTCCTGCATAAACCACCTGAATCTCACACCCCAAGCACTAGCTGGGCTGATCTAGGCGGGAGTGGACACGAATCTCATAACTCAAGTAACTGGCTGGGAAAATGCCCAGAAAAGGGAAGAAAAATAAGACTATAGAGAGCTACTTTGAGGGGGTACAGATGTTCCTGCCTTTCAATTCTGATGACGAGGAACTATTCTTACCATCAGGGAAAGACGTGGAGGTCGGGGCCTCTGTATCCCAGACATCCCAAGTGGATGTCTGGTGGGCTCAGGCCATGGAAGAGCTCAAAAAGGATTTTGAAAATCAAGTTAGACAGGTGGAGGAAAAACTGGGAAGAGAAATGAGAGAGATGCAAGAAAAGCATGAAAAACGGGTCAATACCTTGCTAAAGGAGACCCAAAAAAATTCTGAAGAAAATAGCACCTTGAAAAATAGGCTCACTCAATTGGCAAAAGAGGTTCAAAAAGTCAATGAGGAGAAGAATGCTTTCAAAAGCAGAATTAGCCAAATGGAAAAAGAGGTTCAAAAGCTCACTGAAGAGAATAGTTCTCTCAAAATTAGAATGGAACAGATGGAGTCTAACTTTCTGAGAAACCAAGAAATCACCAAACAAAACCAAAAGAATGAAAAAATGGAAGAGAATGTGAAATATCTCATTGGAAAAACAACTGACGTGGAAAAATAGATACAGGAGAGACAATTTAAAAATTATGGGACTACCTGAAAGACATGATCAAAAAAAGAGCTTAGATATCATCTTCCATGAAATTATCAGGGAAAACTGCTCTGAGATTCTAGAACCAGAGGGCAAAATAAGTATTGAAAGAATCCATTGATCACCGCCTGAAAGAGATCCAAAAAGAGAAACTCCTAGGAACATTGTGGCCAAATTCCAGAATTCCCAGGTCAAGGAGAAAATATTGCAAGCAGCTAGAAAGAAACAATTCCAGTATTGTGGAAATACAATCAGGATAACACAAGATCTAGCAGCTTCTACATTAAGGGATCAAAGGGCGTGGAATAGGATATTCCAGAAGTCAAAGGAACTAGGACTCAAACCAAGAATCACCTACCCAGAAAAACTGAGTATAATACTTCAGGGGAAAATATGGTCTTTCAATGAAACAGAGGACTTTCAAGCATTCTTGATGAAAAGACCAGAGCTGAAAAGAAAATTTGACTTTCAAACACAAGAATGAGAAGAAGCATGAAAAAGTAAACAGCAAAGAGAAGTCATAAGGGACTTACCAAAAGTGAACTGTTTACATTCCTACATGGAAAGACAATATTTGTAACTCTTAAAATTTTTCAGTATCTGGGTAGTTGGTGGGATTATACACACACACATACACACTTGTACATGCATGCACACACACATACACACATGCACGCACATACAGAGACAGAGAGCACAGAGTGAATTGAATAGGAGGGGACCATATCTTAAAAGAAATTAAGGTAAATGGTGAGAGAGAAATGTAGTGGGAGGAAAGAGGGTGAAATGGAATGGGGTAAATTATATCTCATTCAAGAGGCAAGCAGGAGACTTTTTAGTGGAGGGACAAAGAGGAGAGCTGAGAAAAAAATCAAGTAGTTTACCCTCATCACATTCAACTAAAGGAAGGAGTAAAATGCACACTCATTTTGGTATGAAAACCTATCTTACAATACAGGAAAGTGGGGGAGAAGGAGATAAGCAGGGAGGGAGGGATGATGGAAGGGAGGGCAATGGGAGGAGGGAGCAATTTGAAGTCAACAGTCGGAGAGGGACAGAATCAAAAGACAGAATAGAAACAATGGGGGGCAGGATAGGATGGAGGGAAATACAGTTAGTCTTACACAACACGACTATTATGGAAGTCATTTGCAAAACTACACAGATAGGGCCTATATTGAATTGCCTGCCTTCCCAAAGGGAATGGGTGGGGAGGGAGGGATGGGGAGAATTTGGAACTCAAATTTTAGGAACAACTGTTTAGTATTGTTGTTGCTACTAGGAAATAAGAAATACAGTTAATGGGGAATAGAAAGTCATCTGGTCCTACAGGACAAAAGAGAAGATGGGGACAAGAGAAGGGAAGGATGATAGAAGAGAGGGCAGATTGGTGATAGGGAAAATTAGATTGTTCCGTTTATGGGGTGGGGGGAGGGGATAAAAGGGGAGAAAATTTGGAACCCAAAATTTTTGAAAATGAATGTAAAAAGTTAAATTTAAAAAAAAATGTATTTGCATACCTTCATGCACTGTAAAGACAGCATATGTCACTATTTCTACCTGCCTCACAGGGTTGTAAAAGTTTTGTAAAACTTGGAACACTGTACAAAACAGTATATTATATAATATTATATCATATTACATTATGTCATGTCACATTACATTGTTACATTATATACTATTGTATTATATCATGTTACATTATAACATACTACCTTATGCTACATTATATCACATTACACAAGATCATATCATTAGTATGTCGTGGGTCATGTCGTATCATATTAGCACTTGATGTTCCATCCTCTCCTAGCCCACCATACCTGCACATTCCCATCTCCCTTCCAGTGGCTCCCAAACAGCCCAGTTTCCTGAATTTCCCCTGTAGGAGGCAGGCAGAAACAACCTCTGCCCCCCATGGCTGGGATCCCACTCTCCATTCACTCCCTGATGGCCCATACTGGGATGCTTCGGCAGCAGTACTGGACTGATAGAGCTCAGATAAAAGCATAGAATATCATGACTGGATAAGATAGTAGGTCATCAGTATAGCCCCCCCCAATTTAAGATGTTGAAATGGAATCCCAGAGGGGCAAAGAGGTCCTGCAGAAAACAAAGTGGGGAGCAGATCAGAACCTAGATCTCCCAATTCCCAGACCAGTGTTCTTTCCACCATGCCATGTTATGACAAGTTAGGTTTTGCAAAAAGAAATGTTTTTTTTTTTCCCATTGAAGGGTTGTCATAGAAATGGTAGGTTTCCTTTTTCAATGAGCTTTCATTGCCAGACAGGTATGTCTCAGGCAGGTGTTTGGAAATGGCAATTTCAACTAAAGACAGAATGTTAGCAGTGCAAATTGGTTAACTATGTATTACAGTGCTTAAGGAATGGAAATAATGATAGTATGTCTTATTTATACTTTTCATCCTTTTTGTTTTTAATTGGAAAGGAGATGTGTTGATTTTTCATACTTAAAGAGGTAAGAGGCAGGTCGCCTTGGTATTTAGCAATAGGTGTTCCTTACTTAAGTGAGTGTATGAATGAAGAAATAAGACTAGTGTCTCATCACTTATATTTTGCTTATTTAATGGGGGCAAGGAGAATCCAAGCCGTAAAGTGGCATCATAAGTCAAGAGGGGATAGTGTAGGACACTAATGGCAAGCCCATATTCAGCCCCCTTCCAAGGACAAATGATGAGCTGTTGAAGGCTTCATATATCTCTCTTTATTTCCTTTGGGTACAGATCATTTTATCTTTTGCATGTATATTCCCCTGTTCCTAAAACAGTGCCCAGCACATGGTAGGTACCTATTAAATGCTTCCTAATTGATTGATGGGTCCCTGTGAATAGGTTGCATCTTGTGCGTGTTCTGTAGGGATAAAGAAAAAAAAAAACTGTCCCACCCAGAGGCATTGCTACCTTGAGTGCTTGTTTGGGACCTGGAACCCTTTAACCCACATTTGAGGAGACCTAGACTTGAATAAACTATATTTAGAGATTTTCCTGGAGTAATTTCAGGTGGGGGCAATTAGCCAAAGAGGGATTATGATTCTTTTTTGGGGTCAGACCCCAGCTCAAACAAGTTGTGTAGCAGCCAAGAGACTTCATGGGAGTGCCTCAGCCATGATTATACTTCAAAGAGAAAAGGAATTATAAAAATAACCCTTTAAGAAAAGAAGAACCCATAGGTGGCCATGAAATTGAATGATCTCAATCTTTTGTTTTAAAAAAAGACTCATCTTTATAACCTCAGTTTTCTTCTGGTAATGCAGCGTGTTGGTGAGGTATGGAATGCCACAATCTCCCAAGAATTAAGAGCAGGTGAGAGGCCTATGGTTGGTGGGCTTTCTGTTTATTGGTTATGGGTTTCAGATGAAATCATTCAAGGGGCACTGGGAGACTTGGGTTTGATTCCCATCTCTGACACCAGCTATGTAACCACAGGCAAATTCCTAACCTCTTGTAAACTCAATGTTCTCAACTGTACAATGAGGATAATAACATTCTTTCTACAACATATTATGAACAAGTAAGTGCAAAGTAGAAGCAGCAAAAAGGAGGTCATCAGAGAGAGTGTGATTGGAAATGGTACCTGTTTGTCTGAGTGAGGCAGAAACAATGGATAGACTTCATTCTCTGTTGGTATCCATGAGGTGCTAAGAGCTATAGTGAAGGTCTCTTATCTCTAGGATATGGGTTGGGTGGACCCCCTGAAGAATATTTCCAGGATGACAGAGGATAAAGGTCTCACAAGAGGAGAAGGCACAGATATCAGCATTGATGGAGGGAGTCCCCACACTGATGAGATGAGATCACAGATCCACTGAATTATAGAAACAAAGTCTAGAGTTAGAAATAAAATTGTTTCAAAAAGGCTTTTTATTATTAACAAATTAAAAAGCAAAACAAAACAGCACATGTCCCTTTCGTTTCTTTCATAGATTAACATGGCTTCCTTTTCTTCTAGTAGATCAGGCATCATTTATTTATTCTGATAAAATGAGACCCTCTGTGACACAGGGTAGTTTAGTGGAAAGAGTCTTGGTTCTGGTGCCATGGGACCAGGGTTCAAGTCCTGCTTCTGAAAGTGTGTGACCTTGGGTAAGTCACTAACTTCTCTAGGGCCTCATTTTTCCCCTCTGTAAAATGAAGAGATTAGTGAGGGATCTAACACGCAGTATCTCAATAAATGCCTTTACTTTGACCTAACACTTTACATGCTCTATGATCCTCTTTCAACAAGCAGGCCAGTGCTACCAGTCTTCTTGCTCTCTCTGGCATGATGGCCTCCATCTCCTGACTCAGTGCATCTTCCCTCGTGGGCTGTCTTCCAGCCTAGAAGACACTTCCTCCTTCCCCTCCCTCTGTCTCCATTCAAGTCACAGTTCAAATTCTACCTTCTGTAAGAAGTAATTCTCAATCCCCTTAATTCCCTTGGAGATCATCTCTACCTTACCTTGTGTCTATCTTGTTTGCCCATAGTGGTTTGAATGCTGTCTCCCCTATGATGACATGAGCTACTCAGGGGCAGAGATAGCTTTTACTTTTCTATATATTCCTGATGCTAGCACAGTCACTGGTACATACTAGGTACTTAATGTGTGCTTGTTAACTTGACTTGAAATAAATGCTGACCTGGGCACAATAGAGATCTTGTTGGCTGTCTTTGAGAGAACTCACAAAAGCAATAATAAGACAGCTAAGTCTTTCTTTAGCATCAGTTTAGAGTTAGACTCTAATGGGCTTTTATGGTTTCAAAGTAATTAAAAGTTTCAAAGTAATTAAAAGGTTGGTTGAACCTTTGAGTCAACTGAGTCTACAAAAATATGATTGAAGCTAAGTGAACCCTATAAGCTAAAAGGTGAGGAGAGCCAGGTGGGGTCTTAGAGTGAGTGGCTCAACCCCTAAATTTACATATGAGGAAACTGAGGCACAGAGAGGGAAAGGGGCTTCTCCAGGTCACAGAAGTAATTAGCAAAAGAGCCAGGCCTAGAACCCAGGTCTTCGAAGCACTATTTCAGTCTGTTTCCATTTTTCTGATTGATATTAGCATACTGCCCTGAGGAGAAAAGACCTAGGAGTCAACTGACCAGGAAGTTTTAAAGAATTATGCCCCTGGATTCATTGGCATCTAGATTTCACCCAAGCCTAGTGGTTGAATACACCCCAACACACAGCTTACATATTTAAAAGTCAATGAGAAGAGAGAGAGAGACCTTTGTCATCTGCAGACAGTCATTTGGGCTTTCCATTGGATGGACTTGGTGGGTGCAATTTTTTTTTCTTCCCTAATAGCTTTAAAGCAAAAAAATTAAAACCCTGATTAAGAGACAGAACATGACCTACAACACTTTGGAGTAAATGTTTTATGTGACCTCAACTTGCAAATCTGGACAGTTGGATAGAGGTAGGACCTAGAATCAGGAAAGCTCATCTTCCTGAGTTCAAATCTGGTCTTAGACACTTACTAGATGTATGACTCTGATCACATCACTTACCTTGTTTACCTCAGTTTCTTCGCATGTAAAAATGACCTGGAGAAGGAAATGATAAACCATTTCAGTCTCTGACAAGAAAATCCCCAATGGGAGCTGGAGCCAAGATGATGGAGTAAAAGATGAACCTATAGAAGCTCCCCCCTATAGCCCATAAAATACCTGTAAAAATGACTCTAAGCAAATTCTATAGCAGCAGAAGTCACAAAATGACAGAGTAAAACAGATTTACAGCCCAAGACACCCTAGAAAGCCACCATGAAAGGTCTATCATGGAGTGCAGCCTGGTATGGGTCACATGGTATGTCAGGGACAGGACCTGGAACAGGCTTCAGGGCGTCAACAGCAGCAATAGTTCCCAGATTGCTCAACCCACAAACACCAAAGACAGCTTCAAAGGTCAGTGAGAAAGCTCATTCACCTGAGTGCGAAAGAACACAGTCCAGCAGCAGTCACAGCAGCAGCATTGTTCATTTTTGGAGCCCTCTGCCCAAAGACCCTGGGGGAATTTAGAGGCTGATCTGAATCTCAGCCCTGAGTGGGTGTCCTGGGTTGAGGAAGAGTGCTGGCAGTGGAGATGTTGGAGGTTCTGGAGAGGGAACCCTGCAGGCATATCCTGGACACAACAGAGTGCCTGTGGTTGCTACCAGACTAGAGAGCAGGCCAGGAGAGGAGTAAACTCCTCTCTCTTGATTGTGCCACCTTGCAGGAACTGAGAACTTATAGGCCCCCAGAGTATACCCTCCTCTTTACAAAGGACCCAAAAGTCAAGTAATTGGCTGGGAAAATGCCAAAAAAAAAAAGGGAAAAAAAATAAGACTATAGAAGGCTACTTTCTTGGTGAACAGGTATTTTCTTCCATCCTTTCTGATGAGGAAGAGCAATGTATACCATCAGAGGAAGACCTAAAAGAAGACCTTCTGCATTCAAAACCTCCAAAATAAATATGCAATGGTCTCAGGCCATGGAAGAGCTCAAAAAGAATTTTGAAAATAAAATAAGAGAAGTGGAGGAAAAATTAGGAAGAGAAATGAGAAAGATGCAAGAAAATCATGAAAAGTGAGTCAACAGCTTGCTAAAGGAGAACCAAAAAATGCTAAAGAAAATAACAACTTGAAAAATAGTCTAACTCAATTGGCAAAAGAGATCCAAAAAACCAATGAGAAGAATGCTTTAAAAAGCAGAATTAGTCAAATGGAAAAGGAGGTTCAAAAGCTCACTGAAGAAAATAGTTCTTTAAAAGTTAGAAATGGAGTAGATGGAAGCTAATGACTGTATGAGAAACCAAGAAATTACAAAACAAAACCAAGAGTATGAAAAAGTAGAAGATAATGTGAAATATCTCATTGGAAAAACAACTGACCTGGAAAATAGATCCAGCAGAGACAATTTAAAAATTATGAGACTACCTGAAAGCCATGATCAAAAAAAGAGCCTAGACATCATCTTTTATGAAATTATCAAGGCAAACTGCCCTGATATTCTAGAACCAGAAGGCAAAATGTATAGTGAAAGAATCTACCAATCACCTCTTGAAAGAGATCTGAAAAGAAAAACTCCTAGGAAAATTGTAGCCAAATAACAGAGCTCCCAGGTCAAGGAGAAAATATTGTAAACAGCTAGAAAGAAAGAATTTGAGTATTATAGAAATAAAATCAGGATAACACAAAATCTTGTAGCTTCTACATTAGGGGATTGAAGGACTTGGAATAAGATATTTCAGAAGTCAAAGGAACTAAGATTAAAACTAAGAATCACCTATTTAGCAAAACTGAGTATAATACTTCAGGGGAAAAATGGCTATTCAATGAAATAGAGGACTTTCAAGCATTCTTGATGAAAAGACTAGAACTGAATAGAAAATTTGACTTTCAAACACAAGAATCAAGAGAAGCATGAAAAGGTAAACAGGAAAGAAAAATCATAAGGGACTTTCTAAAGTTGAACTGGTTACATTCATACATGGAAAGATAATATTTGCAACTTGAAATTTTTCTCAGTATTTGGGTAGTTGGAGGGATTACACACACACGCATATTATATATATATATATATATATATATATATATATATGCATACATGCATATACATATATAGACAGGGAGCACAGGGTGAGTTGAATAGGAAGGGATGATACCTAAAAAATAAAATTAAGGAGTGAGAGAGGAATATATTGGGAAGAGTAAGGGAGAAATAGAATGGGGCATATTATCTCTCATAAAAGAGGCAAGAAAAATCTTTTTCAATGGAGGAGAAAGGGGGGAGGTGAAAGGGAAGAAATGAAGCTTACTCTCCTCACATTTTGCTCAAGGAGGAAATAACACACTCACTCAATTTGGTATGAAAATCTATCTTATACTACAGGAAAGTAAGGAAGAAGGGGATAAGTAGAGTGGGGATGATAGAAGGGAGAGCAAATGGGATGAGGGAGTAATTAGAAGTAAACCCTTTTGGGGAGGGACAAGTTCAAAAGAGAGAATAGAATAAATGGGGGCAGGATAGGATGGAGGCTTACACAACATGAATATTATGGAAGTCTTTTACAAAACTACACATATATGGCCTATATTGAATTGCTTGCCTTCTCAGTGGGGATGGGTGGGGAGGGAGGAAGGGAGATAAGTTGGAACTCAAAGTTTTAGGAACGAATGCTGAGAATTGTTATTATATACAACTGGGAAATAAGAAATATAGGTAATGGGGTATAGAAATCTATATTGCCCTACAAGAAAGGAGAGAAGTTGGGGATAAGGGAAAGGAGGGGTATGATAGAAAGGAGGGCAGATTGGGGGAAGGGGTAATCAGAATATATGACATTTTGGGGTGGGGGAGGGGAGAGATGGGGAGAAAATTTGGAACTCAAAATTCTGTGGAAATGAATGTTGAAAACTAAAAATAAATAAATAAACATAAAAAAAAGAAAATCCCTGGTGGGGTCATGATGAGTTGGACACAACTGAAATGACCGAACAATAACAAGAACTTGCTAATGTAGCCTGCCCAATGGTAGCAAAATCATAGGACATTTAGCCTTTTGCCTATCGCAGACATTTGTGACCACTGGCCATTTCCCAAGGCTCACTAGTTCTACGCTGCAATTAATTCTTTTTTAGACTGTCTATATAATTCCATCCAGGTCAGGAAATTTATTTGAGGTAGCACAGAGGAAGTGATGTCTCTGAGCTTGATAGTGCATTAAGGTTTACAAAACACTTCCTTTGGAAAAAATCCTGCGAAATGGGCAGTTCAATTATTATTAGGCTTATTGTGTAGATGGAATAAATGGGACCCAAAGAGGAAAAGTGATTTGTTCATGCTCCCACAGCTAAAAAGAGTAGCTCTTTCATGACATTGGCATTTAAGATTTTGTCATGTGGTAGCCAACTTGTAGTGGGTTGGTGCCTTGGGCAAGTGATACAATGTCTGTGATCAGGACAAGGTCATTTATTATGAGTATTTAGGGTGTCCTTCCATAGCACTTTGCACCATGCCTTTCACATAGTAGGTGCCTAATAACTCTTTATGAACTGAGTGTAAAACATGTTTTTGTTTTAGAAGCAAATCTTTCTCTGAGTTTTAATGGTGCATCTGTGGAGAGGGGTAAGGCTAGCCTTCTGAAAAATTGGGAAAGCAATATGTGTGTGTGTATAAACTCCTTCAGGGCAGGAATCATTTCATTTTTGACTTTGTTTCCCCAGTCTCCAACATTGTAAGTGCCTAAGAAATATTTTTGAGTATGTTATGGGAAGGAGGATTTTCTGCCTCCCTATTCAATTGTCCATCTCCAACATCTCTGGTCCTTGTCCTCTGTCTTCTCTCTGGCTACCCTCTGTCCTTTCCTTCTAGTTGTTAGAATTTCCCCTAAGTTGTCCACTAAAAAGGGTTATGGTGCTGCAATATAACATTCTGCAAGGGAGGGGGGACTGAAGGTTTCTCTGGGGCAAATATTTTTGTGGCAGTTGAGATCTTGAGAATACAACTGCCTCCAGCAGAGAAGGAGTCCCTATTCAATGAAGCTGCTGGGTCCTCCTGGGGTAGAGAGAAGAGTCACTCATGGGAGGGAGTTGGGACTGCAATAATCTAACTGGGGCAAGGTTCCTGAGTGGTAGTGGACTTCCTGCTTTCTCCCCATTGTGTTTCAGTAAGTCAGCTTTTATGGGGTAAAACTGGTTGTTAAATGTTTGGTGTGACCTCAGAAATCTATAAAGTACAAACGAGGGCTTGATTTATTGTTTTGTTGATTGGAATGGAGAAAATATTAGTTAAGGCAGCTTAAACTTAAAAGTATGTCATGTGTTTTCAGAAAGCTGGTTGTTAAACAGTCACCAGTACTCCCACGGATAGCTTTCCTCCTCACTCCTTTACTTCTTTTATCTCTCTAGTCTAGACAGACTTACAAAAAAATCTCTCATGTCCTATTTTTATCATCCATAGATGAGGCTACTTTGCACATTTGATCCTGTTTTATAGCTGTTTCTTCCCTTTGTCTCAGATGACATATTGTCTCTTGAGACCAGAGTATTCCCAGGATGGCACTGAGGGACTCTGTATTTCACAGTCTAGCTGTTCAAGGACCCTACTTCTGGCTTTGGAGATTAAAAAGTCTCTCGGGGGCCACTGAGCTCTCATTTAGTTGAAGAATGATCCTAAAACTCTTTCAAACAAAACTTGGACATGAGGCTCACCTACATTTCCCCCTGAAGAGTGAACTCATTGACTCCAAGCTTCCTCCACCAAGCTGAGGGCTGGTGGGAGGCAGGAAGGACTGGCAAAGCAAGTCCCACCAGGGAGACAGCCTAGTAGGGGTGACCTGTGAGAGTCTCTAGTCTATCTCTCCCTGGTTGGGAGAGGAGAGAGAGCAGACATACTTCCACCCAATCCCTGTGACATTAGTGTTATGCCAGGAGTTCTTGAGTATTGCAAGGGGAACCCCTTATGATGGGCAGCTAGGGAATGACTTTGACTAGTGTCTACCTGGCCACTGAGATTAGCCCAGACGATTGACTCACTCTGAAGGCTTGTTCTACAGTAAATAATAATAAGGCACCCTATTCCTACTACATCTTACTTGTAAAAAATGCTTTCTACAGAAGAGACAATGAAATGAATACCACCAGGAGAATAATTTATACAATGATAACAATATGGTAAAAACTTATGAACTCTGACAAATTCAATGCACAAGCAGGATTGCAGAGGACAGATAGTGAAGCATTCCCTTCTCCTGGCAGAAAGGTGGACACAAGATACAAAAGAAAACAGACATTTTCAGACAGTCAATGTGGGATTTGGGCGGAATTAACTAGGCATATTTGGTACAGGAGTTTTTGCTTTTCTAAATTTTTAGGGAGATATTTGAAGGGAGAGTGGTCAGTCATAGGGTTAGTAATAAAGAGAGGGTGTCATTGAAGAAAGAAAAGAATGATTCACTGATGCATCATTTTTAATGCTCAGAAGAAAACACAGGAGGAAGGCCAGAAGAAAACACAGACAAGAAGAGACAGCTTTGAAAGTTTCAGGTTTTGTTTTAACAATACGTAAATTATTGGCCTGGTTCTGATCCCTTCATTCTGTATCAGTTCATAAAATCTTCTCTGAAGTTGTCTCTTCCTTCAAATAGAATAACCTGTAGAATAAAGACCCATCTTGGGATGTGGCCAATGTGGAGATTTTGTTTTGCTTGAACATGTTATTGTCACTGTTGAATTGGTCATTTGTGGATTTCTTTGAAGAGGTACTGGAACAGTTTGTCATTTCCTTCTGCATTTCCTTTCTATCTATTTTATAGATAAAGAAACTGAGGCAAACAGGGTGAAAGTAATTTGTCCAACATCACACAGATAGTAAGTGTCTGAGGTCAGATTTGAACCCAGGCCCTCCTGACTCCAGGGCCAGCATTCTATCCACAGCACACCTTCACTTTACTTTGCTTAAATCTACTTATATGATAAGAGTTCAATTAAAAAGAAAACTTACAGGTTGAATTTGTTCTATATTTGAAGGAAAAGCTAGTTGTACATGATGGAAATTCATGATTCTGTGTTTCAGTTCGATACTGTCTACGAAAATGTTCATTTAAAAAATTTGGCGAAATTAAAGCTATCTATAGTCATGAAAAAATGCTCTAAATCGCTATTGATTAGAGAAACGCAAATGAAAACAATTTTGAGATGCCACATCACACCTATCAGATTGATTAACATGACGAAACAGGAAGATGATAAATTTTGGTGAAGATGTGGGAGAATTGGAACACTAATTCATTGTTGGTGGATTGAACTATTCTGGAGAGCAATTTGGAACTATGACCAAAGGGCTACAAAATGTGTATTGACCCAGCAATATTGCTTCTAGGACTATATCCCCAAGAGATCATAAAAATGGGAAATGCTCCCACTTGTACAAAAATATTTATAGTAGCTCTCTTTGTGGTGGCCAAGAACTGGAAATCAAGGAAATGCCCATCAATTGGAAAATGACTGAATAAACTGTAGTATATGAATGTAATGGAATACTATTTTGCTATAAGAAATGATGAACAGGAAGACTTCAGAGAAGCCTGGAAAGACTTATATGAACTGATGCTGAGTGAAAGGAGCAGAACCAGGAGAACTTTGTACACAGCAACAATCACAGTGTGTGAGGAATTTTTCTGGTAGACTTAGTACTTCATTGCAATAAAAGGACTTAAACAATTCCCAGTGGTCCCTTAAGGCAAAATGACTTCCACATACAGAGAAAGAACTATGAAATTCTATTGCAGAATGAAGCAGATCATTTTCTTTTGTATTATGTTTTGGTTTGTTTTATAATTTCTCTCATTCATTTTAATTCTTCTATGCAACTTTACTAAGGTGAAAATATTTTTAATCGGAATGCATGTGTAGAACCTATATAAAATTGTGTGCTGTCTCAGGGAGGGGGTGGGGAAGTAGAGGGGAAGGAGGGGGAGGAAAACATCTAAGATATATGGAAGTGATTGTAGACAATGAAGACAAACAAAAAATAAAAATAAAAAAAATTGTTGTTTGTTAAGTTCATATTTTTTTTTTAAAGAAACAGATTAAAACTAAGCAAAAACTTGAATGGAAATAGGAAATGACCCTTAATGGCAGTTGCCTCCTCTCTTCTACTAGTCAGGCGCCCACCTGGTAATGACATGTATCATCTTTTACAAAGTAATAGCAGCAGCAAGTTCCGAACAGTCTGGGCTGAGTTTAGTAAGTAGATAAGCTTGTTCTGCAGCTGCCTACAGGCTGCCCTAATCACACATTCTAAATGGAAATGTTGGCAGCCCTTTGCTACATGTTAAAATTAAAATGAATGCCAACTGGCTCCATACCCAGAGTACTCTTAGGAAGAAACGTTTCCCAGATGTGCAGAGATGTGTAGGAGAGATGACCTGGAGTCCTTGGAGTCATGGATCATCTTATCCCTATCACTGCTGGGAAGTTAGAGCTCTCACAGGATGGAGATTTCTCCAGTTTATCAGGGCACTTAAGAGGCTGCTTTTCTGTGCATCTCCCACATCAAAAGTAATATGTTTTTTATGCACTTAGGTTGCTCAGTCTGAGATGAAGGCCACCAGCTTAGATGGAAGCATCCTCAATAAGAATTGAGGCTTCTTTGACTATTTAAACAAGAGATTGAGGTCTATGATTCTCTTTTGGGTCTCTT
This sequence comes from Bettongia penicillata ogilbyi, assembly GCA_023548195.1. NCBI lineage: Eukaryota > Metazoa > Chordata > Mammalia > Diprotodontia > Potoroidae > Bettongia > Bettongia penicillata. The sequence continues at coordinate 9,580,286 of JAJHZJ010000453.1, forward strand.
GACTTGCATAGATTGTATTTTCTATTTTCTATTTTGTATTGAAATTGTCTGAGTCTTAGTGGAAGGCATGAGTGACTGATAGGATGAGTCATTCGTAGCTGAATGGGCTGAATGGACCCACCAGGGAGGGAAGGCTATCACATTAGGGAATGCCTGCTTCGTGATCTATGGAATTCTTCTGCATTATCTGATGATCATTCTCCGACACGACAATCTACCCCCAGTTGAAAGCAAAGAATTCAAAGAACTCTATTGCATTAGGGTTTTCCATTTGCGGATGTGAAAGCTAGCATTGTACAAAACGATTTCATTTTTAACTCACAGCTCTAAACGTCTGAACATTATCTATTTAGAAGGACCCTTACAAGTCTCCTCTTCTATGCCACATTCTACCTTCAGACGATGAAATTAGTTTCCAAAAGACAATTTCACCAAAAACTGAATTTTGGTGTCTAAGAATGACATCTTATCTAATGAGTGGGTGGTAATGATGCCCAAGGACCTGGGGCTGACCAAAACATGACTCACTTGCTTTGTTTTGAGATACAATAAATGTCTTACAAGAAAATTTTAAGAGTAAGTTAAAAATAAAAATTTGACTACATGTAAGAAAAAATAGAGAGGGGGAGAGGGACACACTCTGTGATTTCATTGGAATGTGGAGTTCTCCAGATGAAGAAACTAACAGTGTAAGTTAGCATCTTCTCTGTAATTGATACTTTTAAGGGAGTTTCTCAGTACAGGTTAAGTGACTTGTCCAGGGTCACACAATCAATATTAGTGGTCACAAGAAGAGATCTAGACAGCTTACAGTCTATCCTCCAGAGTGGCAATATCATTTGGGATGGAAAATCGTTAAGTAAAACGTGTGAGTCCTGTTATTGGGGAATGCCTGAAACAGTTGTGGCATAAGAAGGTAGGGGGTTATTATTCCATTGTATGAAATGACGGCTACAAAGAATATGAATAAATACAGAAAAATTTCCTGGAAGTGATGCTGAGAGAAGAAAATCATAGACTTATTGAGTCTAGCTCTGCAAATAATAATATTGTAACTGAATTTAACAGATAATCATTTTAGATAATACAATGTAAATAATAGCAGCAGTTCAATTAGGAAGACACAGAGAGAAGAAAAGAAAAAGAGAGAGAAGAGTGTTCAGAAAAAAAGCTGTAGCAACAACAGAGTATTTTTGTAACTATTTTGCTAAAATTAAAAATAGTATTTACATAATGTTTTAAGGTTTGCAATCTCACAACAACCCCTGGGTGCAGTCGCTATTAATCTCACCATTTAATAGAAGAAAAAACTGAGGCATAGAAAGGTTAAGTGACACACCCAGGGTCACACAGAGATGGAGTGTTTGAGGCACGATTTGAATTGAAAATTAACAGGCTTATGTATGCCAGTGAAACTGATTTCATGAATCTAGGAGTTCCTTCTAAAGGTGCAGATCATAGCTTGTCCATCCCATGCATCTCTCATCCATTTCCTCCCAGAAGTTCACTATAAAGGTTCTGCTCAATTGTCTTGATTTTTTCTGACATCTTTAGGGCACCAGTGGAACCCTCTTGGCTGTGCATTCCTTGCACTCACCATGTGACCAGTTCATCATCTCTTCCTTTCAGACATTTTCCTGCTGATAACCATTGCTCCTAATCCTTGGAGTTCCCATTGGTTCCCTGTTACAGACTGCTCATACCTCCCATTATCCTTTGCTGTTGCATTCCAGTGGACATTCATGGTTCTTCAGACTCTGATATTCACTATAGCAACCTTGGTAAAATGTTCTGCCTAAAAGATGAGCTTTGGTTTCCATGGGCAGCTTGCAGTCAGTAAAGTTGCAGGCTCTGCCTGCTCCATTTCAGTATCACATTTACAAGTCATTGTTTAAAAAAAATGAAATACTTGTTCATGTTGTTATCATTAACATTTTTGATTTGTATATTAGAATATTATATTTTGTATATATTTAAATATTGTGTCTGTGTGTTAGAGTGTGTATAGACACACACATAGTATTAGGGGTAGCTAGGTGAGTTGGTGGTTAGAGCACTGCGTCTGGAGTTAGGAAGACCTGAGTTCAAATCTGATCTTAGATACTTACTAGCTGTGTGACCCTGGGTAAGTCATTTACCCCTGTTTGCCTCAGTTTCCTCAACTGTAAAATGAGTTGGAGAAGGAAATGACAAACCACTCCAGTATCTTTGCCAAGAAAACCCCAAATGGAGTCACATAGAGTAGGACATGACTAAACAACAAAGTCTATCAGAATGTTTGCTTTTATTGGCCATGATTCAGATTTTTTAAAGATCATCTAGGAACCCTCCATCCTGCCCACCTGCAGCTCAGGGTTCCCAAGCACCTATGCAGGGAAGCCTGTCTGAATGTATTCATTGACCTGGTGCTCTTCAAGCAGCAATGGGTAACAAGAGTCATCATTTTGTCTCATCCAGGAAACCTCACAAGCCGGGTTGATAGCTTGTTAGGGTCTGGGTGCAACTTGTGGCCAGGATGTATTGCGAGCTGTTCTCTAGAAGGACTGAACCCACATCCTTGTCTTCTTCAGTCACTTGTTCTGACACCAGTGAGCTAGCTAGCTCTAGACAGTGTGTCTGTGTCATCATGGCCTTAGCAAACCTGTAGGATCATAGTTCAGAGGTGGAAGGACCCTTAGAAAACATCAAACCCAGTAATCTCATTTTACAGATAAGCAAACTGAGGCAAGTTGAGTCACTTGCCTCGAATCACACAGCTAGAAAGTGACTGAAGTAAGTCTTGCTGAGTCCAAGTTCATGACTTTCTCTTTTGTGGCATCTCTCAGTTTAATTGGTAAAAGCAAAGGATAAAGGAATTGAAGAAGGTGGCAGCCCATGTGTTCCACTCATATCCTTGTGATGTCAGAAAAAAAGTAAGGAAGGGGGCAGCTAGGTGGTGCAATGTATAGAGAACCCAGCTCTGAAGTCTGGAGGACCTGAATTCAAGTCTAGCCTCAGACACTTACTAGCTGTGTGACCCTAGGTAAGTCATTTAACCCTGATTGCCTCCCCTCTCCAAAAAAAAAAAAATAAGGAAGGCTTTTAGCTCATTGTGTGGTCAAGGCAGGGCCATAATGGATGGCAATGGACATAATTGGAGGGAATATCCACATCCATGAGCTCAAAGACTCAGGAGGGGAATTCCAGTATTAAATTCTGCAAAATACTTTCTACTCATTGTCTCCTTTAGTCTTCCTGAAACTCTGTAAGGCATGTAAGTACTCTAGGTTTTTCCCCATAGTAGATGTAGGTGGGGCATTGTAGCTCAGGGACTTTCCCAGGATATGCTTACTTTACTGGTAAGTGAATGTCAGAGGCTGGATCTGACCTTGGGTCTTTGCTGACATGTTCCACCATACCACTACCAATCTGCCTTCAGATGAATGGAATCTGGAAGGAGTGGTGATCAGTTCTCTAATAAAGAGCCAGCTGCACCTGTTGCACAGTTGAAAGCTTATGCAGGTGGGGCAGGATGTGTTTCCTCCCAGTGGGCAGTGATAACTACACTCGGCTATAGGGTGGAGTTGCCCAGGTGCAGCTCTCCATTTGAGGGGTAGGTTGGAAAATCAAGGTCCACTCCCCCAAGAAAAGGAAACCTTAAAATACTTTATTTTGAATATTGGAGATGGGGACTCAAGACAAGAGTGAGTGACTCCCCCTTCTCCATCCTGCTAAGAGAAATAGTGATGCCACCAATTCAGAATTGCAGAAAATTGTTAAGCCATAAGCTAAAGACCTTCAGAAGGAGCGGATGCCACCTGCTGGGCAGTGCAAGAGCTTCAGGCTGAGTGACACACAGAAGATGCTCTGCATTTATTCCATTTCAGGGACCAGTGACGCCACCTCCTGGTCACTGTGGGAATTGCAAATAGGCGAAATGATGCCTGTTGGGAGCCATACTTGGTAAGTAGGTAGCAAAAATATTACCTTTAGTTTATAGAAAAGGAAACTGAGGCTCAGAGACCTTCAAGACTTAGAGCTGGAAGGACCCAGGAACCATCTAATGCAAGCCCTACTGGAACAATATTTCCCCCTACAACATGCCTGAGAAATTGTTATACTTGCCTTGGCTTGAAGACCTCTAAGGAGGGGAAACTAACTACTTCTCAAGGCAACCCATTCTACTGATTGCTAGAGAGTTTTCCCTTGCCGCACACTTAATTCTGCCACTCTGAAATTTAGCATAGCATCCTATATCTAGAGCTAGAAGGGTCCTCAGAGGCATCTAGTCCAATCCCTTCAATTTACGGATGAGGAAAGGGAGGTCTGGAGAAATCAAGTGACTTGTCCAAAGTCACACAGGCACTAAGCTTCAGAGATGGCATTCGAAGCCTGATTCTCTGGTTCTAGAGTCCGTGTACTTTCCAACGCACCGTCTTGCCTCCTTCTTTTCTGCTCCTTCTTCCTAGTTGTCTTTGAGGCCCAAGTAAAACAAGTGTGATGCCTCTTCTATGTGCCAGCTTTGGAATACTCCGAGATGATTAGCATGCTGTTCTTGACCCTTCTCTGCTCTGAGCTAAACATTCCCAGGTGCTTCATATTATCACTGTGTGACATGTTCTTGAGGCACTATACTCCCCCTCCTCTTTTGGTTTTTGAACACTTAGCGTCTTTATGACATAATTTAGTAGCAGATTATAGTCTGCCGGTGTTCTCCAATTGCAGGCTTCCCAGTAAAAATGTCAATAGCTTGAGGTTGAGGATAACATCTCCTTTTTTTTTTTAGCACAGATCTGGACCCATTAGGGATGTTTCAAAAATACTTGTTATGCAAGTCCAGAAATACAGAGGGTCTAAGCAATGGGACTGAATCCATGGCAACCTCAGGGCACATCCTGGAGGCTTGATCTTGTTTGGTAACCCCTAAAGCTTATTTTCTTGTAATTTGATTTTTTCCCCTAAAAGGAAAGAAAAGTGGATGATTAAGAGATTGAGCTTGTATGCTTTCGGTTTGTACTCAGTTCAACTGAAATTCATTTCAAGGAACATTAATTTTGCACCTTCTAAGAACAAGGTAAAATTCTAGGGACTGCAAAAAGAAAAACTAAACATTCCCTGTCCTGGAAAGGTATACATTGTACCACATGATCCAATATGAGGCAGAGGTACAGTAGGTAGAGGGTTGGTCTGGAAGCCAGACCTAGGCATTTATACACTTAGGACCCTTATAGCTTAACCTCTCTGGGCTTCAGGGATGAGATGGGATGGCCTGTCTCTTCCAGCTCTAAATTTACAAGCCTATACAATACAAGCTAACTGTGGAAAGGAGAGGGCACTAGGCTTTGGGGATTAGGGGAGCCTTCACAAGGAGGTGTTACCTGAGAGGAAATAGGGAACTACTGAAAGTTTCTCCACCTGGAAAGCGGTACGGTCAGATCTGTGTCTCAAGAAGATCGTTTTGGTAGCTGAGTAGAGGATGAGTTAGAGCAGAAAGTGACTTGAGGCAGGGAGACCCATTAGGAAGGTACTGCAATATCTCAAGGGAGAAGTGATGGGGGCAGGCACCTGTGTGATGGTGTCATAAATGGACCTGCCTGGATGAACAGTGAATCATCAACACTTCTCCTTTTGGTAAAAGGGAGGCCAGTCTGGCTTTATCATCTGCACTCTCATGAAGACCTCTGGACTCATAGACACTGCCCTGTGACCTACCAAAGCACCTTACCAACTCTTGGGCCTTTCCATCAGCCTGGACACAGCTCTTTTAGTACTTTTGGGGTCTTTCCATCCAATCTGCAGTATATGTGTTATTCCCCAAATTAGAGTATAAGTTCCTTGAAAACAGAGACTATCTCACTTTTCCTGTTTCTATCCCCAGTGACTGAATGCCCAGTATTTGGCACATAGTACTTAATAGATGCTTTTTCTTTCTTTCTCTTTCTTTCTTTCTTTCTTTCTTTCTTTCTTTCTTTCTTTCTTTCTTTCTTTCTTTCTTTCTTTCTTTCTTTCTTTCTTTCTTTCTTTCTTTCTTTCTTTCTTTCTTTCTTTCTTTCTTTCTTTCTTTCTTTCTTTCTTTCTTTCTTTCTTTCTTCCTTCATTCATCCATTCATTCCACTCACTAATTCTAATGCATTGGTAGTGCCAGCACAGTCAATTCTACAGAATGCACCTACTCTTCTTGGCACAACTTCTGGTCCAACCCAATCAGCCAATCTATCGATCACCAAACCTTTGCTGAACACCTGCTCAGTATTCCCACAGATCGTGACTGACAGTGGGCTTGTTCAGCTCAGTTGCTCAGTGGTTCCCTGTTCATTCATCTAATGCCATGGCACTCCCTTCATTGTGCATCTGTTGATGTTATTTTTACAAATTTTGAGCAAAGTTGACCCCAGCGAAAGAGGAAAGGGAACGTCCCCTCTGGAGGTTCCCTCCAGCATGGTAACCAAGTGATTTGAGTGCTTCATATCAATTCTCATTTGTCAGATTGCATATCATTAACCAACACAGAATCAGAAAAGCCTGGTGAATGCACCAACACCCCTGATGCTTTCCTTAGAAGAGCGTCTTCCATTCCCTTTGGCACTTGGAGGTGCTCCTGAGGCTTCCTTCCAGCTGTGGGGTATTTCTTGTGTGGTGATAGCTCGACTTCCCATCACTTAACTTTGATTCCCTTATCGTCGTGATTCTCTGGCTCCATTATCTGGAAAGTGGTTCATGACCGTAATCCTCAGAAGGGCCTTCTCCCTCTGAATGCTATTAGTGACCTCACAGGAAAGGGGCTGATTTTCCTTGCTCACTAAATGCATAATGTTGGCTGCTTAAAACGGATGAATTGAGCGCTCTCTCTGAGATGGTGCTCCTGCGACCCTTCACCTCCTGAGGATGTCTATTGTTAGCGCCAAGCACAACTGAACGATAAACAAGAGAAAATAATTTATCTGCACTCCTCAAAGTGCTATCTTCCTGAAGGCATTATCTCACATAATTTGTTAACATTAGAGCTCACGACTGTGGGGCTAGAGAATCAAACAGTTCTAATGCATTTTGCCAAAGGGAAATTTACCATCTGCTTGTCATCGTGAATCATATATGCAGAGAATAATATTTTAGAAGCTCCTGACAATGCGGGTACAGTAACTTGTAAGTGAAAATTACCGATGCTGACTTTTTTTTAAAGTAGTCCATGGGATAAATCAGTGCTGCAATCTATAGGAAAATAAATCTAAGACTTGAAATAAGAGAATAATAAACTATATTATTGGCTTTTTGTAATTCTAATGAATGTCCTAAATCTTTACAATGCAATTATTCTGATTCAAATCTTAGTGTCCCGATACATACTCTTTGAATGATATTAAATAAGTTTTATTTGCAAATATTGTCAGGTACACTGGCGCAGGCCCTAGAAAGAAGAGGGGGAACAGTGCCTGTATGGTTCATAGATTTAACTTCTCAGAAAGGGTTCAATGACACAATATTCTTATTAACAGTATGGGTACAAGAATTTGAGGCTGTCTCCTGAGCTTAAAAGTGACTCTCCCCTCAGCTCTGTTTTTGGGAATTCCTGTTTATTTTTAAGACTTAGCTCAAATATTACATTCTATGTAAAATTTTTCCTTATTCCTTCAGTTGCAGGTATTGCTTCTCATTAAATATAGTCACCATAATAAAGAACCTTTATATAGTGTTTTATGGTCTGCAAAAATGCTTTATTATGACTTATCTGATTTTCACAAGTCAAATCACCATGACCACCTTGACCACCAGCAACCCTTAGGAGACAGCCCAGGACCCTGAACCTAGGAGCCTTTGGGTAGCAAGGCTTCCAGCCCATAGCCACAGGCATCATCCTGGGAATCAGCCTAGGTAGAGATATAGTGGGTTCAGTCTTGCTGCTGCTGTTCAGCCACACTTATCAAAGACCCAGAAAAGTAAGTTTGGCGATCAAAGTTCTTGGCCATGTCGAATGGCTTACTATCAGGAGCTGATATCATTTTATTGGTAGAAAAGTCATTAAAGAAGACACCTGATTATCTGTTTTGATGTTTCCCCCTCAAGACCACAAGATCTTTCGATCTGATCTGCAGCTGAAACCTTCCCTTTGGAAAGTCTCCGCCATTAGAATATGAGTTGGAGCGGCAGGTTGGCTTCTTCTTCTTCTTTTTTTTATTTCTATCTCCCGACTTAGCAGAGCACTTTGAATACCACAAGCACTTAATAAACACATTTTTCATGGATTCACAACTCTATGAGGCAAGTACTATTGTCATCCTCATTTTATAGATAAGGGAATTGGAACTGAGAGGTAGCAAGAGTCTGAATCAGGATTTGAACTCAGATCTTTCTGAATCCAGGAAGTTCATCACTCTCTCTGTTGCATTTCTTTTTCCTTTCATGTGTGTGTGTTATCCCCATCACCATAATTTGAACCTTTGAGTGGAGGGACTGTTGTAGTTTTGTCTCTATATCCCCAGTGCTAGAAGAGTGCAAGGGATAGAGTCTATTTTTAAGATGTGTTTCTTGATTGATTGGTGGATAAGTAGGAGACTAACTCAAAAAGGGCAGGCTTCTGACCAGACACAGGACCATTTAAACGTTGGAATTCATTTACTCTCCATAAAAAAATAAATGGTGCGTCTTCTCCTTTCCAATGTGATCGAAAACATGCTAAAGATTTCTTGAACATGAAACAGCTTCTGCAAGTAACACTTTATTGTCCAAGATTTACAAGTCTTAAAAAAAATCATAGAAGGAAAAGATTAGTTAAAGCAGAGTCTTATTAAATATGAGTTTGCAGGAAGGATACTATGGACATTGAGAAGAATGAGATTAAATTTTTAACCAGAAAAATCTGAATTAAGTGAATGTTCAGTTTATAGGCTTTCAATACTAGAGAATTTGTGTGTGAGCAATGGAGCTGGATATTGCTTTATACCAGTAGCTGTGAAAACACAGAATGCCTCAAAAAGCATAAATTCAGACATGAAAGTTTAAAGATCCAAGAGATAAGGGTATTCCTATAGGAAGGATGGTAATTTGATCATTGAGTACAAAATAAGGGTTTTTTCTCTTTTTAAAAATCATCCATTACTTATTTAATTTTTTTCTCTCCTTTGAAAAGGAAAGCAAAGAGAAGAATTCCCATTCTCCTCTCCATCTCTCTCTCAAGACTTGGGACTCAAGAAAAACAGAAAATTCTGGAAACTCAGCTGAGTATCCCAGTCATCACAGATGCTGAACAAAGAAAGTGCAGTTATGTATTTGTTAATATTAATTAAACATTTGACAAAAACAAATGTTGCCTTTTAATGGCTCTTAGCCATTAGCACACAAAGCAATCTACTCATGCACAAGCATCCATTTTCACCAGGCCACTTCCACCCACTCCAAGGAGTTTCTATGGTGGTTTTTATTCTTTTGGTCACTTCAGATGAATTAAGGACACGTGGTAGATGACCTAGAAATTTTCTCAAGTTGATTCAATTTGTTTTCAAATTCTTTGTAGATTTATTCTACTCATATATAGTGCAGGTCTGCCCATATCATCCTTCCACCCTCATTTCATAATCTCCAATGGTTCCTTATTACTTTTAGGATCAAAGATTAAATCTTCAGTTTGTATTCTAAACACCCTTCATAACTTGGTGCCTTCCTACCTTTCTGTTCCTCTCATATTTGACCACTCCTCATACTGCAATCCAATGACTCAGTGATGCTGCCCTCTCTGCGCTTTCCACTAGCTCTCCCTAGGCCTGGAACATTCTCATCTCTGTCTTCATCTCTGTCTCCTGGTTCCCTTGACTTCCTTAAAGTCTCAGCTAAAGTCACATCTTTTGCAAGAAGTCTTTACCAGTCCTCAGGAATTTTAGTTCTTTCTCTCTTAGATACCCCCCATTATGTATATGTGTGTGTGTGTATTTGCATGTATATTATTTATTTTTTTAAACATCCATTTAAAAATTTTTAAGTTCCAAATCTTTCTCCCTCTAGTCCCTCCTCCACTTACTAAGAAGGAAAGCAATACGATATCTATTATACATGTGAAGTCATGCAAAACATATTTCCATATTAGCCATGTTGCCAAAAAAGGGCAAGAAAACAAAGAAAGTGAAAAAAGTCTGCTTCAATCTCACTCAAAGTCTGTTAGTTCTCTATCAAGGTAGAGAGCATTTTTCATCATGAATTCTTTGAAATTGTCTTGGATCATTGTATTGATCAGAGTAGCGAAAACTTTCATCCTGTATATATCTTGTTTTTATGTAGTTGTTTGCATGTTGTGTATCTCATTAGACTGTAAAAGCGGAAGGACTGGTTTTTCCCCCTTTATTTTTAACTGCGGTACTTGGCACAGTGCCTGCCACATCGGCAGCTATGCATGGAGGATGGAATGCTGGGCCTGGAGTTGGGAAGACTCATCTTCCAGAGTTCAAATTCAGCCTCAGACACTTACTAGCTGTGTGACCCTGGTAAAGTCACAACCCTATTTGCCTCCATTTTCTCATCTGTAAAATGAGCTGCAGAAAAAAATGGCAACCTCCTCTAATGTCTTGCCCAAGGAAACCCCAAGTAACATCACAGAGAGTCAGACACAATTGAAAAATGACCTAACATCAACAATAAATGCTAGCTGACTGATTAAGAAGGGCGTGTTATTGTTCAGCCATTTCAGTTGTGTCTCACTCTTCATGACCTCATTTGGGATTTTCTTGGCCGACTCTTCTCCAGCTCATTTTATAGATGAGTAAACTGAAGCAGTGTTAAGTGACTTGCCCAGGGACACACAGTTAGTAAGTGCCTGAGGCCAGATTGGAACTTGGGAAGATGGGTCTTCTCTACTTCAGACCCAGTACTTTCTGTACTATGGCACTATCTAGCTGCCCTAGTAAGCTTATGAGGATTCTACAAAGAAGGATTTGCAATCCACAAAATGCCAGGAGTGGTGTATTAGTCATGATCACATCTGTATCTTGGGTGTCTCTCTCACTACCATCCTACTCTAAGTTTAAATGCACTTTTCCCATGGATGCCATACGTATTTGTGAGGGAATGTGCCTCAGACTCAGGGGACCATACTTTGTAGCAACTTTTCCTTCTGTAGCATTTTAGTAAATGTTCTTATTAACACTAATTACACGTACTGGGTGAACATTGCTAGGAGGTACACTAGTGGGGGCTCATGAACTATGGTGTTGGGACTTCACATCCACAGGATATCCTTAGAATCTGAGAATATATACCCCTGTGGTGACTCAACATACCAGTGCAAATACAAGCTGGTGAGTCTATCATAGAAATAATGTTTGTTATTGTTGCTGTTCAGTTATTTTCAGTCATGCCCAATTCTTTGTGACCCCATTTAGGGTTTTCTTGGCAAAGATCCTGGAGTGCTTTGCCATTCCATTTGTCAGCTTGTTTCATAGATGAGGAACTGAGGCAAACAGGGTAAAGTGATTGGCCCACAGTTATACAGGTGGTAAGTGTCTGAGGCTAGATTTGAACTCATAAAGATGAATCTTCCTGATTGCAAGCCTAGGGCTCTATCCACTGCACCACTTAGCTGCCCTAAGAAGCGTGTTACATACTCCAAAAGCATATCTTAGAATCAATACTTTGTGCCAACAGTGAATCTGTCACAAGAAAAGTGATTCTTGCTCAAGAGAGATAAATATACATGAGAAGATGGGAGAGCATTACTAAAGATTCATGTCAGGTCTACATGGGCAAGGGAAGCAGCATCTGATATGAGAGCTAGCTTCCACATAGACTCTAGATGACATCTCAAGCTCACTAATGAACACACTATGTATTAAATACATTGTGTGTGCAGGTCTGCAGGATCACACCTCAGGCCTACAGATTACCTGGTTCTGTTCTCTTCAAGCCTGGAAGTCAAACACCTTCCATAGTCTATTTCTAAGCCATGTTTGAAGATTTATCTCATTTCAGGAGATAAGTCAGTTTGGATCAAGGGAAGCCTGCTTGAGGATAGCAGCAAGCCAGCTTCTCAATCTCGGCCTCCTTGGCGGGTGAGAGACACAGTGGAACCACTTCCTCTTCTTTGTGCTTTCCTTTGGGAGTGGTCCTGCATTGAATACAGGCCCCAGAATCACAGCTCTTCTCTTTAATCATTACATTTAACTCAGGGACTGGGGGAATTTACAACATCTTCCCAGTCTCTTTGGCCATGGGGATGGTCTAGGGAATTGGTGAGAGGTGCTTGAGTGGAGTTCATGACGTAGGTTCTCTTTCATTTTCTTTGTACAATAAATTATGTGGTCACAATGTAGATTGGCTGTGTCAAATATTATACAGAGGGTTGGCTGGACTAGAAGGAAAATTTCCAGGTATGATATGAAGGTAGAGTCATATTGAGATTACCACCCATGAAGTGAAAAGGCAAAGAATCTAGTTTTTCTGAATGAGTACCTTATGGCCAAATTTCCTAGCCTTTAAGAAAACTAGGACATAAACCCAGAGAGGAGGCCTAGGCAGGTGCTTCTTTACAATCCAAGGCCAAAATGAAAATAGAATCAATCTCACCTCCTGAAAAGAACCACGAAAGAAGAAATCCCAGAAATGTCATAGCCCAAATCCAGAGGTCTCACACCAAAGAAAAGGTGTTATAAATATCCAGAAAGAAGCAGTTCAAGTACCAAGGAATCACAGCTTCAGGATATCACAAGACCTGGTAGCTTTTACTATAAATGAGAGGAAACTCTATAATTTGATATTTCATGAGGCAAAAGAGATAGACTTACAATAGAGAATAATTTAACCCTGCAATGCTTGGTGGTATAGTGGATAGAGTGCTGGGCTTGGAGTCACCAAGACTCATCTTTCTGAGTTCACATCTAGTTTCAGACACTTATTAGGTATGTGACCCTAGGCAACTCACTTTACCCAGTAGGCCTCATTTTATTTTTCTGTAAAATAAACTGGAAAAAGAAATGACAAAATATTTTAGTATCTCTGCTGAGAAAACCCCAAACAAAGCATAGTGAACATAACAATAAAATACTTACATCTTTGGGTAACTAAAGAAAAATATCCCTCCTAAACCAGGCACTTGATTTCTGACCTGAACTATCAGGGGCTCAGATAAAAATGAATCCAGAAGGCTTGCATGCCCAGTGCTCTATTCACTGAACCACCTAGCTGCCCCATATTATTAAATTGATTGGGGAAAGGTTTCATTTTCCAAGGAAAGTAGAAGTCAAGTGTTTTGGTTCTGTGGTAAAGGCTACTGGATTTGGAGAGGGGAAGTTCTACCATGTGGGTGACGTTGGGCCAATCACTTTATCTTCATGGGTCTTGATTTCCTTACCTAAAAAATTAGGGGATTGTACTAGATGACCTCTGAAACCCCTTCCTAAAGATGCTTCATATTGGCCCAGGGATAAATGCTTTGTAAAAAATTAAGGTGTTTCTGCATATCCAGATATTTGTCACAATGTAGACAAAACAGATATTGGATCGAGTTTTCAGTTTTGATCAAGATTTGGATGTGACATAAGTAGCTGAGTCTTAACAGAATTCTACCTGGGTGCTAAAGGCTAAAAAATTCCTGGATCACATTCTTTGATGTGGAGATCAGTTATTTTAGGAATGCTGGCCTCCACACAAGGATCAGAGTTCAAGAAATCAATAAACATCTTCATTGTTTTTCTTTCTAGATCCTGGAACCACAAATGACTTACTAAGTTTCATTTAACCTCAAAGGCAAGTTCTGCCCTTCTTAATGCCCCAGTGTCCTCTTATTTTTGACTCTAGAAGCAGAGATTAAACTCTCTGTGCATATACTGAGGAGTTCTAATTTTGGCCTTGACATTGACTACTGGGGTGAAAATGCTTTAGGTATTTTCTGAGGGAGGGGTCTTCCCTCAAGGGGTTGACAAAGTGAATCAACATGATGAATCACTAGCCCCTGAGAACCTGGGATATCATTGATTATTTCACTCATAGGAGATCCAATCTGCTGAACTTCTCACTCACATATCCCACTAACCTTTATAGTAGTGAACAAATTCTATCCCAGTCATACAGAGAATTTGAGTCTTCCCTTTGCTGCATCACATGGAAAGGCACATTTTCCAAGATGTGTTGACTCGAGTGTGACCTCGTGTAGGTAGACTGGAACTTTGGTGAATCTGGGTACTCATGATCAACTCCCAAATAACTTGAGTATTTAGAAATGTGTTTGAAAAGACATTGTGGAGATCATTGGGAGCAAAGGACAGTCCTTCCAGAGCTGTAGGGACATTTGTACTAAGAGAGGAGGAGAAAGACCCTTTGGAAGGAGTTTATTTCTTTGGGGATGTTTCCTGTCTTCATTCTATCATTGAATCCAGCATACAAGTCTTCCCAATGAACTTCATGTTTTTTAAGAATAATAACCTTATCGGCACAAACCTGGATAGAGCCAGTTAGACTAATGGACAGGGTAGGGCTTTGTAGAAGGAGGAAAGCATTTGCTAAGCACCTACTACATGCTAGGCACTAGGCTAAGTGCTTCACAAATATCTTATCTGAATGTCACAACAACCTTGGGAGGAAGGCGCTGACTTGACAGAGAGAACTGAGGCAGACAGATGTTAAGTGATTTTTCCGGGACAAAAAAGGTCCAAAGCATCTGAGGATAGGTTTGATCCCAGGTCCTCCGACTCCAGGCCCAGTACTCTGGCCACTGCAGGGTAAGGTAGGGGGTAGGAGGGAATGCGTCCTGTTAGCTTAGTTTTTAAAGTTGAATTTTAAAATTCATTTGTATAATCTAACATAGACACACACTCGCACATCTTATTATATATACATATATATATATTTTATTTCATGTATTTCATGTATGTGGAGTCAGAGAGAAGGACACAAATTTCTTTCTTCCCTCAGCATGAGTGAATGAGTGACTTCATCTTTAAAGTAGCATCCATTTCAATGTAAAATGAGTCATCTCTATACCCTGCCCCACCCATGGGTTTCTGGTTTTTTTGGGGTGCTTTTGCCAATCCACAGTTTCCTTGTTTTACTAGCTATAGAGTAAACAAGAAAGAAAGAAAATCCCCTTACTCTGCCTCTCTGAACACTAAATTAGTATGTCTCTAAAATTAAATAAGCAAATTAGTTTACCCCAAAGTCAGTTGTGAAGCCAGACCGCCCACTATTTTATTTTATTTGCATCCTTCTCTGCCTATATAGGTGGTAAATTATTTGTGTTCAGTGTTCATTTGGCTGACAGATAAAAGCTATCAATCAATCCAACTCTTTCTGACAAGACTTATAATAACCTTAATGATTTTCTCTCTGACTTTACTCACATTATAACTGTACTATGGCACTTGGTCAAGGAAGGCAATGGAGCACATTGGAAATTCTGGCTCTGTAGTCAGAGAACTCAAGTTCAAATCTTACCTTGGACATTTCCCAGCTATATTAGCCTAGACAAGTCACAAACTCCCTGGGTCTCAGCTTCTTTATCTGTAAATTGGCAGAATAGACTCTGAGACATGGGGTCACAGATGTAGAGGGGGAAGGAACCTTTGAGGCCATCTGGTCCCAATCTCTCATATTATAAAGGAGAGATGAACAGACTTAAAATCTAAATTTCTACAAGTTTTGGCCAAGCTGGTCCTCAACGGAAAGGAAGACTGTCAGTAAGCAGGTATGTAGGAGTCTATTCCCAGCATGAGTGGTGACATGTCAAAGCACATGGAGGAAGGATGGAATAAGAGGAGGCAGATGACTGGCTGATGGTCTAGGCTGATTACAATGCAAAGTGCATGATGACAGGTGGTATGATACAAGGTTAGAAAGGTAAATTGGGGGCCTGACAATGGAGGGTCTTGGATTGCACAGTGAGGACTTTGCAATGGTTTGGGTGAGAGGTCATGAGGTCCAGAGTACTCCGAGAGAAATGAAAATGGAAAAGATCAGGCAGATTCCATAAATATTGCAGAGGAAGACTAGCCAGTCCATGACAAAGGATTGGCTGATGGGAGTGTGTAGGAGGGGTGTGAATCACGGGAAAAGTCCAAGGTGAACCCAAGGTTCTGGGCTTTGGGGACCAACTCTGAAAGAGGTGGCATCATTACTAGAAGGATGATGAATTGTGTCCATTTGGATAGGTTGGTTTTGAGTTATCTAGGGGAAATCCAGGTGCAGGTGCTGAGCAGGCAGTTGGAAATTCAAGACCAGAGCTCAGGGCTGGGTCCTACTTGGATCTCAGCTATAGAAGGGTGGCAACCTCTGATTTGCATTTGTACATTTGTTGAGGGTTATAAGAGAAGTCTTTAGAATGGACTGAGTCTAACAGAGGACAGAACCTGAAGGGATGGACTCAGAGAGGGAGGGCAAGAGGAGTCGGAGAAGCAGGAGGGGGATCAAGAGAGGGCAGTCATGATATCACAGGACAGAGGCTTAGATTCATGAAGCAACATGGAGATTGTCTCATCCAGCTTGCTCCTTTTACAGCTGAGAAAACTGAGTAATCATTATTGTATCTAGCATCGACACCGGGCTTTAAACAAAGCACTTTACAACCATCCTGGGAGGTAGGTGCTACTATTATACCCATTTTACAGATAAGGAAACTGAGGTAGATAGCGAGAGGCTCAAGGATCTGCCCAGAGTCATAAAGGTTGTAGACGTCTGTGTCCAGATCTGAACTCAGGTCTTCCTGACTCCAGGCATAGCACTCTATCCACTGTACCACCTAGCTACCAAAAGCCAGTATAATGTTGGCAGCTGTGTGATGGATGGGTTAAAGGTAGTAGAGCCTGGGGGCAGGAAGACCAAAGGAGGGCATTGGAATAGTTCAGGAGAGAGGCAATAAGGAGTCCTTGTCTCTCTGAAGGAAATAGGCATCAATAGCGCATTTAGGGTAGATTCATGGTACAGTGGATAGAGCTCTGGATCTGGGGTCAGAGATTCTGAGTGCTAATCCTAGCTATGACATTTACTAACTGTGTGACCTTGGGCAAGTCATATAACTTTTAGCTCTAACTCTCTAAGTCTCAGTTTCCTCAAAACTGACCAAACTAGTATGATTGGAAAGGAGTGAGTGAAGCTAAGTAAGGGCTCCTAGCCAAATCAAGGTTATTCTTCAACAGCTAGAGTGCAGCAAGAAATCAGGGAGTCCAGAAGCCCTGGCTTTGTGACTAAGGGGTTTTTTATTTTATGCGGTGGGGAATGGAAGGCATAAGGATTTATCAGGGGCACAATGGAGCAGGGAGTCCCCTAGGGTCATAGACTCAGAGCTGCAGGAGCCCTTACAGGGCATCCAGTTCAACCTTAGCATTTTACAATTGATGAAACTGAGTGACATTGAGGTTATATGACTTGCCTAAGGTCATGCAGTCAATAAATAAGAGAACCAGGATTTGAATCCAGCTTTGACACAAAAGTGCTTTTTCTCTTTTTTAAAATAGTATTTTATTTTTTTCCCCACTTACATGTCAAGAAAAAGAAATTTAAAGTGCTTTTTCTACCTAGTGTAAGTACAGTGGCAGAGCTGGGGTTTAAACTTAGGTCCTTTAAATTCCAAATCTTGAGCCCCTTCCATTGTACCACCCAGCTTATCCTTGTCATGTTTAAGCCTGAAGGAAATTCAGCCTCCATAGATCTGATTCACCGACACCACAATTATCACCAATTAGTTCTGCCTCATGTCTGAACTGCTTTGGAAAAATAAAGCAATCCTCTCACCCCCCAGACAGAAGGAGCTTGAACCACTCAGGGTTTGGATTAGAATCCAAACCACAGACTTAGAGATGTTCTGCCACTCCCTCTTACTGATGAACTTCTGGCCCAAACGAATCTCTGATTTTTATCTGAACAACTCAACTCTAAAACTGACTTAGGCTTCTGTGTCTCTCTCTGTCTCTCCTTCTCTCTGTCTGTCTCTGTCTCTCTCCCCCTACCTCCTTCCCTCTCCTTCCCATCTCTGTCTTGCCTTAGTGACTCACCAAGAGTAAACAGAACTATATCAACAGCTTTGAAAAGGTTTCTTGCCTACATCTGAGTATTTCACCCTTTAAATCACTCAGTAGGTTAAAAAGAAATCAAAAGCCAGGTAATTGGCACTGTCTCTCCTTCTCTCTCTCTGTAGCCCTTCGGCCTTCATGGAATATAAAAATTTCTCTTTCCCATCTCTTTGAACTCAGTAAATGCCCTCTGGGTTACCTGTGAAAGAAAAGAAGGAACAGATCTTTTTTTTTTTTTTTAACAGCCATCACACTAAGGGAATTACCAAGCCCTTCCAGGAGGTGACATGCTTTGGGGTCCTTTAACACCCACATCAATAATATTAAATAGCACCTGCTATTAAAGGAATCCTGTTAAGGATAAATTTCTGTACTCCAAATTAGATTCCATCTAATCTTGGAGATAGCTCCATTCCTCTGAGACTCCCTTGAATAAAAAAGTACTTGATGTGTCCACACTGGATGCCATTTCTTTGCTGACAACTAAATTACAAAGGGTTTTTTCCCCTTAAGAGTTGAGACGAGAAAAAAAGAGGTGGCATTTCAGGTGCCTTTTGGAGCTTGTTCAAGGCTTCTGGATTTTATCAGAACTTAGCACTTATTTCCTTTTTCTTTCTATCTTCCCTTTTCATTAGGCTTTTCTGCAGCTGGCCTTAACATCTGATTTGCGTTTATTTATTCGTTTCTTTGCCACCAAACCCATAGATAAGGCTGCTGACCATCATTTTCCTTTGTAAGAGCCTGGGAGGAGAGTTGTGCAATGCAGATGGCACTGGGTTAGGAGACAGAAGCCTGCCCCTATCATTTCCCAATGGGGGCACTTAAAGCAAGTCCCTTAAACTCTATAGAGCTCAGTTAACTTATCTATAAGTCAGGGGGGCTGGGCAAAGATGAACACAGTCCTGCATCTGGGGCTTTGTGTTATAATGTCCATTTTAAAAAAATCTGATGATTAGAATGAACTTGGATTTATTTTTTGGTCTTCACCCTTAATTCCTAGGACCATAGTTTTTGAGCTGGAAATAGATTAAGCCCAATCTCCTTTTCTAGGTGGGGAAACTGGGGCTCAGAAAGGTTGAATGACTTTGTCCACTTATATAAGCTAGTAAATGTCTGAGGCAGTATTTGAACTTAGGCCCTCTGACTCAAAGCCCTACATTTTCCCACTCCACACCTTGCTGAGAAAAACCAAGAACAAAATAATGCGTTTTATTATCCTGATCACCTGTAGGATCATGGCAGTCATTTCTTCTACCTCTGTGAATTATGGATGAGAGAAATGAGACTCCACAAATAAGGACCCAAGAGTGCCTGTGTCCTCTAACAATAATAATAGCTGACATTTATATAGCACTTACCATGTGCCAGGCATTGTGCTAAGTGCTTTATAACTTATTTCATTTGTTCCTCACAATAATCTTGCAAGGGAGGGACTATTATTCTCTCCATTTCGCAGATGAGGAAACTGAGGCAGACAGAGATTCAGTGACTTACCCAGG
Source organism: Bettongia penicillata ogilbyi (assembly GCA_023548195.1). Taxonomy (NCBI): domain Eukaryota; kingdom Metazoa; phylum Chordata; class Mammalia; order Diprotodontia; family Potoroidae; genus Bettongia; species Bettongia penicillata. The sequence goes on from JAJHZJ010000453.1 coordinate 9,599,739, forward strand.
GTCACATGGCTAGTAAGTATCTGAGGCTGGATTGGCACTCAGGTTTTCCTGACTCTAGGCCCCCACCTAGCTTCTGGAATATTGTGTTCAGTTTTGGGTGCCATAGTTTAGGGAGGCATTGATAACCCAGTGAGCATTCAGGAGAAAAACCAGTACAGCCCATGAGTCCATGTCATGAGAGAATTGGCTAAAGGAACTAGGGTTGTTAGGCCTGCACTGGAGAAGACTTGGGGTGGTGGACGGGGCAGATGTCTCCTTGGACTTGAAGGGCTGCCTCATGGAGTGGATGATCCATTGGGAGAAACAGTTCACAGAGGGCCGGCTTGGCCAGAGAGAGGCACTAGATTCTGGGATGCTGTAGAGATAGTGGGTGGAGCAACCAGAGAATGGATAGACATACTCTCTTTCCAGAAATAATGATGGAGTTGAGTTGATTATGATTACAGAGGTGAAGGGGGTGGAGAGTGGGAGGGAACGGATGCTGCAATAAAGGTTGATGGCGTGATTCCTGAGGAGATGCCCAGGAGTAGGGGGTGAAGTAAAACAGACCTTGTTGGGGTCTACTTGGAGGAGGAGATCAGCTGAGGCATTCCAGTGGGTTACCAGGGTGCAAGCTCCAGAGATAAGATGAGTTAAAACCTGCAGGGCACAGCCTCTGGTCCAGGAAATAGTAGGCTGATTATGTCCTGGAAACAGAAGAGAGAAAGTATTACAGCCTGATGAAAAGTTCATTAATTTATTTCTAGGTCACCTTGCTAGGAAGTCAATTCAATTCCAAAAGCATTCAGTAGGTGTTGGCCATTTGCAAGGCACTGTGCTGGGGGGAAAGGGACAGAAGCCAATAACTAGTTCCTGTCCTTGCACAGTTTGTATTCTATGGGTAAGAATTGTGAATGCAAACTCCTTTAGGGCAGGCAACATTTCATTTTGTCTTTGTACCACTAGCACCGATCCCAGAGGCTGGCATACAGTAGGTGTTTATTTATTAAAATTTATTTATTAAAATATTTATTGAATTGAATTTGTTGGATATGGAAAAGCAGAAGTAAGAGACCCTGACTTATCTGCTCCATTAGACTATCAAAAGTTGCCAGAACTTGAACCTATTCTGTGGCTCCCTCTGATTTGTCCTGTATTTTTAAAGCCAGGAAGGTGTCACAAAAGTGACTCTGTATCATGCAAAGTGACATTTCTTCATATTTTATCTGGATCTCCCCAAAAAGGATCCGTGAAAAGAAATAGCAGCTTTCTTGAGAGGGACAATAATTTCATCTTTTGCAGCCTCCAGGGACGGTTGACATAAAATCAAATATTTCAGATTTTTATAAATCAAGATACAATTTAACTTTTAACACACAGGTTCTATAGTAAATTTTTGCCACATAAATATATGTGCATAATATATGTGTGTATGTTTTAAATAATGCTTATGTATATATGTTTTCCATATATATTTACATATGTGTGTATACATACACACATATATACATATAAATGTTTTTTACTTTCTAACTTAACTATAAGGAAACCAAGATATGCCTCATTTGTCAATCCCAGTGGAATATCGGGAACATATAGCACATATAGATGACTGGAGTGACCTTGGTCAAGAGAACAATCATATCATTATCAGAGGCTGGAGAAAAGGATGCCAGAGTAGAGGATGATGTAGAGGAGGTTTGAGATGAAAAGATGGGGAGAAGAGGGAACGCATAGGGAATGAGGCCAAGAAGCAGCTTTGAGAGAGAAGAGAGCAAAAGGTGTGGCAGCTTAAGAAGAGAAGAAAATACTTTTGTGGGGTAGGGTATAGGGAATTTTTGAGAGAGGGAATAAAAGGATTCCTTGCTTCAATGAGGGAGGACAGAGCTGAAGTTGGAAACATGAATTAATAATGTACTAAGGTAGCATTTTTGGGTGATTTTTGTCCAGCTCTCTTCAGTCACTTGGGAAGAGGAGCTGGGGGTATGAATTCTGGGTGTCATCCAAGGCTGGGGTTCAACAAGGGATGAGCAGTGACAGGACTCAAGAATAAGGGATTGGAGAGTAAAGGACAGTGTTGAGTTGAATTGGCTAATTATAGAATTAAAATTGGATGGGGAGGAAAGTGGTAATAATACTGCATGTTGGAAGGACTCGATGAAATTGAAATCCTTTCCCTCTATACATGTGCTGCTTCACAGAGCTGAAGGAAATCATGACACTACATGAAATGGGTCCATTCAAATCTATGCTGTCTGGGCTCTTAAGGTAGTCAGGCAATCATACTTCTCTCTAATTGATTTCCTGCCCACTCCCCACAGCATCCCATCTAACTCTCCATCTTCTCTTCTTTGGGCAAAACATTCCCATTTACTTCAATTGATTATCATTTGATGTGAAATTGGAGTTGGATTTTTCTAGCCTGGTCCTAGGATCACTGACACATAGCAGCTATCCCTTGGTGCTTACTTAAAAGTCTTTCTATTTGAGAGAATTCAGAGCTACCTCCATGATATGATGAGGCATCAAAGGAGCACTTTAGTGGAGGAAGCATTTAGCAAATGTTTATTAGATATTTGTTGAATTGAAAATTGTGTTGACCTTGCCTGAAACACAGACGCCAATTGCTTTGTCTTGTATTGTTTAACATTTTTATCAGTGATTTGAGTGAAGAAAATCAGCTTGCTTATCAGATTTGCAGATGACATAAAGTTAGAGGGATGATTATGACACACTGGATGGCAATAAATACTTGTTGACTGATTATAATGTTAGAGTCAGGGCTCCGAAGAGAGTTTATCGGCTATAGCATTGGGCTGAATGAAGTAAGATCAATCTCCTGGCACATAGCAGATGCTTAATAATTATTAATAGATTGGTTGATAATCAATTTCACAAGTACAAGATGAGGGTGAAATAGTTTGATGGTAGTTTATATAGAAATGATCTGGGTGCCTTGGAGCATTGCTAATTCATGAACAGTTCATGTGACAATAAACTGCACTAAGTGAGGCATGGCATTCAAAGCCTGCGAGGTGATGGTATTGTTGTGCTCTGTCCTAATCAGACCACACCATCTGGAGTATTATGTTTGGTCCTTGTTGCTACCTTTTAGGAAGGACATTGGTAAGCTGGAGGATATTGAGATGACAGTTAAGATGGGAAAGGACTTCAAGATTCAAGTCATATAAGAATTGGTTGTGGGAGGAGCCAAGAAGGGTAAATGGCTGTCTAAGTTTTTTAGATGGCTGCCTACATCATTTAAGATCTGTCACATCCAAATGAAACTTGTTCTGCTTATTCTCTGGGAAAAAACCAGAACTTGAGGTTGGAAGTTTCAGAGTGGCAAATTTGAGTTTGATACAGGGGGAAACCTCCTCAAAGCTAGAGCTTCAAAAGGCACAGGGCTGCCTTAGGAGCTCTTGGGTTCCCCTTTATTCTTCATACAAAGAGGGGATGATCATATGTCCATATTGTTGAAGGGATTCTTGGCTGACTGTGGGTTGGACCACAGAACCTCTGACTCATTCTGATATTCTCTGAGTGGTGAGAAGAACTACATTGAAGCAGCAGATGATCTCCATCTCCTGGCTTCCTTTGAGTCTCAGGTAAAATACTTTCTTCAGGAATCCTTTCCCATCTTCTTTAACCTCAGCTCTTCCCCTCTGCCCATCATCTCCCATTTCTTCTTTCTGTATCTCATTTGTCCACCAATGTTTGCATATTGTCGTGTCCTTTGAACAGTTAGCCACTTGAGAGCCAAGGCTGTTTTTGCTTTCCTTTGTATCCTCATTACTTAGCTCAGGGCCCGGGCACATAGGTGATTAACAATGCTCATTGACCGACTGCATCTCTGGGAAGCTTTGGATATTTAACAGAAATTGGTCTTAATATCCTTCCCAAATTCAGATCTGCTTTTTCTTTCCTTTTCATTTCTTTTGCTCACAGAAATCAGGAAAAAAGCCAAATCATTTGATCTTGACCCTTTAATTCATCCTTGTGAAACCACAGCTATAGTGGAGGTTGGCTATGCTTGCACTTTCCTTCCAAAACACATTCATTTCTGATTTTGACAACTCTTAGAGGCAATACTTAGCATTACACCAACCAAGAAATAGAATAGGTACATAGTTCAAACATTAACCTTGATTTTGACAACATAGCTTTCTATCACCCAGGAAAGATACATCCATTTTCCTGGAAGCTCAGCAGTCTTCAGTATATTTTCTTTCTTGACATGTCAGTAACCCTCATTTTTTTTATCCTGTATCCAGTACTTTTTAAACTGTGGGTCATGACCCTATATGGGGTTGTGAAAAATTTGGCAACAGTAAGAGGTTTCTAAATGTGCAATGACCAAAAATAAATTAAAAATCAAAAGTAATGAATTCGAGGTGCTTCTGGAAACTTTGCCCATGTTACATTGAAAAACTTTATTGCAGCCTTGGTTCTGAACACAAAGCATGAATGTTTTGCACTGCACATGCCCTCAGATCATGCAATGCCAAGGAACATTGCCAAAGCACAAAAAGGGGTGAGTAGAAGAAGTTTAAGAAACCTTATGGTTATTACACAGACCTAACAAACAAACAATACTCAATAAATACCCCTACATGTAAAAGTATAGGGGTATTACATATATATATATATATATATATATATATATACATATATATATGTAATATATTAGTAAAAATATATATGTAATTTATCAGTAAAAACCTTGGACTAAATATCTTCTGCTAAATACTCATGTTGAGATTTTTTCAACACTGATAAAGGATCATGGACCTAGTAACTGTGGGGAGATTGGAGCCCATAGGGATAGTACCCTTACGTTGTTGATTAGGAAGCTGAGGATCAGTAGGATGAAGAGACCTGTATATGGCCACACAGGCAAGAAGTGAGAGATATCAGATTTAAACCTGGGTTCTCTGACTCCAAATCCAGGAAGCTATCCATTGTGCCTTGCTACCTTAGTACTTCTTTTTTTTAATTAATTTATTTTTAGTTTTCAGAATTAATTTCCAAAGATTTTGAGTTCCAAATTTTCTCCCCATTTCTCCTTTCCCACCACCCCAAGACACCATGAATTCTGATTACCCCTTCCCCCAATCTGCCCTCCCTTCTATCACACCCCTCCCTTCCCTTCTTCCCTTTTTCTCTCTTTTCTTGTAGGGTAAGATAGATTTCTATATCCCATTACCTGTATTTCTTATTTCCCACTGGCCTGCAAAAACAATTCTCAACATTTGTTCCTAAAACTTTGAGTTCCAACTTCTCTCCCTTTCTCCCTCCCCACCCATCCCCAGTTAGAAGGCATGCAATTCAATACAGGCTATACATGTGCAGTTATGCAAAAGACTTCCAAAATAGTCATGTTGTGAAAGATTAACTATATTTCCCTCCATTCTATCCTGTCCCCCATTTATTCTATTCTCTCTTTTGACCCTGTCCCTCCTCAAAAGTGTTACTTCTAATTATCCCCCAATCATTTGCCCTTCCTTCTATCTTCCCCCAATCCTCGCTTATACCCTTCCCCCCTACTTTCCTGTAGAGTAAGATAGATTTTCATAACAAATTGAGTGTGCATGTTATTATTCCTTCTTTAAGTTAAATGTGATGAGAATTAGCTTCACTTTTCCCCTCTCACTTCCTCTCTTTTCCCCTCCTTTGAAAAAGTTTTTTCTTGCCTCTTTCATGAGAGATAATTTGCCTCATTCCATTTCTCCCTTTATCCTCCCAATATATTCCTCTCTCACCCCTTAATTTCATTTTTTAGATGTCAACCCTTCCTATTCAACTCACTCTGTGCCCTCTGTCTATACATATATGTACATATGTATGTATGTATAATTCATACAGTTACCTAAATACTGAGAAAAGTTTCAAGAGTTACCAATGTTATATTTCCAAGTAGGAATGTAAACAGTTCAACTTTAGTAAGTCCCTTATGAGTTCTCTTTCTTGTTTACCTTTTCATGATTCTCTTGATTCTTTCATGCTTTCTCTTGAAAGTCAAATTTTCTATTCAGCTCTTTTCATCAAGAATGTTTGAAAGTCCTCTATTTCATTGAATGGCAATTTTCCCCCCGGAAGTATTATACTCAGCTTTGCTGGGTGGGTGATTCTTGGTTTTAATCCTAGTTTCTTTGACTTCTGAAATATCGCATTCTAAGTGCTTCAATCCCTTAATGTAGAAGCTGCTAGATCTTGTGTTATCCTGATTCTATTTCCACAATACTCAAATTATTTCTTTCTAACTGCTTGCAATATTTTCTCCTTGATCTGGGAACTCTGGAATTTGGCTACAATATTCCTAGGAGTTTCTCTTTTTGTATTTCTTTCAGGAGGTAATTGGTGGATTCTTTCAATATTTATTTTGCTGTCTGGTTCTAGAATATCAGGGCAGTTTTCCTTGATAATTTCATGAAAGATGATATCTAGGCTCTTTTTTGACCATGGCTTTCAAGTAGTCCCATAATTTTTAAATTGTCTCTCCTAGATCTATTTTCCAGGTCAGTTGTTTTTCCAATGAGATATTTCACCTTGTCTTGTATTTTTTCATTCTTTTGGTTTTGTTTTGTAGCTTCTTGGTTTCTCATAAAGTCATTAGCCTCCAACTGCTCCATTCTAATTTTTAAAGAACTATTTTCTTCAGTGAACTTTTGAAACTCCTTTTCCATTTGGCTACTTCTACTTGTTAAAACATTCTTCTCCTCATTGGCTTTTTGGACCTCTTTGCCATTTGAGTTAGTCTATTTTTAAAGATGTTATTTTCTTCAGCATTTTTGGGGTCTCCTTTAGCAAGTTGTTGGCTCACTTTTCATGATTTTTCGCATCACTCTCATTTCTCTTCCAATTTTTCCTCCACCTCTCTGACTTGATTTTCAAAATCAATGTTGCACTCTTCCATGGCCTGAGACCATTGCATATTTTTTTGGAGGTTTTGGATACAGAAGCCTTGACTTTTATGTCTTCTTCTGATGGTATGCTTGGTTCTTTCTCATTCGAAAAGATGGAAGAAAACACCTTTTCACCAAGAAAGGAACCATCTATAGTCCTATTTTTTCCCAGTTTTTTGGTCATTTTCCCAGTCTGTTACTTGACTTTTGAGTTCTTTGTCAAGTGGAGGGTATGCTTTAGGGATCTGTAAGTTCTCAGTTCTTCCTAGGTGGCACAATCAAGGGAGAGGAGTTTACTCCTCTTCTGGCCTGCACTCTGGTCTGGGAGGAACCACAAGCTTTTCTGCCCAGGATCTGCCTGCAGGGTTCCTTCTCCAGAGCCTCCACCAGTTCCACCAGCCAGTGCTCCTCCTCACCCCAGGGTTGCCACTCAGGCCTGAGACCCAGATCTTCCAGTCTATTCACCCAGGATTTTTAGGCCAAAGGCTCTAAAAACAGAAGGTGTGCTGCAGTGGCTTCTGTCACCCTGGGGTCAGGGCTGAAGCCAGACTCTGATCCCTTCTCACTCAGGTGAACGAGCTTTTGCACTGACCTTTGAAGCTTTGTCATAGGTGGGTTGAGAAATCTGGGAACCAGAGCTGCTGCCTGTGATTCCTTGCCCTGAAGTCAGCTCCAGTTCTGTCTGTGCCAAGCAGTGTGGCAAAGACTGGGCTGTACTCTGCTCTGAGCCTGGTGCAATAGACCTTTCCTATCTGCCTTCCAGATCGCTTTGGGCTGGAAATCTCTTTTACTCTGTTGTTTTGTGGCTTCTGCTGCTCTAGAATTCGTTTAGAGTCATTTTTACAGCTATTTTATGGGCTATGGGAGCAGAGCTAGGGCAGGTCTGTCATTCTATCCTGCCATCTCCTCCCCCCCACCTTAGTATTTCAAGGAACATATTTTTAGTCTTATAATTTATTTTTTTTTATTTAACATTTTTGAAAGAAAAATTTGAAAGAAATGAATTAAAATATTAAAGTTGGGTTATAAAATGAACTTCACACATACAGAAGACATGTGGGAGGTCTGATGAGAGAGCAGCTCACCTGAGGTTCATAGAGGATAGCAATCTCCATAGATATCAATAAACAACATGATAGAGCAGACAAGGAAGCTCACTATATGTTAGTGCTATCTTAAAGTAGAATGAGCTGCTCCAGGAGGGAATGACTTCTCCTGCTCTGGAGATGTTTAAACTGAGACTAAATAAGTCCTTTATCAGGTATGTTTTTTTTTCAGGTATAGGTTTGACCAGCTGAAAACTGAGGTTGTTCCATCTTCAAAATTTTGTCATTCTACAAATTCCCACTCATTCTTTCTCAAATTCCCTACCACCCATAGTAGACAAAAGTTATTATAACTAGTTTATGTCACATGAGGGTCAATAACATCTTTTTTTTCCCTCAATTAAAAAATATTATTTAAAGTTTTGAGTTCCAAATTCTATCCCTCCCTCTAAGCAATCAGATCTAGGTTATACATGTGCAAATATGTAAAACATTTCCATATTAGTCATTTTGCACAAGAAGACTTGAATAAAAGAAAAAGGAAAAAGAAGGAAAGGAAGAAAGAAAAAGAAAAATAGTATGCTTCAGTCTGTACTTAATATCAATTCTTTCTCTGAGGGTAGATACTATGCTTCATAATTAGTCCTTTGGGATTATCTTGGATTATTTTATTGTTGATAAATGATTAAGCATTTAAAATTCATAAATCATTCATAATTTTTCATTGAACAATATTGTTGTTCCTGTGTGCAGTGTTTTCCTGGTTCTGTTCACTTCACTATGCATCAGTTCGTGTAAGTCTTTCCAGGTTTTTTTTTTCTGAAATCATCCTGTTTGTCATTTTAATAGCATAATAATATTTCATTACAATCTTAAATCACAGCTTATTTAAGCATTCACCAATTGATGGGCATTCCTTTGATTTCCAGTTCTTAACCAGCACAAAAAGAGTTGCTATAAATAGTTTTGTATATGTAGGTCTTTTTGCCTTTTCTGTGATCTCTTTTGGATACAGACTTAGTGGAAATGTTGTTGGATCAAAGGGTAGGCACAGTTTGGTTGCCTTTGGTCATGGTTCCAAATTGCTCTCCAGAATCATTGAATCTGTTCACAACTCCACCAAAAATGCATTAGCATCCCATTTTTTCCCACATTCCCTTCAACATCCAACATTTCCCTTTGTTTTTTTTTGTCATATTAGCTAATTTGCCAGGTTTAGGGTGATAGTTCAGAGTTGTTTTAATTTGCATTTCTCTAATCAGTAGTGATTTTGAGCATTTTTCATGACTAGTGATACCTTTAATTTCTTTATCTGAAAGTTGCCTGTTCATATGCTTTGACCATTTATCCATTGGGGAATGACATATATTTTTATAAATTTGTCTCAGTTCTCTATATATTTGAGAAATGATGCCTTTATCACAAAACTTGTTGTAAAGATTTCCCCTAGTTTTCTGATTTTCTTATCATTTTGGTTGCATTGCTTTGTTTGGGCAAAAGCTTTTTAACTTTATATTATAAATATTATCTATTTTACATTTTATAATGCTCTCTGTGTCTTCATTGGTCCCAAATTGTTCCCTCATCCATAAATCTGGCAGATAAACTATTCCATGCTGTTTTAATTTACTGATGGTCTTACCCTTTATGTTTAAATCCTTTATTCATTTTGATCTTATCTTGGTATACAACTTGAGATGTTGGTCTATACCAAGTTTCTGCCATATTCTTTTCCAATTTTCCCAACAATTTTTGTCAAATAATGGGTTTTTGTTTACCTTACATTAGATTACTGTGGTCATTTACTATAATGTAATTTGCACATGATCCATTTCACTGATCCACCACTCTATTTCTTAGCCAGTACCAGATAGTTTTGATAACTACTATAATGTAATTTGAGATCTGATATGGCATTTTTTTCATTAATTCTCTTGATGCCCTTGAGTTTTTGTTCTTCCAGATATATTTTGTTATTATTTTTTCTAGCTCTATAAAATAAGCTTTTGATAATTTGATTGATATGACACTGAATAAATAGATTAATTTAGGTAGAATTGTTATTTTTATTATATTGACTTGGCCTACCCATGAGCAATTAATATTTTTTTCAATTGTTTGGATCTGAATTTATTTGTGTGAAAAGTGTTATATAGTTGTGTATGTCATATAGTTCCTGAGTTTATGTTGGCTGGTAGGCTCCCAAGTATTTTGCATTGTCTACAATTATTTTAAATGGAATTTCTCTTTCTATCTCTTCTTGTTGAACTTTGTTGGTAACATATAGAAATGCTAATGATTTATGTGGGTTTATTTAGTATCCTACTGCTTTGCTAAAGTTGTTGATAATTTAATGCAGTAAGTCATTCCCCAGTTGATAAATGGTCAAAGGATATAAACAGATAGTTTTCAGAGGGAGAAATTAAAAATGCTGTAGTCATTTGAAAAAATGCTCTAAATCCCTATTGATTAGAGAAATGGAAATCAAAACAACTCTTAGGTACCACATCACACCTATAAGATTGGCTTATATGACAAAACAGGAAAATTTTAATTCTGGAGAAGATGTGGGGAAATTGGAACCCTAATACATTGTTGATGGAGTTGTGAACTGATCCAAGCAATTTGGAACTATATCCAAAGGGCTGTAAAAATGTGCATACTCTTTAACTCAGCAACACCACTTCTAGGGCTGTATCACAAAGATATCATAAGAATGAGAATATATATACGAATATATATCTATATCTATCTATCTATCTATCTATCTATCTATCTATCTATCTATCTATCTATCTCAGCTCTTTTTGTTGTGACAAAGAAATGGAAACTGAGGAGAAGCCCATTAATTGGGGAATGGCTGAACAAGTTGTGGTATTTGAATGTAATGGAATACTATAGTGCTATAAGAAATGATGAACAGGCAGACTTCAGAAAAACCTAGAAAGACTTATATAAACTGATGCTGAGTGAGGGGAGTAGAACCAGGGGAACACTGTGTGCACTTACAGACACATTGTGCGATGACTAACTTTGGTAGACTTGGCTCTTCTCAGCAATACAAAGTTTTATGACAACTCCAAAAAAATCATTATGGAAAATGCTATCAACATCCAGAGAAAGAATTATGGAGTCTAAATACATACCAATATATGCTATTTTCTCTCTCTTTTTATTTGTTTTGTTTCTTCTTTCTCATGTTTCTTTCTATTGGTTATAATTTTTTTTACAACATGACTAATGTGAAAATATGTTTAATATGAATGTATATGTAGAGTCTATATCAGATTGCACATCATCTTAAGGAAGGAAGGGAGGGGGAACAGTAAAACTCAAAAGCTTGTGGAACTGAATGTTTAAACTAAAAACAAATATATATTTTTTTAAATCAAGTAGTTTTATAGTTCATTCTCTAGGATTTTCTAAGTATGTCATCATATCATCTGCAAAGAATGATAGTTTTTTTTTTCCTCATCACCTCTTCTAATTGCTTCAATTGATTTTTCTTCTCTTATCACATAACTAACATCTCTAGTACAACATTAAATAATAGAGGTGATAATGGGTGTCCTTGCTTCACCCTGATTGTATTGGGAAAGCTTCTAACTTATTGCCATTACAGATAATGCTTATTGATGATTTTAGGCAAAATATTACTTATCATTTTAAGGTAAGCTCCTTTGATGCCTATACTCTCTAGGCTTTTTTTTAAAGTAGGAATGGTTGCTATATTTTGTCAAAGGCTTTTTCTGCATCTATTGAGATAATCATGATTTTTGTTGGTTTTGTTATTGATATGGTCAACTATGCTGATTGTTTTCCTAATATGGAGCCAGTCTTGAATTCCTGGTATAAATTCTTCCTCGTCATAGTGTACAATCTTTGTGTTATATTACTGAAATCTCCTTGCTATTATTTGATTTAAAATTTTGTACTTCAATATTCATTAAGGAAATTGATCTATAGTTTTCTTTCTATGTTTTGACTCTTCCTGATTTGGCTAACAATAACATATATGTGTCATAAAAGGAATTTGATAGGACTCTTTCTTCACCTATTTTCTCAAATAGTATATATAGTATTCAGAATAAATGTTCTTTAAATGTTTGGTAGAACTCCCTTGTGAATTCATCTGGTCCTGAATATTTTTTTTTCTTAAGAAATTCATTGATGAGACACAATAGTTAATGAATATAGCAATCTATATTTTGATAAACCCAAGGACCCCAACTTCTGGGATAAGAATTCACTGTTTGACAAAAATTATTGGGAAAACTGGATAACAATGTGGCAGAAACTGGGCATAGATCAATGCCTGATACCATACACAAGAATAAAATCCAAAATATGTAAAGCAGCTCTCTTTGTGGTGGCCAAAGCCTGAAAATCAAGGGGATACCCATCAACTGGGGCATGGCTGAACAAATTGTGGTATATGAATGTAATGGAATACTATTGTGCTATAAGAAATGATGAACAGGAAGACTTCTGAGAGGCCTAGAAAGACTTATATGAACTGATATTGAGTGAAAGGAGCAGAACCAGGAGAACTTTGTACACAGCAAAACCCACAATGTGCAAGGAATTTTTCTGGTAGACTTAATCCTTCATAGCAATGCAAGGACCTAAAAAGTTCCCAAAGGAACTTTGAGGCAAAACACTTTCCACATCCAGAGAAAAAAAATATGGAATTGTATTGCAGAATGAAGCAGACCATTTTCTTTTATGTTATGTTTTATTTGTTTATGGTTTCTCCCACTCATTTTAATTCTTCTATTCAATATGGCTATGGTGAAATTGTAATTAATAGGAGTGTATGTGTAGAACCTATATAGGATTGTGAGCCATCTGGTGTAGGGAGTGGGAAAGGAGGGGGAAAGAAGGCAGAGGGAGGTGGAAAAATCTAAGATATAGGGAGGTGATTACAGAACACTGAAAACAAAATAATTATTTAAAAAAAGAAATTTATTGATGGCATATTCAATTTCTTTTTCTAAGACTGATTTATTTGTATGTTTTATTTCTTCTGTTAATCTGGGAAATTCATGTTTTTTGTGGATATTCACCCATTTAATTTAGATTGTCAAATTTCTTGGTATATAATTGGACAAAATACCTCTTAATAATTCTCTTAATTTCCTTTTCATTGGTGGTAAATTCATCCCTTTTATTTTTGATACTAGTAAATTTTTCTTTTTTCCTTTTTTAAATCAAATTATCCAGTCATTTATCTATTTTATTGTCCCACCCCCATAAAGCCAGCTTCTAGCTTTATTTATTAGTTTAATGGCTTACTTACTTTCAGTTTCATTAATCTCTCCTTTGATTATTCTGGATTATCAATTTGGTATGCATCAATTTTTGGTTTGTTCATTTTCTATTTTTTAAGTTGCATACCCAATTAATTGTCTGTTTTTTCTCTATTTTTCTGATGTAAGTAAGTATAGATGTAAATCCTCCTCTAAGTACAATTTTGGCCACATCCCATAAATTTAGATATGTTGTCTCATTGGTATCCTTTTGCTTAGTGAAATTATCAGTTGTTTCTATGATTTGTTCTTTGACCCACTTGTTTTTGGATTAGATCATTTAATTTCAATTAATTTTAAACCTCTCCTTCCTTTATCTATTATTGAATATATTTTTATTGCCTTATCATCTTAAAGGGATGCATTTACTATTTCTGCTTTTCTGCATTTGGTTGTGAGGTTTTTGTGTCCTAATACATGATAAATTTTTTTTGTGTAGGTGCCATGTACCACTGTGAAAAGGTATATTCCTTTCTATTCCTGTTCAATTTTCTCCAGAGATCTATCATACCTAAGTTTTCCAGAATTTTATTCACCTCCTTAACTTCATATTTATTTTTTGTTTAGATTTATCTAGCTCTGAGAGGAGGAAGTTAAAGATCTCTACTAGTATAGTTTTATTATCTATTTCTTCCTGTAACTCATTCAAATTTAGTTGTATACCATTTGGGACATATATGTTTAATATCGATATGATATCATTGTCTGTGGTAACTTTCAGCAAAATATAGTTGCTTTTTATCTCATTTAATTAGATATGTTTTTACTTTTGCTCTACCTAAGATCATGATTGCTACCCCTGCTTTTTTTGCTTCAGCTGAAACATAATAGACCCTGCTCCAGCCCCTTACTTTTGCCCTGTGATATCTCTCTGTTTTGAATGTGTTTCTTTTGCCCTCCCCTACCCCTTCCCTTTTCACAAATGTTTTACTTTTGATCATTGCCTTCCTCAATATAACCTCCCTTTTAACAGTCCCTCCTTCCCTTTCTATTATCCCTGTCCTTTCTTTGCTTCCTTATAGGGTAAGATAGACATCTATGTACAACTGAATGTATATGTTATTACCGCTTTGAGCCAATTTTGATAAGAGTAAGGTTTAAGCTTTGCCCTCCACCACCATCCCCCATCTTTCCCTCTATGAAAATAGCTCTTTCATGCCTCTTTTGTGTGGGAAAATTTACCCTATTCAATCTCTTCCCTCCTTTTCCAGCGCAATTTTCTTTCTCACTCCTTAATTTTTTGATATCATCCCATTAAAGTCATCTTATAGCCACACCCTCTGTAGACATACTCCTTCTAATTGCTCTTATAGTAATACAATTCTCAAGAGTTACAAATATTATCTTGCCATAAAATATAAACAGTTTAACATTACTGAATTTTTTGTGTTTTTCTTTTTTTACCTTTTTGTGTTTCCCTTGAATCTTTTATTTGAAGGTCAAATTTTTCATTCAACTCTGATCTTTTAATTAGGAATGCTTGAAAGTTCTCCATTTTGCTAAATGCCAATATTTCCCCTGAAAGATTATATTCAGTTTTGCTACATAGGTGATTCTTGGTAGCAATCTTAACTCCTTTGCCTTCTAGTATATCATATTCCAAACCTTCTCATTCTTTAATGTGGAAGTTGCCAAATTCTTTGTAATCCTGCCTGTAGCTCCCTGGTATTTGAATAATTTCTTGTTGGCTCTTGCAATACTTTCTCCTTGAGCTGTGAGTTCTGGAATTTGGCTATAATTTTCATTTTGGAACCTCGTTCAGGTGATAGGTGGATTCTTTCAATTTTTATTTTGCCCTCTGGTTCTAATACATCAGGGCCATTTTCTTTGATAGTTTCTTGAAAGATATTGTCCAGGCTTTAATTCTTTTTATAATGGTTCATTCTTGTATTATCTCTCTTGGATCTATTTTCTCTGCCAATTGTTTTTTTTTCAATGAGAAATATATTTTCTTCTGTTTTTAAATTTTGTGTTACTGTATCTTGATGTATCTTAGAGTCATTAGTTTCTACTTGTTCAATTCTAGTTTTTAAGGAATTATTTTCAGTGAGCTTTTGTACTTTTTTTCCCAATTCTGTTTTTAGGGAGTTATTTTCCTCAATAATTTTTTGTATATCTTTCCTCATGCTATTGCTTCTTTTTTCCCTATGATTATCTTATATTACTCTCATTTCTTTTCCCAACTTTTTTTATACTTCTCTAATTTGCTTTTGAAAATCCTTTTTAACTTTTCTAGGAATTCTTTTTGGACCTGAGACCAAATTACATTTTTCTTTGATGTTTCACATGTAGCCATTTAGATACTATTATCCTTTTCTAATATAGTTAAGTTCCTTTTTGTTTGTTGGTTACTCATTTTTTTCCTCTCTTTTTTTGTGATGCAGTGTTTCTATGTGAGGATTGAGCTTTTGTCCTACACCATCCCAAACTTTTTATGCTGGGGTTCTTACCATTGACTTTCACTAGGCTTCACTGCATGCTTTCTCTGGAGAGTAGGCTTTCATTTTGGCTTATGCTAGTGGGGAGTGGGGCCTCCTTGTTGCTTTTCTCTGGGTGTAGGTTTTAGCTGCTGGCTAAACAGGGATGGGGCCCTGCTGCTGACTTGCTGTGGAAAATGGGTCTCTTTGTTAGTATGTTTGGGAAGAGTAATTTTGTTGTTGGCCTACCCCAGGCATGAAGCTCTGCGGGTGGGGTCCTATGGAAGCAGGGTCTCTCTGCTTGAAAGCCCCAGAGTAAGGTCTCATTGTTGACCAAATGGAGATGGGGCTTCTCTAATGGTCAGTGGTGGGGTCAAGGCTTCCCTGGTGGCTTGTGCTCAGGATGGGGGTCACTGGACTGGGGTCTTGCTGCATTGCACAAACTGCCCACTTGCCTAAGGGGCTTCTCATTTGTAGTAGGGTGGGCTCTTACTGGTAGATTGCCCCAGGCTTAGAACCTTGTTTCAGGTGCCCTGCTGTGAGGCTGGCTGCTGCTGCTCTTGGACCTTGCTCCTCTCCAATCCCAGTGACACAGACCTTCCCAGCCAGACTGGTGAGCTGCATTCCCTGCACCTAGAGCAATTCTGAGGCACTTTTATAGTTGTTTGGAGGGGAAGTTGACTGGACTTCAGAGTGTTCCTTCTTCACTCACCATCTTGGCACCAAAAGTTTTCATGTTTATTTTTTAAATTTTTTAAAATTATTTTTTAATTTTTTAAAAAAAATTAAAAGTTTTAATTTAAAAAAAATTATTGATAACCTTAATTTTCATGTCACTTACATTTCCCAATATGTACACCCCCTTCTATTCCAAAAGAGCTATTCCTTAGAGGAAGGAATAAAAAAGACAAAAAAATTATCTATCCCAGCTAACAAGGTAAGACCCAAAGACAATAATCTAGGCATTATTCCTCGCTCATCATCCCCCAGCTCTACAAAACCAGGAGGATGGTGTCTTCTCTTGGATCTTCTTTAGGACTCACCTTGGTCATTATCTTTCCAAAGTATTATTCACTTTCAGTAGATTTGTGTGAATTTAGTAAGTCACATAAACTTCCCAAGAGTCAGTCTCCTTTTCTGTTAAATGAAGGGGCTGGATTATGCGGTCCCAGGAGCTCCCTATAGCAGTGAAATCACAGATCCTGTTCCTGCAACTCAGCAGGGCCAGCCATTCATCATTCCTTGACTTAACTTCTGCTGGAGATTGCTGATAATTGGCTTCTGCTGAGGACAAATGCTTCTTAAGGAGAATAGAGCATCTTTGAAATATTCTGAACCCAATATGACTAGAGCAGAATAACAAAAAAATATACTTTAAACAAATATAACAGTGCAATTTCTCTACAGATTGGCATAATTCTATCATTCATATGAAAGTGGCATAAAAACTGCCTGCCACTTTAGTTTTACTACCTTAAGAGGGTGAGAATATGTCTATGTCACTCATAGGACTTGGACAAAGTACTCAAAGTACTTTGAATTTGAGTGATGGTACAAGAGTTTTGATAGACTGAGAGAACTTCATCCCTGGAGAAATCTCTGAATTACTAAGGGAGCTGATAAAGGATTGATTTTTCAGAAATGAAGGTGTGTGGCTTTCTGGTACATCCCTGAACAGGAAGGGGAAGGAAAGGCCTCAGTTTTGGCCTTGGCCAGGCATTGTTCTCCCACCCCCCACACTTAAACACATCTTATCTGGATGCTTGTTTTGAAGACTTTAGAGGATTTGGGATTTCTTACCTTCTTCTTGGTTTTGTAGCATTTCTCTGACTTCCCAAGTACCTGGCAGAAAAGTCTGCTTTCAGGATCCAAGGACAGGATTGGAACGCAACAAAGAAATGAAACCATGCCCATGAGGAATTTCTTTAGAACCTCATAAATATGAGAAAAGAATTTCTAGCACCTAGGAGCTGAATTAGTCATTTGCCACAAGGGATCTCCAAGCCTGAGCTCAGTTTCCCTTGGACTATATATGCACTTGTGAGAGAGTGTGTCACAGACTTAAGAAAGGGATATTGTGTACCAATTATTATAATACCTTAGTAAATATCCCTTTCTAAAATCTACTTGAGTCTGGATAAAGTAATTCTCCATTAATAGTTTAGTACAGACCTGGGGATTTGAACCAATGGCTATAGAGAATCACCCTTGAACCCTGAGAAGGAGATGTGACTAAACTCTGGCAACCTAAATCATCAGTGGATATGGGGGTTGGGATGAGGATACTCCAGAGCTTACTTACATGGGTTACATTTACATAAAATTTTCAAACCAGTGGGGAAAATATGGTTGACATTGTGGTGTAGCAGACTAAGGGATGGATTATAAGGGGGTGGGTCTGAATCAAGCTTCTACTACTTTACCATTATTACGAGCTTGGGCAAACCATTTTACTTATATAGGTGTCGATTTCCAACTGTGTAAAATAAATGGGTTAAGCTAGATGACTGTAGAGATCCCTTTCAGATGGGAATTCATGGTCCTATGATCCCAAGCCATTCTGTTGAGCATGACCTACTTTGGAGGGAGAAAGAAGGAATTGACCCTAATGCTTAGGTTGTCTCCTAAAGGCTTACTGCTCAATCTTCTCCTTATCTAATTATTTTTCATGTCCTGCCACAATTTTCCCCCAGGAATGTTACAAAAATCATCAGATTTGATTAATGCAGAGTGCTTTTTCAGGTATTTTAGTGAGTTGATTTGTTTGAATTTTATGTGGTTAGTTGACAGTCGGGCTGAGGCAATAAAAACTGAGAAATGAAAATACAGGCTTATTCTTAGTTAACATATGCTTCCTGTATCAACCCCATAAAACTCCACATTTGTGAATTTCATTCTGATACTATCATGTTATTGGAAATAGCTAAGGGTTCCATTATAGGGACTTCTCTGAAGGAAAAACAAGCACACCAATACAGTGAGATGTTTTGTAGGAAGGACACATAAGACCATAGAGGCAGAGATGGAAGGTACTTCAAATTCATCAAGTGAAACTGCTTCAATTTACTTATGAGGAAATTGAATTACCTTCTTCTTGGTTTTGTAGCATTTCTCCGATTTCCCAAGTACTTGGCAGAAAAGTCTGCTTTCAGGATCCAAGGACAGGCTTGATCCATAGACTGGAACTCAACAAAGAAATGAAAGTCTAGGGCTGTTAGGTGAATTGTTCAAAGTCACTTAGCCAGGAAGTATGACAGGCATTTTAAAGTCATGTCTTAGGATATAGCTTTAAATTTTTTTTTTTAATTTTGGGCACAGTACTGATTAGATAGTTTATGTTAAGTTATTGGATGGAAAAATGAGAGATGAATGTAGACAATGCTGAAAATTTCAGGAAATCACTGGGTGATTTATCTTCATTGAAGCCAAAGCTTCCACAAATTTAAAAGAATTATTTAAAGAGAGGAATGTTTTATGGAGCCCTATACCAGTAATATCTCCTTGGGTGCTTTACCCATCTTCATTGCTTTCTATGTTCTCTGGAATTTGTCTAGAATATTCCAAGGAGTTTTTCTTCTCGAATCTCATTCAGGACATGACTGGTGGATTTTTTTCAATATTTATTTTACCCTCTAGTTCTAGAATATCAGGGAAGTTTTCCTTGATAATTTCATGAAAGATGATGTCTAGGCTCATATTTTTGATCATGGCTTTCAGGTAGTCCCATAATTTTTAAATTGTCTCTCCTGGATCTGTTTTCCAGGTCAGTTGTTTTTCCAGTGAGATATTTCACATTGTCTGCTATTTTTTTATTCCTTTAATTTTGTTTTATAATTTCTTGATTTTTCATAAGGTCATTAGCTTCCATCTGCTCCATTCTAATTTTTAAAGAACTATTTTCTTCAGTGAGCTTTTGGATCTCCTTTTCCATCTGGCCAGGTCTGCTTTTTAGGTCATTCTTCTCCCTATTGGCTTTTTGGATCTCTTTTGTCCTTTGGATTAGTCTATTTTTTAAAGTGTTATTTTCTTCAACATTTTTAGGGTCTCCTTTAGCAAGCAGTTGACTTGTTTTTCATGATTTTCTTGCATCACTCTCATTTCTCTTTCCAATTTTTGCTCTACTTTTCTTATTTGATTTTCAAAATCCTTTTTGAGCTCTTCCATGGCCTGAGACCAATTCATATTTTTCTTGGAGGCTTTGGATGGAGGAGCTTTGACTTTGTTGTCTTGTGTTTGCATGCTTTGGTCTTTGTTGTCACCAGAGTAAGATTCTGTAGTCTGATTCTTTTTCTGGTTTTTGCTCATTTTCCCAGCTGTTTACTTGAATTTGGGCTCTTTGTCAAGATAGTTCTCTGGTTCTAGTGGTGGTGAGAGGGGTGTACTGCCAGATGCTCAATGCCCCCACAATATGTAGGCCTAGAGCTCTAGAAACAGTGGCTACAGCTGCCCCTGCTGCTGCTGAGGCTGCTGTGGGTTCCTCTGACCCCTTCCCCCTTAGCCACCCTGGGACTAGGGCCAGATCACTCCACTCTCCTGCACTGGTCCCACAGTCTTTTCCCATTGACCTTCCAATTTATCTTCAGTGTTTTGGGGTCATGAAGTCTGGAGACTTCACAGGTGTGAGAGATTCAGTCTCTTCAAGGTCTGTGCAGGTCCTGTCTGTGCATTACCCAGCCCACACTGGACTTCACTCTTCTCCCAGCTTGGCGCAACAGACACTTCCTGGTGGCCTTTCAGGCTGTCTTAGACTGGATATTTACTTCACTCAGTCATTCTGTGGGTTCTGCAGCTCCAGAATTTGTTTAGAGCCATTTTCACAGGTATTTGACTGGGCTTGGTGGGAATGCTCTAGAAAGTCCATGCAATGCTCTAGAAACTCAGCAATCTTGGCTCCATCCCCCAAGGCAAGTCATTTCTGTAGGAGATATTACTGGTATAGGGCTCCATAAAACATTCCTCTCTTTAGATAATTCTTTTAAATTTGTGGAAGCTTTGGTTTCAATGAAGATAAATCACCCAGGCTATGAAGGTGAGATTATTCAAATACTTCTAGTTGGCTTAGGAAAATTGCCAGACTCAGAGGAAAACCTCTTTTCTCTCTCTCCAGATATTAGTCATCAAACAAGAATTTAGAAAGCACCTACTATGTGTCAGGTACTGAGAATACAAAGAAAGGAAGTCTCTTCTCTCCAATGGCTCACAACTTAACAGGGGAGACTATGTGCACATGACCATGTAAAAGATCCTATAGACAAGATCGACTAGACTAAGTCAGCAGAGGGGAGGCATTAGAATTAAGGGTCCCTGGGACCCTTGAGTGGAGCAGGGGATTGGGGCTGTTTATTTTTTAATTACTAGAAGGTAAGAGAAACTTTTGTAAATCCAAGTGAACAAAAAAGATCTGGAGGCAGTGTGGCATGACGGAAAGAACTCTATTTCTAGAGTTACAGAACATAGGTTCGAATCCTGTTTCTCATGCCTACTATTTCTATGATTTGAGGGAAGATAGGTGGTGCAGTAGATAGAGGACTGGACCTGAGTCAGGAAGGCCTAAGTTCAAATCCACTGTGACCCTGGGAAAAGGTCACATAGATGCTTTCTCTCTCAATGTCCTCATTTGTAAATTGAGCTGGAGAAGGAAACAGCAAATCACTCCAGTATCTCTAGTATCAACTTCAGGTGGATACAACTGAAAATGATTAAACAGCAATAACAAATACCAATAACAGAATTGCTATGATTGTAGGCATGTTCCCATCTCTGGGACCCAGTTTCCTAATCTGTGAAATAATGGTGTTGGACTAGATTTACCTCTAATTCCATGATGTTCTGATCAGACAACTAGGTGTGGTTTGAACCCCAGGGGGCTTTTAGTTTGACTAGTAAGTGTTAGAAGTAGGATCTGAACTCAAGTTCTCCTGACACTGAGTTCAGAACTCTTTTCACTCTATGTTGTTAAATCTGTGTCTCTCTGCCTTGAGACAATTGTTCAAAACTTAGTCTTACTGTGTGGGCAGCAGCATTAGGAAAACAGCACGTGCCATTTATGTGCATACTATGGGGTCTCTCCCAGAGATAGCAGGGAGACATATCATTCAGACGTGGGAGTGGAGGCAGAATGTCGATCACTCTGAGGCATTCCTGGCCACAGTTCCATCTCATGGGCTCATGGGCTCTAGTGGGACCTGTCATTTTCTGGCTCTCCAGCCAGCTCCTGGCAGTGTCTCTGGTGGGGTTGGTTCTACTACAGATGGGGGGGAGTGATGAACAGCCTCTCCCCCCCACCCCCCTCCCTCCTCACCACTGGAACACCTGCAGATAATGAGGCTGTTGTTCACAACAGAAGCATTTCCCCAGCATAAGCCCTCAGAAGCATTACTGCTAATGTTCTAGCTAAAATCCCTGGGTCTACATGACAGCTCTGGGCTGGAGATCTCATCCGCCAGCCCTCATTTACTGTTCTAATGGTTACTGAACTGTGGCTGACTAACTGGGCAGTCTTTAGGACTGGAGCATAAATCATTTGATCAGGAATGAACTTGGAATTAGCATCTCTCAGTCTGCTTCCATTAAACAATTCCAGAGCACAGGTGATGTTCAACACCTGTTTCAAACTTTTACCATCTATGATCTTAGAGACTCAAGTGATCTATGTGATGAGCAGGTTGAGGAGTAAGAAAAAAGCTGATAAGACTAAATGTAAACTCTTATTCTTGGGTTCAAGAACTCAACTTTATAAGTCCAAAGTGATTGAATAAAAGCTTTTCTGAAAAAAAGATCTGGGAGTCTTACTGCAAGTCCAATTTAAGCTAATACTATTGAATGACAATCAGGAAACCTAATGAGGTCTCAGGCTGTATTAAAAATGGGATAACCTTCAGGAATAAAATGGTGACAGTCCAGCAGTGTGGTGGCCAAGTCTGAAGACATCTGGAGTTTTGTTTATAATTCTGGATGTCATATTTAGAAAGGAATGTCCAGAGGAGGGCAACCAATATAGTGAAAGACTTTGCATCTATACAACATAAGGACATGTTAAAGGAAAGGGGATGGTTAATCTGGAGAAGAGAATACTTGGGGGAACATGATAGCTTTACATCCTGGAACAACTGACCCCCAAAGACGAAACTGGAACAATGAATCTAAGTTTCAGAAAGGCAAATTTTAGATTTGGTCTCAACAATCTCCTTGTGATCACAGCTATCCTAAAATGGGATTTTCTACCTTTGGAGGCGGTGGACTTTACTTTACTTGAGGCCTTCAAGCCAAGGCTGGGTGATTCCTTGTTAGGGCCAGAGCAGTAGGGATTCCTTTTGAAGTTTCTGTAGTCTTTTCCAGTTGGTTGCATGTTCTCTCCTCCACTGGATTATTAAACTCCTTGAAGGCAGAGACTGTCTTTTGCCTCTTTTTTATCCCTAACACTTGGCAAGGTGCCTGGTCTATAGAAGGTCATGGATTGATTTATTGTTTAATTATTAATGGATTCTATAAAAGAAAAGGAAGTTTATTATTTTAAAGACTATTTTCTGTTCTCCCAGGGCTTTGACAGGGTCTTCTGAAGTAGTGAAAAGAAAAGAGAATTTTTGTTAGTTTCCCCACCCCCCCTAATGCTAGAAGAAAGCAGGTCTTCAGATCCAGAGAGGGGAGAAGTTAATATAAAAAGCAGGGCTGGCCCAGATCCACAAATGGTCTATAGATCACTGCATGGTGGCTCCGTCTTCTCACTCCTAGCTCTTTACATTACTAAAAGGAGAGATCACAAAAAGTGTAGGATAGCAACCTAGTGCTAAAATGACAGAATCTGACTTAGTCATTCTGTTGACATAGTCTTTCCTTTACCATGTGACAAATTATACAAAATTGTTGACAGTTTGGCCTTGAAGGTTTTCCAGTCGGTATGCATGCTGCCCCGGTTCTCTGTATGACCCCACTAATGAGGGTCTCTCCCAGTGTTAGCATGAACACAGATGTCAGTCAGACTTTATGCATGTATTGATATTTGTCAATGGGTGCAGATGAAATGCTTATACCAATGTTGAATAGCACTGAAGGAAGAACAACATTTAGATGTTGCCAATGAAGACGATGAAAATGAGGCTCAGTCGTAGTAGAAACTTCCTGAATTTTGTGTCCAGTGCTCCCAAAGTAGGACTTTAATCTGGTGGCCACAGACATGGTGCTAAAATTTCCCTTGTGTTGGAGCCACATTGGACAGACTTTTGGGATCTGGATGTTAAATTTTCAGTGGTAGCACTTACACCTTGGCAATCAGCAAACACTACAAATCAAATCCATAAAAAATTATTGTTTTTTTGATTTCTAGACTTAAGAAAGTGATGGAAAATACAATTAATGCAGATGAAAATTACAAGTGTGTCATGTTATATTTTTTATTTTTTTCTGGAGAGTAGGTTGTTCAAATTTGCCATTATAGCCCCGCTCATGCCCATTTAAATCACCAAAGGGCAAAATAAGTGGGTACAACTCCCCTTCATCCAATTGCAGATGTGGAGGTCTCTGAGTATGGGATGTTGCATCTGCTAACTGCTGGATCAATGCGTTCACTGGTTTTGCTAAATGTTTTGCTTGTTTCCTTTTAAGTCTTCCTTAAAATGGATGTTTTTTTCTGGATAGGACAAGTAGAAGGAATCTATATGGAAATTGATGCGATGACAAAAGGTACCAACTAAAACAAGGTATTTGAAAGACAATTTACAGCTATCTACCAAAGGAACAATGTTGGTGAAAGCCCTTTCTATATTATTTTAAAATGAGACCTTCAGACACATTTCCTCACTCTGTTGTTGAAAGCATGACAGCAACAATTTCTTACTACATTTGAAATAAATTCACTGAACTTTCCTGGCTCTTCTCTATCTGCTTTAAATGAGGCGCTGTCAGGAGCCAGGAGGCAGATTGACAGGATGGAGGCATTGAGGAAAGAGTACTTGGAGTACTTGACTCTGGGAATCAAGATTCCTGGATTTTGAATCTCTTTCCTACGAGAACGCTACTGGGCAAGTCACTTCATCTTGGTAAGCCTCAGTTTCCAGGAAAGTAAAATGGGTGAGTGGTGGTTCCCTCAGAGATCTTCTGTTACTCTTTCTTCCCTTAGGAATCTCTTAGCTTTTATCAGGATCTAATGAGGGAATTATTTTTAAAACTTTAAAGTGACATATAAATATCATGTCAAGAAGCACTCATTTAAAATGCATATTTTAATTTAGTTAAATATTTCCCAATTACGTATAAAAGAATTTTTGACTTGCACTTTAAACATTTTTTTGTTTAATTCTCTCCCTCCCTCCCCCCACAGTAGGCCAGCCATATATGATATTGATTACACATATGAAGTTATGCAAAACACATTGCCATATTCACCATTCAACAAGCATTTACTAAGCCTCTGCTGCGTCCCAGACCCCGTGCTGAGTCTTAGGATGTAGAGACCGTCAAAAACTGTCAAAGTTTTCAGTTTTAGGATGAGAATGGGACTCAGAGGCTATTCATTCTGATGGTGCCTGAACACCAGTTCCCTCTACAATCTTCCCTGTAAATGGCCATCCAGGCTTTGCTGGAAGACCTCCAGGGACAGAGAGCCTACCGCACCCCAGGCCACTCTGCGACCACTTTTACTTTGCTCAAGGTTTGCCTGGCACCAAGGACAAATTCTCCAATTGGTGATTCTCATCTATTGCTGCTCATTCTGCCCTCAGAGGTCAGGCAGGGCGAAGCTGGACCCTCTACTCATAAAGTCCCTTCGGATCCTTGAAGACAGCTCTGTGGTCCTCATGAGTCTTCTCTTCTATTCCACATCCCCAGAGCTTTCGACCAGTCCTCATTCGCCATGTTTTCTAGGTCTTTCACCATTATTCTTGCACTCCCAACATATGATCATTATGCTAAAGTATCATAATCACTAATAAAAATGATAAACATGTAGAATAATAAAACATTTGGGAAAAGATGGATCTCAAGGAGTGTTGTACTTTTGCCTTACAGTCCCTGACACATAGTAGGTACTTAATAAGTGCGTGATGGGTTTGTAGTCAGAAGACCTGGACTTGATTTTTGGCTCTGCTTCTTAAAAGCTGCATGACTTTGGGCAAATCATTTCCCTTCTCTGGGTCTCAGGTTCCTCCTCTGTAAAACGGGTAAGTTGACCAGATGATCTCTAAAGTCTTGTGAATATTCAACTTCTCAAATGGACTCTGGGATCTCGTCAGTGTGAGTATTCCTTCCAGCAATGCTTATAATAACCCATCCATCTCTGTTTGTCCCACCTGACTGTTCTCCCATAAGCTTGGCACAGAAAGTCCACCTTATATCCTGGAAGACTCCCTGGTTTTCTCTTGACATCATGAGTTCTTGGAAGCTCTTAGACTATCTAGCTGTCATTTCTTGTCCTTTCCATGTGATACCTTCTTCTTTGATTCATCAATTAATCAATGAATATTTATTAAGTACCTAGTGTATGCAATGGGTTGTGCAGATTGATGGGAACACAAAAATAAAAATAAAATGTCCCTGCCTTCAGGGAACTTACGTTCTACTGATCATTCTTTTCCCTGATGACATTCTTTGTCAACTCCACATCCTCTAATTGCTGAGCCAGGCAGTCAATCAGAAAAGTGTTTATTAAGCACTAGGCACTGTGGTAAATTCTGAGCTGACCAAACAAATATAGAAACAGTCCTAAGAATCATATATAATAAAGAGAAATGCAACTAGGTAAGATACATAAAATGTAAATTAGTGCCATCAGGCTCTGAGTCCAGAAAGATCCTAGCTGATGGGCACATTGACTTAGTTTTAAAATGCAATGTTATCTGTGTTTTGTTTATCTTTATTTATTTTGTTAAGTCTTTCCAAATTACATTTTACTTTGGCTCCAACCTCATTCAAGAGTGTTCTGGGCTACATATCCCCTGCAGAACTGATGTTTGACATGTCTGGTGTAAATAAATGGAAGGTCATCTTCAAGGAGAAGGCACCAACAATGGGGAGACCAGGAAGGTCCTCCTCCAAAAGGTGGGCTTTGAGCTGAGTCTTGAAGGAAATTTAGAAGCTGAGGTGACTGGTTGAAGGATTCCAGGCATGGAGGAGGACCAATACAAAGGTGTGGAGATAGGAAATAGATGGTGGTGCCCCAGGGACAGCAAATAGCCCAGTGGTGCTATGATTCCCAAATAATGAATAAGAAATAAAGAATGTGGTATCGGGACCATTCACACACTGTCAGAGGCTGATGAAAGGAAAATGGTGCACATGCATTCAGAGATGAATCAGCAAAAAGCACAAGAAGGAAAAATCCTTGACATGACCCACAATAGAAATTATTTCTAAGTATAAATAATTGTAAAGGCATGCTGACTTGCTTCTTTGTTGTTATTTTAAAATTAAGTATCTAATGGGTTATTTTAAATTTTTTAAAGTTTTAAAAACTGTTGCAGAGAACTAAGCCTAGCGCATCCTTATGCACTTTGGTCAGAATAAGATAGGATTCCCAGGGCATTCACCGACATGAGAAGTGTAATGGGCCCCAACTGCATTGGTGAGGCTTCCTCTCTTGGACTTAATTACTTAATTATTGAATATCTATCCCAAGGCAGAAAATACCCAGTGTATTTTGTCATTCTTGAAAGGGCAAAAAAGAGGGACTACATTAAAAAAAAAGAATATAGTAATTTTTAAGAATCAACTATCTGTAGAAAGTTACCAACAGTTTCCAACATATTATAACAAAAGCTGACTGCCCTCTGCTGGACTGTTTGTTAAAAAAAATAGCAAATCCTCAAATTGTAGAACTGTATAAAA
Source organism: Bettongia penicillata ogilbyi (assembly GCA_023548195.1). NCBI lineage: Eukaryota > Metazoa > Chordata > Mammalia > Diprotodontia > Potoroidae > Bettongia > Bettongia penicillata. The sequence continues at coordinate 9,627,212 of JAJHZJ010000453.1, forward strand.
TCCTATGAGTAGGAATACAGGATAGAATCATCTAAGCAAAAAAAGTGGGGGATGAATTCTAGGAAGAGAGGTCAACTTTTAAAATACACATTTTAATAATCATGAAATGTTAACATGATTTTGACTACATTCATTTAAAATCATATTGTCCCTTTTAATATTCCTTCAAAGAAAATTCCAGTTAGTTTCATGTTTCAGCTAAAACAATAGTAGCATAGGAAAAAAAAATTTCTGAATCCCAATCTTTTTTTTAAGTTTTGTAATATTTGCATTTTAAGCAATTTATTTTCCATTTTCCTCCTTCCCCTATGCAGAAGTCCAGAGTGATGGGGAGAAAAAACCCATGTCTTTCAAGGGAACCTAAAGGAAAGTAAATATAAATCTCTATTAATTCCTTTTGAGACTTCCCCATTGTATTGTAGTTTGCTTTTCTTTTCCTTTCAGCAACATCTCTTTCTCTTAGCAAGGGAACCAAAATGGAGAATTCCTTTCCAGGCAGATCCGTCTAGCCTGGCATGATGGGAAACATCCTGGATTTGGTGGTAGAGGATGCTTAATCAAGTCCTGGTTCTGCCACTTATTATCTAGGTGGTTTGGGGCAAATCACTTCATTTCTCTGGGACTCATTTCCCCCATCTGTAAAACAGAAGTGTTGGACTACATGGCCTCTGATATATCTTCCAACTCTTCAACTGTGATCCTGACTTTAAGTCTCTGGTGTTAGCAAGTAATACAAAGCCAATCCTGTGGTGGGGGTGGAGTGACAGTAGGGCGATGGAGGGTGGGGCTGTCCCTCATCCAGGCATTCTCTATATTTCATTGAACTTCATGGGCTTATATCTTCATTGTGTCATCAGAAAACTCTTTAGGGAGCATGTGCAGAACAAGGCAGAGCCTTGAAAAACTCATAACCTTTGATTAAAATACTGGCATATAGGCTCCTGGAGAATAGGCATTGTTCCATTCTTTGTCCACACATCTCCAGCATGTAACATAGAGCCAGATACATAATTGGTACTTAATAAATGAACATTGGTTGATTTAATTTAATTCTTACCAGATCCTGAATTCTCTCTCATTTGGATTCCATTAAAAGCTGCTTCTGTTCCTTGTTTGGGACAAGAGACAATCTCTGAATTCTGTTCTTCCAAGGCAAGCACAAAGCTCTTTGCTCAGACTTTTCTCATGGATGAACAACATTTGGACCAAAAAGATACTTTCCTCTTATGTTTTCCTTCCATATTTATGAATGCAGGCTTCCCAGAAGCTCTGGGAGGAGAGGAATGCCTAGAGTCCAGGACGAGGAAAGAACATGACCTACTACTCTCTTTATCTCCTAGCAGGAGTGAAATGGAGGAGTGAGCGATCATCAGGCTAATTTTATCAAAGAGGGACAGTCAATCTGGGAAATTCAAATTCCCCTCACTCCCCCCACCTCCACCTTTTAAGAGCATTGTAGTTTTTGCTTGTGATAGTCGGGTAATTTCTTTAACTCCCCATTTCATTTAGCATGGGTAGACTGAGCCAAAGAGATGAATGAATTAAAAATGGCAGCTCTCTTTGTGTAATGGAATGACAATTGCACAGGCAATCACTTTATCTGATTGTCTGGGGCAACAATGATTCCAGGTGAAGTCCCAGAGTACCTGGGAGAGATTTTAAATCTGCATCTATCACCAAATATTTCCTAAAGAAAAATGTGAATGACAGTTTATTATCTAAAACCCAAAACAGGTTTCCCTCAAAATACCTAAAACCTTGCATGGCAGAGAGGATTCCGTCTTTTGGTTGAAAGTGTTGATTCTCAGTGCTTGTAGTGAAACTAAGGAACATACCATCTAGTTTAAATATGTAGAGATAACAGTGATGTGGGTTTTTGTTTGGTTCAACTCAATACAAAACGAGAGAAGAGCTCTTGGCCTCCCAGCCCTGACTTACTTTATAGGAACGACAATACAATTTACTGTTTTGGAATTGTTCCCTGGAACTTAGTTTGAAAGAATAGTTCAGAAACCAGGCCTCAATTTCTCTAAGTTCAAAAGAGAAAACATGGGAGCTAAGATCATCTCTGTGCTGTCTTTTCCTTCGTCTGAACCCAAAGGGATTTTGCCATTGCCTGCATACAGTAGTAATTGTCGTGTGCCAATTACCCATCATCACACGCTATGGTTTGTGTCAATTTCAGTGTTTGTTTCCCAAATATGTTTACCAGGGAAATGGGGCTATGGCTGTGTGACCATTGCAAAGGAGGCCAAAGTTTTTGTACCTGGCACCTCCAGATGCACAGAGATACAGCAGTGTGTCTATCTGTAGAAGTAGATAAACAGAAAATGTACCAAACTCTTTGAATTTTTAACGCAACGTAAAAGGTTAATAATGTTGAAAAATGTATTTTAAGGTCACAAATGTGCATCCCCAAATGAGACAGATTTTGTTTTGAGTCTGGGTGCTTGAAGGGTTTTAGGCTGTGTGCGTTCCAGGCTCTGCGTTCTTCTCATCAACAGAGGGCGCTCTGCGGTTTCCCAAGTCTCTCCTGAGCTGAAGCAAGGCTCGGAGCGTGGCATCGCACAGCCTGGCTTTGCAAGCGAGCTGGTTCCTATAAACAGACTGAAGCTCTCCCAGACTGTCCAATGTATAATGTATCGGGAATGTTACTGATCTCGCCAGCGACATCCAGGCATGAAAGAGAACCCCATGATTTGAAAGAGTCGGATTGAAGTGACTTTTAAGTCAGTGGTCCCTGTGATTACTGGAGCACCACCCCAAACGGTTAGTGCTGGAAATGGTATGCAGAGAGCCCAGGCACTAGCTGAAATCCCCGGCTCCCCTGCAGATGAGCAAGGGTGACAGCTTTATTGATGGTGCTTGCCTGGGTGCTGAGAGGCCAGGAGGCTTTTGGTGCGCAGCCGGGTTCTTTGCAGCTTAAATAAATTGTAGCTGTTTGCTGTTAGAGGCAAGGAAAAAGCTAACTAAGCCCTCCTATGGTAATCTGTCTGGATCATAATGGATACAAGAGAGTGGTGTGGGAAGCTTCCTTCCCAGTGCTGGGTGATAGAGAAGATTTCAGTTGCCAGGACCATCCATTTTTCACCTGTCAGGGGTACGAAATTTAAGCTGAAAACTTGAAAGAATGAAAAAAGATGCACTTCAAGAAAATTAGATTTTCTTGGGGGCATTTGTCCAAGATCTACATTTACTGATATGTAATTTATTAGACTCTTTTCCACAACCAAGTAATCATAACCAGGCCAGAAAGGGATGGGCCATGGTGGAAAACTTTATAGATGTTGCTGTAGGGCTCCGGGAGAGCAGCTGGGGTCTGTCTGGGGTGGAGGTGGGGGAGGCAGAATCAGCAGAGTGAGAGGAGAGTATGAGGCCCCCACTATTTCAAATGAGTAGGTCCTAGATGAAAGAAATAAAGTCACAAATAATGCAGTCAAGGAGGACGTGCATGCCAAGAATGTTAGCACAACATGAGGGCTGAAGGACTTTTAAGGAGTGAGATGTGTCCTAGAAAACCCTCTTAGTTTAAAATATGCCCCTGTATCCCTGAAGCCAATGCCTGCCTGGCTTCATTCTTATGTTAAGTCTATGTCTTAGTGGCATCTAGGTGATAAGCAAACGTTCAAGAACACAGCTCCTGGGAAAGACGAACAGTGATCCCTTCGTCACTCCACTCCCCCACCAATCCTTCAGCAGAAGATGCCAGAGGCCCTGCTTGTGCCTCATGGAGATATATTTACCAGTAGCTGTTCAACATACATACATACAACTCCATATATAGTATATGTATGTATATATATACATTTTATATGGATATGGATATGTGTTTACATGTATATAAAATCCCCATTGATTTACCAAATCACCATAAATTCATTTAGGCATATTTTTGCATTAGAGACATAAAAATAATTACATGTCGGATTAAATGCACTTAGGTTTCTGCATCTTGCTAAATCTTTAATAGATATGAATTGTTAAACTGTGGTACATCAGAGAGCAGAAATCTGATGTGATTCACAGTTCAGCTTCTCCAAACCTGGACGTGGAGCTTTGATTTACACACGCAGGGCTGGGGGTGGGGTGGGGGGAGATCTTATTACAAATAATTTATTTGGGAAATTGGTACAGCTCGTGTGACACGTTAGAATAGAAGAGGAACAGCAGGCGGGCAGAAGCTGCTCCGGTTTGCCATTGTTTCGCTTTCCCGAAATACATGATCAACTGGGATTTTAACAACCAGGTCATTCAAGGAGAAGAGTATTACTGCCAACCTCCTTTAGTTATTCTAAAAAAAATAGTGCTGGTGTTGAATGTGTGTGTGTGTATGTGTGTGTGTGTGTGTGTGTGTGTGTAGAGGGTGGGGAGGGGTGGTGGAGAATTGAAGAGAAAATCTCAATTTCGCCAAAGTGTTGAGATGTTTCAGGTTCCTCTCCCTTCCCACCTCGGATCAGGAGAGTTAAAATGGTGATGTTTGGTCACTGTTTTAAAGGCACCAAAGTGTCGATGTCTGTTGCCCACTTACCTGCACTCTGATGTCTCTGCTACAGACTGGTCTTTGCCTTCTTCTAAGTAAGGCTCTTTGCTTATAATACTTTATTACACCACATTTCATCATATTTGCTATCCTACAACACGGACTCCCACTTCTTTCTGAGTGTCCCAGTATCATTAGCTCATTGGGTATTCAGCGTGATAGCACGGGTATCTAATGAGCTTGTTTGGTCTTTGCGGGAAAGGCAGGAGTACTTCCATCGGAATTCTATTGCCATTCAGTATTAATTAATTCACTTCCTCATTGTCTTAGCAAAACAGGAATGTGTGAGATTTCTTGAGACAGCCTTCTTCCGAGATCACACACACAGGCTTAAAAATTAGGTCCCCACCTGTACAAAGTACCGTACATTTGCATGCGATTTGAAATAGTATGTTAGCAAGCAGTAGGCTAGCTACACAAAGTCCACTCCAATGCATACTTTTAGCATTAGGCCTTGGAGAATGAAAGAAACTTGGCCTATCTCATATTTCTAGCTTAAAAACTAAAAGCAAAGTCCTATTAATTTCCAGACTAAAAGAAATATTATTTCTTTAAAAGCAAAATAAAACAAAAATGTCCCCCACCCCCAATAAAAAAAGGCAAATTAATAATTAAACATCACTTTTGGCTTTTTCTTTTTTACCTAACAATTATCTCATTTGCCCTTTAGTATCTGTGTAGTTACCCTCTCACAGGCAAACCATTGTGGGAGAAGGGTAGCATGTCACTTATTCAGAAATGAAAAACTACCAACCTACTCTGCAGCATTCTGAACTTATAAAATATAGCTGCTTCCTCTATAGAGCACATGAAAATTGGTGATGGTGGGGGTTTCCTAATGCCTGCTAATTTTCCAACCTAGCCAGGTTTATAAAGTTTTCAAGGCATTTGGATTTTTCAAAAGACAACTCATGCTACTCCCTAGTCTCCCCACTCTTCCCATCCAACAGAAAACAGATTCGAGATAATGTAAGATCTTGCCTGATTTAAGCACCAGAGGTTCCCATGTTAATATCCATTTTAAAAAACTTGACAACTTCTCTGGAAACTGACATCAGGCCGAGAGTTAGCAAATATACTTGCCTGGTTGGTGAGTTTCTTTTGACTTGATACTACAATTTCAAGGAGAAATCAGTCAGTTTCAGGAGATGTATATGACTGTCATTATCAGAAAAGGAGCTAGGGAAAATTTAACCCTGGAAAAACCTTTCATTACTTCTCCTTTACGATGTGAATAGCAAAGCATAGGCTAAATGCAGAATTATGGTTTTCAAAGTATGTCTTCATCAGAGAAGCACTGATTCTAAATGCCAGGACAGCCTGGGACCATTTGGCTCATTTCATTCCAGGGGTTTCTGGTTTTTCAAAATCTTTTTTTCCCTCTAACTCTAGCCCTTCAAACTCCCTAGCAGGAGATTAAAATGAATAATGTGTAAATAAATAATCAGGCTCTTCATAGCTCTGCTCCCAAGGTCAGGGAATTTAAAGGCAGCCCCAGACAAAGTTTCCTCTTTGGCCCCATGCATTGGGATTAGAACATGGTAGGACAGCTCCCTAACAGGCAAGACATGACAGGTCTGTTTCCTCCTTGGGTGGTGTTCATAACAGTTCCCGTTAGTCTTAACAGGAGTTTAGTATCAAGGCAGGGTAGAGAGCAGAATCTATATTTGGTGGCTTGTAGATTTATTGTCTGTTTAGAAGTCTCTGAGACACCTGGATATCATAGGACAGGTGAAAAATGTTGCCTTCTGTGAATTTCCAGGCTTTTGTGGGTTTCCTTCCTTCCTTCCTTCCTTCCTTCCTTCCTTCCTTCCTTCCTTCCTTCCTTCCTTCCTTCCTTCCTTCCTTCCTTCCTTCCTTCCTTCCTTCCTTCCTTCCTTCCTTCCTTTTTCTCTTTCTTTCCTTTTATTTTCTGTAGCAATTCTTTCTTAGAATATTAGTTCTTATTAATTCTGGCCCTGAAATCTCTTTAGCAAGTGAATGCCACTTGCCAGGAGTGGCCAATGTAATATCAGCAGACTCTTTTGCCATTAGTGGCAAACAATTTAATTAAGAAAGCAAAATAGTTGCTTGCTACTCTCCCCCCCACCCCCACCAGTCTATGCGACAGTCATCCAATGAGGAATAAGACACTATTAATATAAAACCCTCTTTCTTGGCGCTACTACTAATGAAACTTAGTTATTTCCCTTGTTTAAGGGAGCTCTCTCTGCTGTAGACAATTTATTCTTTCTTCCTAAACAGACCTTTAGGTATGTGAGGCTGTTTGTAAATTATATGGTGTGCGGCAATGTCATGAAATACCAGGATTGCCGTTTATGGGCAGATGAAGGGGGATGAGTTGTAACAAGAATAAATTACACAAAACATTTGGGGGGTGGGGGGAGGCAGGGATGGCAGAACATTGGACCCATCAAAGTTATTAAACTTCCAACTGGCACTTAATGAGGACACTAAATTAAATGACCTTGCTGATAATGGAATGGACACAGCAAATGGGATGGAGGGAAATTATCTTTTATTATGCTAAAAATAAATAAAGGGGCACAATATATTAGCCCTGTCTTAGTACAGGTGAGCTTGATGGAGCAAATGAAGATACTTGAATGAATACAGCAAGTATTCTTAAGATTGTTTCAATTAAACTAATTCAATTCACATGCTGAAAATCATTCTCTCTCTCTCTCTCTCTCTCTCTCTCTCTCTCTCTCTTTCTCTTTCTCTCTCTCTCTCTGTCTCTGTCTGTCTCTCTCCTTCCCTGCCTCCCTCCTTCCCTCCCTCTCTCTCTTTTTCTCTCTTTCCTCTCCCTCTCTCCCCTTCGCTCTCTCTCTTTTCTTCTCCTCCTCTCCCTCTTCACTTTCCTTTCTCCCCCTCCTCCTCCCCTTTCTCCCTCCTCTCATTGGTTGGCCTCCCTCTTCTTGACTCTTAAAGTGAAAAGAATCACCCTGATCTCAAGAAATATGGGGGCAGTACTTAATTAACAATCATAAAATATCTTGTTGAATTTTACAAATGAATTTTAGGTTGGTTCTGTATTATTTACCTATTTTTCATAAGAATAGAATCCAGAACACATATAGCTCTTTCACCTCTTGTGTACAAAATGACTGATGTGCAAAATTGACTATTGAATGAATAAAACAACATTTACCAAGCACTATATGCAAAGAACTGTGCTAAATGCTAGGCATCCAAATGGGAAAGCAAGCCAGACCCTGCTCCCTGTAATGGCAGAGATAGCACATCAAGGTAGGCTTTAGGGCCTGGTAACTGAGCAGACATAACACACTTTCTGTAATGTCTTTACCACTGACAAAACCAGTTAGATTTCTGACCTTGAGCCATTTGATAATGCTGAGGACTTGGCTTCAGAAGATCTGTGTATGTGTATGGGAGGAGAGGGGAGCTGCAGCCATACCGAAGGAGTTGCCAGGTGATATCTCCACAAGGGCTCCTTCCCTGGACAGTGGCTGCTGGAAGATCCAGTGGCCTGAGCACCATTGCTACTCCTGGAACTCTTGGTTGTCCTTGCCCATTGGGCTGTGTAATTAATGTAAATTTAAAAAAAATCTATGCTGTCTTCATCAACATCACTAGGCATTTTAGCAGAATTCAATACATAGCCTTCCACCATTGGTAAATGCTTCAGCTTCCTAGTCAGGTCCATCCATTCTCTAGCGCAGATAACTGTAATTTTTATGGGGCAAACGTTCAATTTGTGGCCTTAAATTCAAAGATCATTTAAGCTATTACTTATTTATTAGGAATTGGGCTAGGTGCTAATTATCTATAAAGTCTAGATATGTAGATAGATCCATAGATACATGTATCTAAAATCACGATATGTATGTCACTTATCTCTCCATCTCTACCTCTCTGCCTCTCTCTCACTCACTCATTCACTATCTATCTGAAGCAAAAAGTTCTGAGTTTTACAATTGATAGGTCCTCTGAAGGCTGCAAACCAACATCAACCTCCACATGCCCAATAGCAAAGTGGTAGAGGGGCAAGCAGTGGGGGCTCATGCCCATGTTGATCACATACGACTGAGGTATCTGTACAAGGACAACCATAGCATAAAAAGACAGAAAAGCACCAACACCATAAGTCTTAATGAATTGCCTAAGTAAATAAATAAATGAAAAGCATTTATTAAGCATTCACTGTGTGCAAAACATTGGCATTACAAATAGAAAAGCAAGCCAGATCCTTGTCTTACAGAACTCCATTCCAATGGGGAGAAATAACATACATGGGATATTTTGACTACAATGTCAATGTAGAGGGTTTATGATGCTGAGGAGGCAACAGAAAAGAAGATGTTAAGGCCTTTTCTCTCACATCATTTCTAGTGCTAAAATCCTATCTTTGTCAGATGTTGAAGATGTCAGATGTTGGCACTTGGCAGTGCCAAGGATTTGGTGGGAAGAATTTTCTTTTCTGGGTCTTTAGTGGCTGCTGGGGAGGGGCTGCAGAGATAGTTAAGTCTCATCTCCAAAAGGACTAGCCTTGAAGAAAGAGTTGGGAGGAAGCCTGGTGACAGAGGGGGCAGAGGATGATCTTCCTGGGGTTATTAGACTCTCCACTGTAGTATGAGGAGAAATGGTGGTCAAGATGGCAGCAGGGGTGGTGGTTTAACTTGGTTGGTATAGGCTACCTCCTGTTGCTCCCTCAGGATACCTTGCTGCTTCAGGGAGGCTGGCTTGTGTACCGTGTGGGTAGTAGCTGGTAGAGACAACTGGGACAGGTTAAATGACTTGGCCAGAGTTAACTCAGTCCCATTTGAACTCAAGTTATCTCAACTCTGAGTTCAGCACTCATGTATAAATATTGTGATGTATAAATATAGATATCACAACATTTACCATGAACCATGTTTTTTTACAAATAGAATAATATTTGTATGGCTTTTATCCATTGCTACATTAATATAAGCAAAACCCATTGGGTTTCATACCCAGGTTGGACTTTAGTATCTAGGTAGTATCTAGTCAAAAATGATAGGTGGAGAAACTGAGTCCTTGAGACAGTAAATAATTTCCCCCAAGCCATCCAGGCAGTCAGTAGCCAGTCTGGGATTCAAACTGAGGTCTCCTGACTCTTAACCTGATGTGTGTCCATCATGCCATGTTTCTGATTTTCACTGTGATTATTTAATCAATTTCCTACCAAGACTCAAGTTCAGGGCTTGGTTTCATGGGAGTCTCGATAGTATCACTGAGATTTGAAGTAGCCCAAGGAAAGATGATGATAATGATTATCATATAGTTATTATATATATATGCAATGCATAATAAATATTATATATTGCAGACCTGGGACACTGACACCTTCAAAGATGAACCCATCATTAGTGCTGTGAGTGGGGGAGTACATGTGAAAACAAACAAGGGAAGGTCAGACAGGGCAATAGGCAGAAGGGACATCCTGTGTCCCAGGTCTGCAAAAGTAGTTTTGAAATCCTCCCTTTGACCTGGAAATGTCAGCTGGGGTGGGGGGTTCTTAGTCACTGAAATGGAACTCCTCCTAAGAGTAGAAAAAGAAAAATAAATATGGTGTCATGGAGAACAGAGCAATATCAGAATCCGGCAGATGTGTTTACAGAATAGAAAGGCTTATGAATGACAATTTAGAATCCAGTCATTGGCACCAGATTTTATGGAAGATAATATAGGTCATCTAGGTGGTGCAATGGATAGAGCATCAGGCCTGGAGTCAGGAATCTCATCTTCCCAAGTTCAAATCTGGCCTCACACCCTTACTAGCTGTGTGACCCTGGGCAAGTCACTCAATCCTGTTTGCCTCAGATTCCTCATCTATAAAATGAGCTGGAGAAATAAATAGTAAATCTTTCCAGTATCCCTACCAAGGAAACCCCAAGTAAGGTCATAAAGAGTTGGGTATGACTGGCAACAACTGTTCAAACAGCAACAAATTACAGAAGAGTTATTTTTAAGAAATCTGAATTTTTAAATATCAATGCACATTATACAAGGAAATGATAGAAATTGAAACATGTTACTGCAGGCTGCACAAAATTGGTACCTACCAAATACCTAAAGAGACCTGACCTAGTGACTAGAATTCTACATGAGAAAGGCACTATATTTTAGGAAGTAACAGATGTCAAACCCCTATGCTACATATACAGATCTCAGAACGTCCTTGAGAATTCAGTAAATGAACTGTACTGCATCTAGACTGTTATCACAGTCAGAATGATTTCACTCAATCTCCTGGGCTTAACATTGATCCATAAAAATTTAAGAACAACATTTTTAATAGATATTGCTTGCCATATGAAATTTTCTTAAGTGCTGAGCTTTGGGAAAAGAAAAACTTTCTGAATATAAAGACCTAGTACAGGAAACAGGGTGAGGTAGAGAAAATCCCTGCCATGTTTTCTGCTATTAGACCTGTCCCATGACACTTTCAGTGACCCTACAGAAGATGAGTATACATTCTAATATTTTTATTCCATCACTATTGTAATTATTGAAGTCATTTTGTCTACCTGTTCAATAACCCACAGAACATTACACATTAAGCATAAATAGCAAAGTATCAACTTTTCCTAGAGCATTTCTATTGGAACTTAATAAAAAAAATGGGACGAGATCCAGCAGAATCATCGTCCTTATCAACAGAACTTATGTTTCTATAATTCTTTGAGGCTTGACAAATGCATTATATACATTCTCTCATATGATCCTTGAACTAACTCTTTGAAGCAGGTGTTATTTTACCCCATTTCACAGGTGAGAAAGCTAAAGGTTAGGGAGGTTGAATGACTTGCTTGGAGTCGCATAGCTAGTTAATATCTGACGTGATATTTGAACGCAACCTTTTTCGATTCCAAATTCAGTGCTCTATCCATTAGTGTTGTGCTTTAAGAGACATTTTGGTTCCTGGACCTTGGTGAAATCAAACCATATACAAGAAGTCATGTATCTGAACAAAGTTATTTTTTTAAATAAAGAGAATGAGACATAACAGAAAGGACATTGGCTTTGGTGCAAGAAGATCTGGGTTTAAATCCTGAGTCTGGTCCTTACTAGTTGTGTCTGTATTTCATTTTCAAAGAGGACCATGACATCAAGGAAATGATAACATGACTTGTCATTGACTTTGATTTGAATGAGGGAGTGCTGTGCATGGTCACCAACCTCACTTCCTCCTCCAGTGCCATCTGGATCCAGTGACCAGCTACTCATCAGGAAGACTGGAGATGACAGAGGATGCACTGGGAGACCCTGGCCCTTTAAGGTTAAGGTCTTTTCAAGTACTCACTTAGACTGAGGTAATGCCCATTCAGTGAAGTGAGTCAAGATTTGACCCCTTTAATTAGATAAAAAGGAAAAAAAAGTCAATCTGGAGGAGAAGACCCTCAGGCTTGTTGTTTCAAATTGAAACACAATTACTAGTTGTAATTGTTTGGACAAGTCACTTACTTTCTCTGTTTCTTTCTCTGTAAAATATGGAGGTGGAAGACCTGGTCCCCAAAGGCCATTCCCATGCTCAGTCTGGGATTGCAAAGAACTGAACTCATTCATGGTCAGGAGTTCTTGGTTTGCGATTATGGATAAGCTGAGAAAGTAAATTAGGCCCTTGGAAAGGAAAGGAAGCACTCAACTGTCCCCCACGAATGGGAAAATGGCAATTATTCAAAAACAAATTTAGATTTTCTTTTCTGAAGAGAGAGCACTGACTCCTTGCCCATTTATCATGTTCTTTAAACAAGAATTTAGTTACCTACTCAATAAGTGGGAGTAAGAGCCAAGGCAACTCTATCCTCTTAGCTCGTCTCACTCACTCACTGGAGCTACTGAACACATTTTAAAAAGCAACGAGGTCATTCATCTAGAATATCGATGTTTCAGCAGGAGTGTGGATGTCTACCTGGCCTCTGCAGAGATGATGACATGAACGATCAAGTCTGCCTGAATAAGACCTTTCACTGGAAATTCTTGGGAAAGAAAAGTGTAAGAAGAGCTGTGAGGAAAAAAAAACCATCTAGTTGATTTTCAAGATATATAAGGCTTGCTCTGGTGATAATTGAGTCTAGACATCCAAGTTCAACAACTCTGGAATAGGAAATTTTTCCCTGAATTTTTATTTTACTGTAATAATTACCTAATATATACCAGGCACAATGCTAGGCCCTGGGTATACAGAGAGAAAAGCCAAGAGTCCCTACCCTCAAGGAATTCATATTCTAATAGGGGAAGACAAGATATATAAAAGAATGGTGACTGGAAAGGGGTATTTGAGTTTAGAAAGTCACATGGAGGGTGAGTGGAAGCATAGAGAATAACTTTGATACCCTTTCCAAAAGTAGCAGCAGGACTGATTTAATTATGGTAAAAAATATTCCAGAGGATGCATGTCAAGCTATAAGTGCTGAATCTTCCATTAAGCCACCGATTAGGCTGAAATATGAATCCATCTACATGTGCACTTGATCATATCCCTTTCCTTCATTTCCATTGCATCTTCAATCATTTCTCTCCATCCTTTTCCCTCCTTCCCTTCCCTTTCTCTTCCCCTCTCCCTCTATTCCCAATATTCAACTTCTAACTATATGTTCATTCCTTTTCTCTTGCTTTCCAACACACTCAAATCTCCCCATCCTTAACAAACTTTCTCTGGACTCCACCTATTGTCCTATATCTCTATCTCCTTTCTCAGTCAACTCCTAGGAAAAGCTGACTTTACTCATTACTTCCCCTTCCTCTTCTCTCACTCCTCAACCCTTTGCAATCTGGCTTCTGACTTGGTAACTCGACTGAAACTGCTTTCTTCAAATCACCAGGTACCTCTTCATTGCCAAATAGGATGGTCCTTCTTCAGTCCTCAGCCTTCTCAGCCTCTTTGCTCTACTTGTCACTGTTGACTCCTCTCCTCTCCTTTGGGACATTCTCTCCTTTCTTGACTTTGGTGACTCTACTTTCTCCTGTCTCTCCTTCTAGCTAATCTAGTTTCTACTTCTGTCTCCTTTGTGGGTACGTCATTCAGCTCTCACTCCCATTTGTGGGTGTTCTCCAAGTCTCTTCTAGGCCAATTATACGCTTTCCTTTGGTCACCTGTCACCTCTCCATAGGTTCAATTTCAGCTTTCGACCCTTCACTTCTAGGTTCTCCTAGGATCTAGTCTTAAACGCCCACTGGACATCCAAACAAGAGAGACCAAAGCATCACTATTTTGACAGGCTCCCAGGTTCATGACCTTGATACTATTCCTTACTCCTCACTTTGCCCTGCCCTACCATTGCCAGCTCTTGCCAGTTCTTGCTTTGGACCTCTTTTTCTACCCATTCAGCTACCATATCATTCGAGGCTCTCATTGCTTCTCTCCTAGACTATTGCAACAGCCTCCAAGTTGGTCTCCCTGCCTCAAGTCTCTCCACACTCCAGTCATTTCTCCACAAGCTGCCAAAGTCATTCTCCTTAAGCATGATCTGACTCTGTCATTCCTCTCCTTAGTCAGCTTCGGTGACTTCTTCTTACCTCTAGGACCAAATATAAATCCCCTTGCTTAGGTCTTAAAGCCCTTTACAGTCTTATCTCAACCCACCTTTCCAGCCTCAAAGAACATTACTTCCATAAACTATTTATCTCTCTGTTGCTCTCACCAGATACTCTCTTCCCTCTCCATGCCTTTGCATGGAATTCACTCTCTTTATTTCCTCGCATAAAGTCCCTACCTTCCTTCCAGACTCAGTTCAAGTACTATCTTCTACACAAAGCTTTTCCTGGTCCTGTAGTTGCTACTATTTTCCCTTCCAAACTTTGTTGTTCAGTTGTGTCTGACCCTTTGTGACCTTTTTTTTTTTCTTGGCAATGATACTGGAGTGGTTTGCCATTCCTTCTCCAGTTCATTGGATGAGAAAACTGAGGCAAACAGGGTGAAGAGATTTGTCCAGATTGTCGGTGGAGTTGTGATATGATCCAATGATTCTGGAGAGCAATTTGGAACTATGCCCAAAGGGTGATAAAACTGTGTAGACCCTTTGATCCAGCAATTCCAGTGCTAGGTCTGCATCCCAAAGAGAAAAGAAGAAATGGAAAAGGATTCATGTGTACAAAAATATTTATAGCAGCTCTTTTTGTGATGGCAAAGAACTGGAAATTGAGGGGATGCCCATCTATTGGGGAGTGGCTGAACAAATTGTGGCATAAGAATGTAGTGGAATACTATGGTGCTATAAGAGATAATGAGTAGGTAGATTCTAGAAAAACCCAGAAAGACTTATATGAACTGATGCTGACTGAAATGAGCAGAACTAGGAAAACATTGTATACAGTAACAGCAATATTGTGAGATGATCAACTTCGAAGGACTTAGCTCTTCTCAGCAATACAATGATCTAAGACAATTCCAAAAGACTCATGATGGAAAGTGCTAAGCATATCCAGAAAAAAAAAACCCACAAAACTATGGTGTCTGAATGCAGATGGAAGCAGACTATTTTCACTTTTTTGTTTTTCCTTTCTTACCGTTTTTCCCTTTTGTTCTGATTATTTTTTCACAACATGACTAAGATGGAAAGATGTTTACATGATTGTATATGAATAGCTTATATCAGATTGCCTGCCATCATGGGGAGGGGAGAGGGAACAGAGGGAGGGAGAAAAAAATTGCAACTTAAAATCTTATAAAAGTGAATACTGGAAACTAAAAAAAATGGGACTTGCCCAGGGTCACACAACTAGTAATTCTCTGAGGCTTGATTTGAACTCAGCTCTTACTGACTCCAGGTCCAGCACTCTATCCACTGTACCAACTAGCTGCCCCAAACACCTTTGCTTTTGTTTTTATTTATTCGCTTGCTATTAATACTGTATATATTTTTATATGTTCTTGTCATCTTGCTCATAAGAATGTAAGACCTTTTCCAGGAGGGATTTTTCTGTTTTTGTCCTTATATCTCCTAGCATAGTGTCTGCACACAGTAGGTGCTGATTATACAATGATTTGTCATCTGTTACTTGATGAAGAAGAGTGAATTTCTGGTATATAATTTTGGCTACTTAATTGATTCTTTCTAAATATTCAGTAAGTTCTAAATTTCTAATGCTTGTTGGGATAATTCTCAGCCCCTTTTCTTTCCCACTATGTCCATATTTCCTTTCTACTCTAAATGATTGTTAGCATTCCTTAGAATAATATCTGAGAGGAGAGGTTAATGAACATTCAGGGGTGATAACCTAGGCAACATATTTAAGCAGTGAGTCAGCTTTTGGGAGAGGGTTGTAAAGTTAACTGGACAAATCCTCATGGTTCTATGCTTCAAGCCATCATTTACAGGAAGGATAGAGTGATAGAACAAGGATCCACCCTCAGCTCTGGTAGAGAGTTAAGTAAGTTAGATAGTTAGATAGAGTTAGATAGTTAGGTAAGTCAAGCTTGTCTTATCTCATGTCCATGGCAGAAGACTTTTCCCATTTTAGGCCCCAGGAGACTTTATGTTATTTCCTAGCTTTCTGAATGAACTTTGACTTTCTAGAATCTAGCACCTTATGTTATAGATCTTTCCCCACTCCCTTCCCTTTTCAAATGCTCCTGATTCTTGGGTACCAATGGTCAAAGTAGGAATGATCCTTGGCCAGAGCCATAACCAATAAATTTTGGTACCTGGGAAAAGCATCATGAAATGAACTCTTCAGTTTGAATATTTATGCAGGTGGGTGGGGAGCTGGGTGTTGGGTGATAGCTGCCACAGGAACAAACTGATATTGGGTACCTTTGAATTTTAACTAATTATCTTGTTAAATAAATGGTAAACTCAATTGTCTCTTTTCAGCTGAAAGGTTTAAAATGGTCCACTAATTTTGAAACTGCCCCTCTAAATTTCCTTGCCTAGGACAAAATTCTGATTGACCCTTTCTAATTTTGGGTCTGGCCATAAAAATGTTTAAGTAAGTAAAACTTGTCCTAAAACTTCTAATTATCTCACCTTTTTTTCTGCTTAGTGGGTTGGTGACCTAATGATTCATTTGTAATTTTGCAGCATTTACTTTTTTATTTTTTGCAATTGTCCTTTATTTTTTGCGATTGTCCTTTCCATTTCCATTGTTATTGTCATTGTGTCTGTTGTTCGGCTCTGCTTACTTCACTTTATATCAGTTCACACAAGTCTTTTCATGCTTCTCTACATTCATTATATTCTTTATTTCTTACAGCCCAGTAGTATTCCATTCTATTAATTTATTTAACCATTCCCAAACCAATTGGCATTTGTTTTGTTTCTAGCTTTTTCTATGTCAAAAATGCTTCCATAAATATTTTGTTGTATATCAAGGTTTTCTTATAAATAACCTCTTTAGGGTGAAATCCCAGTAGCAGAATCTCTGAGCCACACAGGATATGGATAATTTAGTCACTTTATAGTCATAATTCCAAATTGCTTTCTAAAATCATTGTACTGATTCACAGATCCACCAATAATGCATTGGTGTACTTCTCTTTCTACAACCCCTCCAACATTGACTAGTCTTATCTTCTGCCATCTTTGCCAATTTATAATTTGTGAAGCAAAACTTCAGGGTTATTTTGAAATGCACTGCTCTTATTATTAGCAATTTGGAGTATTCTGTCCAATAGTTACTAATAGTTTACAATTTTTCTTCTGATAACTTTTGTTCATATTGTTTAAGCATTTATCTATTGGTCACACACATGGACTTATCCATGCATGTGCGTGTTTTGCTCTCTCTATACCAAAACCTGATCTGAGAAATCTGATGCAATCTTCAAGTATTTATTAAGTACCTACTATATGCCAGACACTGTTCTAGGCACTGGGGACACAAAGATGCAAGTGAAAATGTCCCTACCCTTGAGGAGTTGATAATACATTAGCTGTTTAAGCTAGTCCCCTTCATCTTGTTGTCAGAGATCCCAGAATCATTGCCTTATATAAGTAGAGTGGGGTGATTGGGACTTTACCTAGAGTGTGGAGATTTAGAGAACACTGACTGCACTTACACTCCAGTGGCATAGAAATAACTGAGCTTAGGTTAACAAGGCTGATTAGCTAGAATAGGGAGTAAGGAAGGCAGTGCTTCCTTCCCCACCTCCACTCTTGATCAGGTCTTAGGTGGAGTGGCAGCTTTATTGTTTCTCAGATCCTGGGGTCTGGGGGTAGTGTTTACAGATCTCTTTGTCTTCCCATTTTCCAATAGGTTAGTCCTAAAATGTTCCATTCAAAGGTACTTTTCATACAAATTGACCAGGATAGGAAAAATGATCCCTGGCAATGAAAGATTCTTTTCTGTTTTTATCAATTTATTTTTTGTTTATATTTCCTTCATTTAACCTAGGGGTGGGGAAGCTGCTGTGACCTGAAGGTCAAAAGTTCCCCACCCTGAAACATGCTTCCATTCAAAGAGTATTTCTTAAATATCGTGTGTGTGTGTGTGTGTGTGTGTGTGTGTCCTTTGTTGCTGAAGAAGACCACGTCATCAGAGAAATAATGACATGACTTGCACTTGACTTTGTTTTGAGTGCAGGAGGGCTGTGCAGGTCACCAGCCTTACTTCTCCTCCAGAGTCATCTGAATCCAGTGACCAGATGACTGGAGATGATCCAGGATGAGGCAGTTGGGGTCAAGTGACTTGCCCAAGGTCACACAGCTAGTGAGTGTCAAGTGTCTAAGGTGAGATCTGAACTCAGGTCCTCCTGACTCCTGCACTGGTGCTCTAGCCACTGTACCACCTAGCTGCCCCTAAATACCTAGTATGTGCAAGGCACTGGGGATATTGAGATAATATGAAAAAACAAAACAAAACATCCCCAACTCAAGAGCTTCCACTCTACTTGTGGGATTCATTATCCCAACATCTTTTGCAATGCTGCATCCAATGTACCAGTATCACTTTTGAACAGGCATCTAGGGATGGTGGGTTATTATTTTTGTTAATGTGGACCAAATACGTAGGCAAAGGTAAGAATTCCAATGAGGTTTAGCTACAAGACATTTTGTACTCTCTCTTTTCAATTGAGAAGACGAAATGGATAACTTATATTTTACTTATTACAATTGACTATCTCCTTTACAGCTGGAGAAAAATGAATGGCTTGCAATATCCATCAAGGGAAAACATGGTGTGTTTTTTTTTAAAAAATGTAGTTAAGTACAATGCAGCGCAAACGGAGCTGTGACAGTAACTAGCATCTAATAGAAGATTACATTAATTTGTGCTTCAGAAAAGTGAGCATTTAAATCAGCTTCTCAATTCAGGGAATAGGTTTATGCCCTACGGAGGCAGAAAGGGAATAAATAAAATCTCAGCTCCATAGAAGAATTAGCTTAACCTGGTGGATCATCTGGGGAAACTGATTAGAAGAAGCACATCAATATTCTGTCTCTCCACTGGGAAACACAGCCTGCAACTCCCATGGGATGCAGTTGAATCCTTTCTCTAGCCTTTAGATACCTACATTGAGTAAACATGTGAAACTCTCACGCACAATGAGCTCTGGGATTACACAGGCTTGGGATGGGGCAGCCCGGGCAGCATGGTAACAGCACTGAGGAAGCGGTACTCATGGAAGCGATGCTTCCGCCATGGATGAGGGAGTGGGGGAGGGTGGAAGAATTTATTAGAAATAAGGAAAGAAGTCTCATCTTTTCCTCATACCTACAGCTATTTACATTTATGAGAGGCAGCACGACAGGACATGATAGGGCCCAGAGCTTAGAGTTACAAAGAGGCAAACGAATACTGAGTGATCTCCATACCTCAGTTTATTCATTTGTAAAATGAGATGGTTGGATTCATTGGCATCTAAGACTTTGAACAGACATAAAGCTAGAATCCTATGTGTGAGGCACCTGGCTAGGCATGGGAGACAATGAAAGGTAGTTATTGCCTGCAAAGAATTCATATTCTACTGAGGGTTTCATTCATTCAAACACCCATTCAACAAGAATCTATTAAGTACCTGTATGATAAAAACCACCTCCAGAAGGCACAAAACCATCTACAATAGAGACCTTCACCTCCCTCTTCTAACTTTCTTCTTAACCTCTTACAGTTTGGCATCTGATGTTACCATTTCTCTGAAACTGCTTTCTCCAAAGTGACTAATGATCTCTTAGTCCTTAGATCCAATAGCTTTTCCTCCCTCCTCAGTCTCCTTGACCTCACTGTGTCCTTTGACACTGCTGGTCACTCTGTCCTCCTTGACATTGTCTTCTCTCCAGGTTTTCAGAATTCATCTCTCCTGGTTCTCCTCCCACCTCTCTGACCATTCCTCCTCTGTCCCCTTTGCTAGATCCTCCTCTAGGTCATCCTGTAACCATAGGTGTCCCCTCACTGCTTGCTCCTGGGCCTTCTTCTCTTCTCCTCTCATACTATTTTACTTGCAAGCTCTTGTGCTGTCCTGGATTTAATTACCATATCTATGAGGATGATTTTCAAATCTACCCTATGGTTCTTCAATTATTTTTCAGTTCTGTTCTATTCTTTGTGATCCCATTTGAGGTTTTTATGGCAAAGATACTGGAGTATTTCGCCATTTTCTTCTTCAGCTCATTTTACAGGTGAGGAAAGCAAAGCCAATAGGGTTAAGTGACTTGACCAGGATCATTCAGCTAGTAAGTTTCTAAATTGAATTCAGGAAAATGAGTCTTCCTGACTTCAGGCCCTGTGCTTTATCCCCTGTGGCATGTAGTTCTAACTACCCTGCTCCAGACCCTCTACTGACCTCCAATCTCACATCATCAACTGCCTTTCAGACTTCTTAAGCTCAATATGTTCAAAGGAAATCTCATCTGTCTTCCTAAGCCTTCCCCCATGCTCCCAGCCCCTCAGGCTCACCTCCTAGACATAATCCTGGACTCTTCACTCTCTCTCTTTCCTCCATATCCCAGCTGTTACCAAGGTCTGTTGATTTTACATTGGCAACATCATCTGATTGTGCTCCCTTTTCTTCTCTGACCTTTCCCCCACCTTCCCCTCACCCCTGCTGGTGGGTCTGCCTGCCTCAAGTCTCTCCCCACTCAATCCATCCTCTAGCCAGCTACCAAAGGGATTTTCCTAAAGCAAAGGTGTAACTACCCCCCTACTCAATAAATTGCTGTGGCTCCCCATCACCTCCAGGAGCAAATACAAAATGCTCTATTTGCCATTCCAGTCCTTCCAAACTGAGCCCCTTCTTCTCCTTCCAGTGTTCTTATGTCCCACTTCCCCCACATACTCCTTGATCCAGTAACACTGGCCTCATGGCTGTTCCATGAACATAACCCTCCAGCTTTGGACTCCAGGCATTTTCTCTGACTGTCCCCCATGCCTGGACTGCTCTCCCTTTCCTACTCTGACTACTGGCCTCGCTGGTTTCCTCTAAGTCCCAAGCAAAATCTTCCCCTTTACAGGAAGCCTTCCCCAGTTCTAGTGCCTTTCTCTGTTGTTTCCTATTTATCTTAATAGAGCTTGTTTGTATATATTCCTTTGTGGTCTCCCCTATTAAATTGTCACCTTTTTGAAGGCAGAGACTGTCTTTTGCCTCTTTTTGTATCCCTAGCACTTAATGCAATGCCCAGAACATAGGAGGCACTTAATCAATTGCAGGCATTGAGCAAGATGCTGGATATACTAGGATGAGTTGGAAAAAAATAGCTCTTGCCCACTAGGAATTTATGGAGGTTTCCTTCTAGATGCTGGAGACAGAAAGGCCAATAAAATTCAAATAAACGGTCTACTCGTCCATCCCACTCTAAGAAGGAATGAGAGAGCAGTAACGGCTTGGAGGATCAGGCAAGATTTCATGTGAGAAGTGGTACATGAGCTGAGCCTTGGTGGGAGCTAGGGATTCCAAGAGGCAGAGATGAAGAGGGAGGGCATTGCAGGTGCACTTTGTGTCTCTGGTGCTTCAGAGTCCTTCTATATGGCGTCCCAAGAGATCTAATTTTAAGTTCTTTTACAAGAAATGAATACGAAGCCATCCTTTCTGGGTGATGTTAGCCCATGAGCCCAAGGTAGGCCCTGGAAATCCCATCTTCCAAGGTCAAGAGAAATCATTTTAGTAAATCTAGGATGCTTTGATTTCAGTGAGTTGGTCCCCACTGAGGAGCATCCACATTGAACCACTGGGGCTGTGTCTAGGCATCCTCAAACAGGCTATACAGTCAGGCTGAAGGGTGGAAGCGTGGGATGTGAGAAAGAACAAGTGGTTTATTATGCAGCATAAAGACTTCTCCAGGTAAGCAACATGGCACATCTAAGACAGAGCCAGACTTGGGCTTCAGAATGCTTGTACCTAAATCCACCTCTGGCTATGTGACCCTGGACAAGTCATTTAACCTCTTAGTAGCCCTGACTCCTCTCTAAGATTATAAACTGAGACTTTGGAGTTTGGACCTGAATTGGTAACAATTGTTTCCATTTGAGGAGTTTCCTAAACCAAACAAATTCCAGGTCTGATATAAACAATGTTTTTAAAGACCCAAAACAGTTGTGTCTAATAAGAGTGTTCCATGAGGATCTCACACCCCCTCTCATCTCTAAAAAGAATGTGATGGTCTCAAGGTCTCTTTCTAGGATCCCTTCCAACTTCTCATCAATGGTCTATGGTCCTTTCATCAGTCTAGATGACCACCTGTCAGAAGGATTGAAGAGGGATCCTGCACAGTTAGGTCTGAATCAGACCCGATGGCCTCATAGGACTCTGAAGGGCTCTCATTCTATGGTTCCTTGGCCCACCCTCCAAAATCACATCACTCCCAGTGGCACAGGCAGAGTCAGCAGGGACCTCAGAGGATGTCTAATTTGACTTGTGCCAGAACCAAAATCTCTTCTCCAACCTGCCCAGCTAATGTAACTGGGTTTTTTCTCCATTGAGGAGGAATGTATCACCTCTCAAGGCAGGGCAATCAACTTTTAAATCTCTCTAATGGTTTAGGAAGATCTCCTTAAGCCTAAGTTTGTCCTGGTCTCTTTTAAAGTGGCTGGCCCATAGAAGCATTTACTAAATGCAGATTGACTGACCAAGTGATTTTCTTCCCTTTGAGATCACTTCTAATTTGCTTTGCACATCTGTTTGTGCATAATTATTTGCATGTTTTCGCTTCCATTAGATTGTAAGCTCTTCAAGGGCTCTTTGTTTCTTTTCTTTGTTTGCCAAGGCCTAATGTAGTACTGGCATATAGTACTAGAAGGTGTTTCATCAATAATGACTCTGCAACTCCTGCTCATTGTCCCTAGCTTTTCTGGGGCTAAGTAGAGTTAAAGTGATCCTTTCCCCAAGTAACAGCCCTTCAAATACTTAGAGACCTTTGCACTCCCCTCCCCAGTGATAATTTGAGGATTCAGGACTTGTCTTTCATTCACTGAGAGGGATCAAGGCCATCTTTAGGACTTAGAAGATGGTCTTCCAAGGTGACTGAGATCAACAGGTTTCACCTTCCTGAAACGACCCTGGCACTGAGCTTCACCAGACTTAACTGGCCTGGTCCTTAGACCACAAACAAAGAGCTCATCATAGGCATGTGATAGAAACCTTACCATCTTGATGGGACTTACCAAAGCTTCCAGGAGCTGCTCCACACTGGGAAGGCACCAATGGAAGATGTGAGCAGAGCATCTTCAGTTTACTGAAAAAATTAAATGGTTTCTGACACACTCAGGACCTGCCTTGATTATGTTCTTAATAGCAAGAAAACCCGTCTTCTGTTTAATTAGGCAGATGTCAGTTTGCTTTAGGAGGCAAGTGTTTAATATTCTAGAAAATGAAAGTCAACTTATTAGAGTAGGGCCTGAGAACAGTTTTCTCTGAGCTGGAACTTCCATTTCTCTGGCAGGTACATTGATGTCAGCTATGGTCTCTTTTTTGCTTTCCTTAGGATAGGAGTTCTTAACCTGGAGACCACTAAGGGGTCTAAAGATAGATTTTAGGGTGCTTTGTAAACTTGGATGGGAAAAATGACATTTGAATTTTCACTCTCCTGTAACTGAAATTTATCAACGCCTTCCATTGTGAATGTAGGCAGCAGATTTTGAGAAGCATTTCAAGGTTTCGTTGGATTGTCCGTGAAAAAAGCAGGGAAAAGACCTCTGACTTAAGATGATAATGAGAAAGTTGCCATGATATAGTGACTAGCGAAATGGCCTCAAAGCCAAAAAGACATGGGTTCAAGTCTTGTACGGATCTACGCTGGAAGTTACTTAACCTCCAAGGGCTCTTGTTAGCTAAGTCTTTAAGACAATAGTTATAAAGAAGTTGCTAACCTGATCAAGTGGAAGGCACCACCTGTACCAGTAAAGTCACAGGTTCAGTCCTTGTGCCTAGGATGACAATGAGTATCCTCAGTCTAGAAGCCTGTCTCCCCAGGGTAAGATAAAGAGAGCTTTGTGCCCATCCTTAAATGTCTCTCCTGTAAGATTTATGGCTGTAATTGCAAAAGAGTAAATGATTTTTTTTTCTTTTCCACTGGCAGCAAAAACAGTCTTTAAAAGAAACTAGGTATTGTTTTTTTCCTTTCCCCTGTAAAGTATAGATACCCCCAAAATTACATGGTGTCAACCAGAGTGCCAAAGTTGGGGGAAGGGGATGATGCACTGCCTTTTCAGTCCTATTAAGAAAATTACATACTTAACTCTTTGTGTCTTTTAAGAATGTCTCTGTCCGATGAACTTTGCTATTAGAACAACATTCTGCTGGAAAATGCTTGTGGAAAACAACCTCTTCTTGGATTTCCCATGAGACATTCTACGTACAAGACAGAAAAAAATGTCTTCTTGCTTGGGTGGGGTTCATAGTTGCTACAGATATGGTAGAAAAGCCATCAGTATTTTTCAGTTGTTAGGAAAAAATCCATAATCTTAGGAAGTACATTGGATTTGTATGCTAATTGACAAAGACAACGAACTCCTGGCCAAAGAATTTTTGTGTAGTGCCAATTCATTCATTCAATAAGCATTTATCAAACTCCTCCTATATGCCAGGCACTATGTCCTACACTGGGCAAATCCATCCTTACATTCATGAGACATGTTCTATTGGGAAGAATCAGCATGGAAGCAATTCTTTCAAGGCTTGAGGATGATTGGATTCTCATGTCCTGAATGCAGACTTATATTTCTTCTCTTTAAGACCATTTACTTACTTAGTGTTGAATTAATTCCAGATAGCGATCATCTATTAATTGTGGGCTACATAGAATTTCCTGTGTTAGCTCCTGTGGATACAAAGCAAAGTCAAAAAATTCTCTGCCTTCAAAGAGCTTCTATATTCCTGGAGGATTCACATACACTGTTCTATGAAGTTAGGTCCTGATTAGCGCGAATTCTGTCGAGTGGTTCTGTTAACATTTTTTTGCCTATTTCCATTGAGCTGGGACCAATGATCATATTTTACATGTATTATCCCTTTGAATAGTGTGATTTCAAATGATGCAACCACTTCACAGGATTAGTTGTTTGTAGTGTGTGTGTGTTCGTCCTTCCTTGCCGAATAAGGCCATGCCATCAGAGAAGTTCTTTGTAGTAATCAGGACTTAACTATCCGAGGTAATTTGAGGAAGGAGATAGCTATAATAAAGAAAGATAAGTGTTGAAAGAAGTCAAAGTTTCTAAAAGTCATAGATGAGGAGAGCATGCATTCTAGGCATGGGAGCAGTCTGGGGATGGCATGGAGATAGTACATGGAATGATAAACTTGGGCAGCAGCTGGCAGACCATTTTGTTTTGAATGGTGAGTGTGGGAAAATGAATTATACGAAATAAGTCTGGAAGGGTAGGCTAGAGTTGGGCTATCGAGGACTTTCCAGATGAAAGAGTTTTATTTTACCTTTAAGAAACTGGGGAGCCACTGAAAATTCTAGAGCAAAGAAGTAACATGGTCAGACTTGTGAATTAAATTATTCTGGTAGTTATATGGCAGATGGATAGAAAAAGAGAGAAACTAGAAACAAGGAGATTAACATGGAAGACATCTTGTAACATTCTAGGTGAGAGATAATGAGGACCTAGACTAAGGTGATGGGTGTGTGGGTGGTGAGAAGAAGAAATATGTGAGAAATGTGGAGGTAGAAGAGACAAGACATAACAACCAGTAATATGGGGGAAGGGGAGGGCAGTGAATAGTTGAGAATAAGTTTGATGTTGAGAACATTCTTAAATGGAAGATTAGTGCTGGTTTCAGCAGAAATAGACATGTTTTGGAGGAGGGTTGGGTTTAGTGGGTCCACCTTAATCACTGAAATCTACTTTAGTTTAGAGAAATACAATTTATTTATAGAATTTATATAAATATATATTATAATGTACATTATAATATAGAAATATAATTATTCAAGGAATAAAGGTGACAGTCACAAAATGGAAAAAACATACATCATGGAGTTAGATTCTCCATGTTACATGTTATATCCATTACATCACTGTAATCTGTAAACCAATGACTCTTAGCTTAAGCATTTACCAGCCACATAACCATAAGTATGGTTACAATTTCTCTGAGTCACAGTTGCTTTATGTTTAAGTAGGAGATCATAATACTTGAATGACGTTCGTTAGAGGGTTGTTGTGGGAAGAAAAATGCTTTGTAAATTTAAATGTGAGTTAATAGTAATATTATTATCATGTCTAGAAGAACTTCAAGGATAATGGAAATATTTCACAAGTGACCTCAAGCTGTTTTTGTGATGAAGATGATTTTTAGAAATATTTTAAAATGTAGGAATATTTTCAAGGTAGAAAGCATCGTCTCTGTTATATTTCCGGTTGGTTAAGGGAGTTCGTCTCTCACAATCCTTAGAATCCCCTTTGGGACCTAGGTATAATGTGTCTGAAGTCCTGTAGAGTCATCTCTAGATGGCGCCCTTTTATCATCAGATACTACAAACCAGTCATCTGGGTCTTTTTCAGGTCAATGGTTAATTAGAGATGTAGAACACTGAGAGCTATTTTCTCACAAATTGTAGGAAGTGAAATCATTTGCAGGGCACACAAAGTTGTGTTGAAATATGAATATATAATATGGGTTCAACTTTTATAGCAATAACAACCTTCATACTTTTAATGTGCTTCCTAGTTCCTAAATATACTGTCTCTTAATTACTATTACTTTAAATTAAATCCTATTAACTTAAAGCTAGGTTAACTAGTCTGTTTTGACTCCTTTTCTCATCCCTGGAGTCTCAAGAACTACTTTCATACAGGATGGACCCAGTAAGGCTTTATATGTAGGTGTAAATGCTCTTTCTGAATTGTGGAGAAGTTACATGACTTACCTTAATAGCCAGGATGTGTCAGAGGCAGGACTTGAACTCAGGTTCAAGCAAGCAATCTATTCATGATACCATGTTACATAAGAAATAATATAGAAGATGATGGAAGAAAACAAGACCAGACCAATAGTACGCATGTCTACTTCCTTGCTGAACATCATAGTGAATGAATTGAACCTTCCAGGCGTAAAGTAAACAACTTTCCGTTGTGAATAACCTACAGCTGGGGAAATCTTCCTTCCTTGATGCCTCTTCATTATTTGCAGTAGAGGAAGCAAGAACCATTGTGCTGATATTTGGCTCTAGGTGATTTTCCTTAACCAATTTCATACACCTTGACTTATTCTCTTTTTTCCTTTTTAGTTTGGATATTTTAGTTTTACTTAATTACACGTGAAAACAATTTTTAACATTCATTTAAAAAAAATTGAGTTTCAAATTGTCCCCTTCTCTCCCCTACCCCATTATTGAAAAGGTAAATAATTTGATATAGGTTATTCATGTGCAGTCATGCAAAGCATATTTCCATATTAGCCATGTTGTAAAAAAACACAGACAAAAAATATATGTGCTAAGGTCTGCATTCAGACTCTTCCAATTCTTTTTCTGTAGGTGGATAGCAGTTTTCACTGCAAGTCCTTCAAAATTGTCTTGGATCATTGCATTGCTAAGAATAGTTAAGTCATTCACAAACGATCACCATATAATATTGCTATTTACTGTGTACATTCATCTCCTGGTTCTGCTCATTTCACTTTGCATCAGTTCATGGAAGTCTTTTCTGATTTTTCTGAAAACATCCTGATTGTCAGTTCTTATAGCACAATAGTATTCCATGAAAATCATATAGCACAATCTGCTCAGCCATTCCCCAATTGATAGACATCCTTTAATGTCCAATTCTTTGTCACCAAAAAACCCCCATTATAAATGTTTGTGTACATACAGGTCCTTTTCCTTTTCACTTGATCTCTTTGGGATACAGACCTAGTAGAGGTATTGCTGGGTCTAAAGGCATACACAATTTGATAGCCCTTTGGGCATAGCTCCAAATTTTTCTTCAGAATGGTCAGATCAGTTCACAACTTCACCTATAGTGCTTTAGGGCACCGATTTTCTCACATCCCCTTCAACATTTTTCATTGTCCTTTTCTGTCATATTAGCCAATTGGATAGATGTGAAGTGGCATCTCAGAGTTCTTTTAATTTGCATTTTTCTAATCAATAGTGATTTAGAGCATTTTTCATATGACTATAGATAGCTTCAGTTTCTTTGTCTGAAAATTTCCTTTGACCATTTATCAATTGGGGAATGATTTTTATTCTTATAAATTTGACTCAGTACTCTACATATTTGAGAAATGAGGTCTTTATCAGAGAAATTTACTGTAAAATTTTTTTCACAGTTATGATTACTGTATATTTTCCTCCATCCTATTTTCCTTATCCACTCTTCTCTCTCTTTCCTTTCACTCCATCCCTCCTCAAAAGTGTTTCATTTTTGACCAATGCCTCCCCTAATCTACGCTTACTTTAATCACCCTCCTCGCTTCTCTTATCCTCTTCCCTTTCTTATCCTGTGGTAAGATAGATTTTTATACCCAACTGACTGTTTATGTTATTCCCTCTTTGTGCCAATTTCAATGAGAATAAGGTTCAAGTATTGTCTGCTATCCCCTCCAGTACTGCCCTCCACTGTACAAGCTATTTCATGCTTCTTTTATGTGAGATAATTTACCACATTCTACTCTCCCTTCCCCCTTCTCCCAGTGGACCCTGCTTTCTCACCCCTTAACTATTTATTTTTCCATATCCCATCATTGTCAGCTCACACTCATATCCTTTCTGTTTACACTTCTATTTGTCCTAATAATGACAAAGTTTTTAGGAGTTACAAGTATCATCTTTCTATGTAGGAGTGTTAACAGTTTATATAACCTTATTGAATCATTCATGCTATTTCGCTTTTCTGTTCACCTTTTCATACCTCTCTTGAGTCTTGTATTTGAAAATCAATTTTTTTATTTAGCTCTGGTTTTTTCATCATGAATGCTTGAAAGGCCTCTATCTGATTACATGGTAATTTTTCCCCCTGAAGGATTATATTCAGTTTTTCTGGATAAAGGATTTTTGGTTGTAATCCTAGCTCCTTTGACCTCTGGAATATGATATTCCAGGCCCTCCAATCCTTTAATGCAGAAGCAGGTAAATCTTGTGTTAGCTAACTGTGGCTCCACATCTGAATTGTTTCGTCCTGGTTGCTTGAAGGATTTTCTATTTGATTTGGGAGCTCAAAAATTGAGATCTCTTCCAGGACGTGATTGATAGATTCTTTCAATTTCTATTTAACATTCTGTATCTATGATATCAGGGAAGTTTTCCTTGATTTTTTAAAAATAGAGATGTCTAGGCTCTTCTAAAAAAAATCATGGTTATCAGTCTAATAATTCTCAAATTATCTCTCCTTAAGCTATTTTCCAGGTCAGTTGTTTTTCCAATGAACTATTTCATATTTTCTTCTATTTTTTCATTCTTTTGATTTTGTTTTATTGTTTCTTAATGTCTCATGGAGTCATTAGCTTCCACTTAACCAATTTTATCCTTCAGGAATTATTTTTCTTCAGTGAGTTTTTGTACCTCCCTTTCCATTTGGTCAATTCTGCTATTTAAAGAGTTCTCATCAGTGGATTTTTGTGCCTCTCATATCATTTGACTTATTCTGTTTTTTAAAGTACTATTTCTTTAGTATTTTTAGTGACTCCTTTGCCAAGATATTGACTCTATTTTTCATGATTTTTTTCCATTGATTTTATTTCTTTTCCTGTTTTTCTTCTAACTCTTTTATTTGACTTTTCAAATTCCTTTTGAGCTCTTTCAGGAATTTCTTGCAGGGGGAGGGTCTGAGACCAAGTCACATTTTTCTTTGAGGTTTTAGATATATCTTTTTTTTGCTTTGTTATCTTCTTCAGAATTGGTTTTTTTGATCCTACATCACCATAGTAACTTTCTATTGTCTGGTTCTTTTTGTTGTTGCTTGCTCATTTTTCTGGTTTATTTTTGACTTTTAACTTTATACTAAAGTTGAACTCTGCTTCTGGGAAAGGTGGAGCACTGTCCCAATCTTCATGGTTTCTGTGCTGATTTTTTTCTAAACTAGTATTGGGGGTGGGGTTTATAAGTTTTTAGTTATTCCAAGGTGATATGATCTAAGGAAAGGTATGGTCACCATTTTCCTAGCTTTCGCTTCAGTTTGTAAGTGACCACAAGCACTCTTCTCTGCCCTGGAACTGTGACCAGGCCCCTCCTATACCCTGGAAGCTGTAAACTCTGGTGTGGTAGTGTTCCTTCTCCTTGCCTTAAGACCTGGCATCATATATGGGCAAAGCAACAGAGTCCTTCCTCCAGTGCCAGCAAAAAGTAATCTACTTCTGATCAACTGTCCAGTCTCCTTACCATCCATGAGCTGAGAACTCTGGAATTCAGTTTGCCCCAAGGCCTGCTACAGGCTTACTGCATGAGGTCTGTACTCCATTCTCATCCCAATGAGACAAATCTTTCCTGTTGACCTCCTAAGTTATCTTAGGGTGAAAAATCTTTTCACCCCATCTTTTTGTTGGTTCTGCTACCTCAAACCTCATTTTGAGGAATCATTTAAATTTGTTTAAAGGGGAATTTGGGAGAACTCAAGCAAGTCCCCCTTTATTTTAGCTCTGCCCCCAATGAAACTCATTCTTGGAACAGAAATTCATACCCAACTCAGGACAATTGAATGAATTAAGACCAAGGTAGACATGATTTTCTGAAATATGTCAAAGATAGAGAGTCAAGAATATGAGGCAGTGTCCAGGGGTGTCCTACTTGGAGAAAGGAGGATGGGCTTGAACTTTGGGAAAATCTTTCAACCCAATGATCTAGAATTCTAGGCTGTTGAATCATCAGAATAGAAAAGAGCAAACAGCAGGTCCTGGTAGTCCTGGGAAGACACTTTTTATACTCTACCTTTGTTTGCAAGGATCTGGACATTTCCAAATAGTTATCAGAAGCTGCTAACATTAAGAATGTGATGCTTTCAAGATGACTGGACTTTATTTTGTTATAAGACAAAAACAACAAGAAACTGTGGCTGATGTAAAAAGATTCCTATAAAAATAGAAATTGTCTCAACACAATCAAGTTGTGCTATATCACATGTATTACAAAATGCTTGGATCTGGGATTTTTTTAAGCCATGATAACTTTGCCATTTTTAGTTTAATTGAATGTCCTAGCATTTTCTGTCAAACAGAATGCAGAGCTCAATTCTACTTCACATCTGGATGAATGCAAACAATGTATCCTCTCTAACCTACAGGAAAGAAAAGCGTTCTTGCCTCCATCATCCCCTCCATTGGTTTACATCTGGCACTGAGGAATAGGTGATATCCACAAGATATGTGTCAGAGGGTGCGTCCAGCCCCAACTGTCCATTTTTCTCTATCTTTAAAAAATCAAATGCTTTATTAAACATTTAGCATGGTACATCAATGCAGCCAGCTGAACTTGTCTAATAGCTCTTTAAATTTTAAAATCTAAAATTTTAAAATGTAAAGTACCATTGAACATTTTCAGTCACTCCCTCTATGTTCGTGCCAGAATTTGTGTCTATTCATTCTCATCTGGGAATTCAGGTGGTGCAGTGCTGGATTTGAAGTCACAAAGACCTGAGTTCAAATTCAGATTCAGACATTTATTAGCTAGGTGACCCTGGGCAAGTCACATAACCTTGCTTGCATCAGTTTCTTCACCTACAAAATGATCTGGAGAAGGAAATGGCAAATCACTCCAGTATCTTTGCCATGTAAACTCCAGATGGGGTCACAAAAAAGTATACATGATGGTGGAGCCAAGATGGCAGAGTAGAAAGACTCATGTATGCTACCTCCGAACCCACAGCCCATATATTTCCTGCAAGAAGAACTCCCCACGAATTCTGGAGCACTGCAAGGTGCGCAGAAACACACTAGAAAAGATTTCCATTCCAGAGAGCCCTGAAGAGTCGTTCCCAGGGGTCCGTCATGCCCCGGAAAGTGGAGCTGACCCCTGAGCTGTCCTGGCCATGGCCCCAGAGGAGCAGATCCGAGCAGGCTTCAGGGACGGAATCTCTGGCGTCTGGGAAGGTCCCTACGCCCACAGACGCTACAGGTAAGTGAGAGAGATGTCTGGGCTGGCCGAGACAGGAGCGGGGGTGTCTCCGTGCCTTGGGCCCCCTCGGGAGGCAGCAGCAGAGGCAGCAGCAGAGGCAACGGCAGTGGCAGTGGCGGTGGCCGGGGACTCCCCAAGCAGGCAGAAGTTCAGGGTCATTACCGAAGGTCTCTGCATAAACCTCCTGAGGGAACTGAGCCTGGAAGATGGCCCTGCCCCCACCCTAGCACCAGAACTTAAGCTCACATTGAATAGCAGCCATGCCTGCCGTGGAAAGCCCATTTGAATCTCAGACCCCAAGCACTAGCTGGGCAGATCTAGGTGGGGGTGGATAGGAATCTCAGAACTCAAGTAACTGGCTGGGAAAATGCCCAGAAAAGGGAAGAAAAATAAGACTATAGGGAGCTATTTTGAGGGGGTACAGATGTTCCCGCCTTTCAATTCTGATGACAAGGAACTATTCTTACCATCAGGGAAAGACGTGGAGGTCAGGGCCTCTGTATCCCAGACATCCCAGGTGGATGTCCGTTGGGCTCAGGCCATGGAAGAGCTCAAAAAGGATTTTGAAAATCAAGTTAGGTTGGAGGAAAAACTGGGAAGAGAAATGAGAGAGATGCAAGAAAAGCATGAAAAAACGGGTCAATACCTTGGTAAAGGAGACCTAAAAAAATGCTGAAGAAAATAACACCTTGAAAAATAGGCTCACTCAGTTGGCAAAAGAGGTTCAAAAAGCCAATGAGGAGAAGAATGCTTTCAAAAGCAGAATTAGCCAAATGGAAAAGAGGTTCAAAAGCTCACTGAAGAGAATAGTTCTCTCAAAATTAGAATGGAAGAGATGGAGTCTAATGACTTTCTGAGAAACCAACAAATCACCAAACAAAACCAAAAGAATGAAAAAATGGAAGAGAATGTGAAATATCTCATGGGAAAAAACAACTGACCTGGAAAATAGATCCAGGAGAGACAATTTAAAAATTATGGGACTACCTGAAAGTCATGATCAAAAAAAGAGCCTAGAACATCATCTTCCAATGAAATTATTGAGGAAAACTGCCCTGAGATTCTACAACCAGAGAGCAAAATAAGTATTGAAAGAATCCATCAATCACCACCTGAAAGAGATCCAAAAAGAGAAAATCCTAGGAACATTGTGGCCAAATTCCAGAATTCCCAGGTCAAGGAGAAAATATTGCAAGCAGTTAGAAAGAAACAATTCCAGTATTGTGGAAATGCAATGAGGATAATTCAAGATCTTGCAGCTTCTACATTAAGGGATTGAAAGGTGTGGAATATGATATTCCAGAAGTTAAAGGAACTAGGATTCAAACCAAGAATCACCTACCCAGCTAAACTGAGTATAATACTTCAGGGGAAAATATGGTCTTTCAATGAAATAGAGGACTTTCAAGCATACTTGATGAACAGACCAGAACAGAAAAGAAAATTTGACTTTCAAACACAAGAATGAGAAGAAGCATGAAAAAGTAAACAGTAAAGAGAAGTCATAAGGGACTTACCAAAAGTGAACTGTTTACATTCCTACATGGAAAGACAATATTTGTAAACTCTTAAAATTTTTCAGTATCTGGGTAGTTGGTGGGATTATACACACACAAATACACACACACATGTATATGTGTGCACGCACACACACCATACACACATGCATGCACATACAGAGACAGAGAGCACAGAGTGTATTGAATAGGATGGGACCATATCTTAAAAGAAATTAAGGTAAATGGTGAGAGAGAAATGTAGTGGGAGGAAAGAGGGTGAAATGGAATGGGGTAAATTATATGTCATTCAAGAGACAAGCAGGAGACTTGTTAGTGGAGGGAAAAAGAGGAGAGCTGAGAAAAAAACATGAAGTTTACCCTCATCACATTTGACTAAAGGAAGGAATAAAAATTCACACTCATTTTGGTATGAAAACCTATCTTACAATACAGGAAAGTGGGGGAGAAGGAGATAAGCAAGTGGGGGGGATGATGGTAGGGAGGGCAATGGGAGGATGGGAGCAATTTGAAGTCAACAGTCGGGGAGGGACATGGATCAAAAGACAGAATAGAAACAATGGGGGGCAGGATAGGATGGAGGGAAATACAGTTAGTCTTACACAACATGACTATTATCGAAGTCATTTGCAAAACTACACAGATATGACCTATATTGAATTGCCTGCCTTGCCAAAGGGAACGGGTGGGGAGGGAGGGATGGGGAGAATTTAGAACTCAAAGTTTTAGGAACAACTGTTTAGTATTGTTGTTGCTACTAGGAAATAAGACATACAGTTAATGAGGAATAGAAAGTCATCTGGCCCCTACAGGGACAAAAGAGAAGATGGGGGACAAGAGAAGGGGAGGGATGATAGAAAAGAGGGCCAGATTGGAGATAGGGAAAATTAGATTGCTCGGTGTATTGGGGTGGGGGGAGGGGATAAATGGGGAGAAAATTTGGAACCCAAAATTTTGTGAAAATGAATGTAAAAAGTTAAATTAAAAAAAAATAAAAAAAGAAGTATATATGACTAAACAACAACAACATTTGCATTTTCTTTTCCATTGATATTATACATGCACATTCTCTTTGGCAGAAGTCTGACCATGCTCAAGAATGTTCAAAGACTCCCTATTGTCCTCTAGAATAAAATATAAATGCTTCAGCTTGACATTTAAAACCATTTATAATCTGACACCAGTCTATCTTTCCACACTTATTGCACATTATTTTCGCTCATAAGTTTTGATCAAAATGTCCTATATACTCTTCCCCAGACTCAACACTCAGACTCATGCCTTTGCACAGTTTGTCCCCTGTGGCTCTATTGCTCTCCCTCCTCATCTCTGCTTCCTTGGTTCCTGAGCTTCTTGTTAAGTTTAATCCATGTGCCGGCTCTGAGGAGAAGACCTTCCCAATGCCCTTAATTTCTATGCTCTCCCTCTTCTCTAATTATCCCGTATATACTTTCATAACCTGCTGTCTGTGTTCTCTCCCTAGATTAGATTTTATACATGGTGTATCCTGCCTCCCAACCCATTAGACTGTAAGGTTCTTGAGGGGAGAATTCTCTTATTGGTTTTATCTTTTATCCTCCATACCAAGCACAGTACCTGGTCTATAATAGCAATTAAATGTTTCTTAGATTTACTTACATTGATGCTACATGCCTCAGAAAGTCTAGGAAGAATGGATAGAATAAAGAGTTGCCAAGTACAGGCATTTTGGAAACACCCAGAGCAAAGTCTCACAAAGATATAGGGTTGAATAAGTGGAGAGGGGCAGTGAACAGCCAATAAGATAGGTCTAATCTGCTCTTGATGATGACTCTGAGAGGTGTGATCTGAGATTTCTCTTTGTTTCCCATGTGCCTTACAGCATTATCTACAGCTGTAGTGAGTTTCCCTATTACCTTTTCCGGAGTGATTGATGTATCTCCCTCCCACTGAACTGAGAGGAAAGTAGTTACCTGGGAGTAAAGACTAATGCACCTTGGAGGAATTCTCTTGGGGATAGCAGCCTTTTCAAAAAGAGCTACTATAAGTTTTTAATGCCTGATTCAATTTCCTATTATTACCCTATTCAGCTTTTACTTGGAAGTTACAGTCATCTGGTTTATTCTGGTAAAAGAAGTATATATAAAAGTTTGTGGACCATGGATTTGAATGGATAGTTACATCAACAGTCCAATGGACTTGGATGTAGTTGAATAGATGACCATCAAACAGTGCTACTGTGATAAGAGAGAGAGTAAAGAGCCAGGAAAATCATGAGAGGAGCAAAGACATAGGAGGAAGACCATAAAAATATGTTGTCCCTGGAGCTAAGGGATCCAGAGAGCAAAAGAAGACAAACTGAAGTCTAAGACAAAGATGGTCATTTGGTTTTGGCTACATGGAGAGAAATGTGAACCAGACAATATGTAAATGTAAGGAAGTGTCATTGCACCAGGGAAGGTGGGCTAGCTATACCACATATAAAACTGTATCATAAAGCAGCAATCATTAAAACTACTTGGTACAGGCTAAGGAATAGAGTGGTGGGTCAGTGGAATAGGTTAGGCACACAAGGCACAGTAGTCAATGACTATAGTAATCTACTGTTTGATAAACACAAAGACTCCAGCTTCTGGGAAAAGAATTATTTGACAAAAAATGCTGGGAAAACTAGAAAAAAAGTATAAACACAAAGACTCCAGCTTCTGGGAAAAGAATTCACTATTTGACAAAAAATGCTGGGAAAACTAGAAAAAAGTATGGCAGAAACTAGGCTTAGATCAACATCTTACATCCTATATAAAGAAAAGATCAAAATAGGTATTTGATTTAGACATAAAGAGTAAAATTATAAGCAAAGGAGAAGAGTAAGGAATAGTTTGTTTGTCAGATCTATGGAGAATGGGAGAATTTATAACCAAAAAAGAGATAGAGAGCATTGTGAAATGTAAAATGGATAATTTTTACTACATTGAATTATAAAAGCATTTGCACAAAATCAATGTAACCAAGATTACAAGGGGAGCAGAAAGCTGGGAAACAATTTTTATAGCCCGTGTCTCTAATAAAGGCCTCATCTGTAAAATATATAGAGAACTGAGTCAAATCTATAAGAACACAAGTCATTCCCCAATGGATAAATGAACAGAGGATATGTACATGCAGTTTTCAGATGAAGAAATTAAAGCTATATATAGTTATATGAAAAAATGCTCTAAACCATTATTGATTAGAGAAATGCAAATTAAAACTATTCTGAGGTACCACATCTCACCTATCAGATTAGCTAACATGACAAAAAAGGAAAATGAAAACTGTTGGAGAAGACGTGGGGAACTGGAATATGACTACATTGTTGGTGGAGTTGTAAACTGATTGACTCATTCTGGAGAACGGTTTAGAACTATGCCCAAAGGGCTATAAAACTCTGCACACCCTTTGATCCAGTAATAGCCCTACTAGGGCTGTATGGCAAAGAGATAATGAAAAGGGGAAAAGGACCCACATATACAAAAATATTTAAAGTGGCTCTTATTGTGATGGCCAAGAATTGGAAACTGAGGAGATGCCCATTAATTGGAGCATGGTTGAACTCATGAAGGTGAATCTTCCTGACTCTAGCTCTAGTGCTCTCTCCATTGTGCAGCCGAAGTGTAGGCATACAATTAGATGAGACTCCTGTTAAAGCTAATAGTACTTTCTTTCTGTTCTGTTCATCCAGATTTCATGTCTTTCCTTTGCTCTGTGTCCCTAATATGTAGTAGCTGAGAAGCTAGGTAGAATATCAGGAAGTTTCCTGTGGTGTGTTAATGGTCTAAAAGGAGTCTCTCTCTCTCTCTCTCTCTCTCTCTCTCTCTCTCTCTCTCTCTCTCTCTCTCTCTCTGTCTCTGTCTCTCTCCCTCTCTCTCTCTCTCTCTCTCTCTCACTCTCTCTCTCTCTCTTTCTCTCTCTCTCTCTCTCTCTCTTTCTCTCTCTCTCTCTCTCTCTCTGTCTCTCTGTCTTCCTCTCTCTCTCTGTCTCTGTCTCTCTCCCTCTCTCTCTCTCCCTCTCTCTCTCTCTCTTTCCCTCTCTCTCCTCTCTCTCTCTCCTCTCTCTCTCTCTCTCTCTCTCTCTCTCTCTCTCTCTCTCTCCCTGTCTCCATATATACATATGTATATTTGTGTATGACTATCTCATTTGGTTCTGACAACAACCCTACAGGGAAAATATTATTATCCTTATATTATAGAAGAGGAAACCGAGGTTCAGAGATGTAAAGTGATTTGTTTTCTGTTCCATAGCAAGTAATTTCCAAAGGTGCAATTTAAATTCAAGTCTTATATGATTCACAGTAATTGTAGTTCTTCACTAGAACATGTTTCTTTGAATGTTCATTTATGTGGTTGGTGAAACATTGTTCCAAAATATTATGTTTAAATCTTTAAACAAATATAGATTCTGAAATTAAAATCTTTAAGTAAATATGGTTGTCTTTTTTTTTAATCTGAGTATTCTCCTGGTGTTGCTACATGACTGTTTAGCATGCTTTCAGAAGAATAAAAAAAAAAATCTGATGCTAAGGACAATGAAGAGATCCATGTTCAACTCTCCATTCATATTAAGGACCTACTATGTGATGGGAGCTATCTTATGTGCTACAGGAAGAAGGACAGTTCTTGCTTTGAAGGTACTTATATTTGCCTGGGGAGAAACAATATATACACAAGTAACTGAATGAAAAAAAATTTTTTTTAATTTTAAATTTTATTTTAAAAATTTATTTATTTTCAGTTTTTAACATTCACTTCCATAAAATTTTGAATTTCATATTTTCTCCCCATCTCCCCCTCCCCCCACCCCAGGACACTGTGTGTTCTGATTACCCTTTCCTCCAATTTGCCCTCCCTTCTATCACTGGCCCCCCCATCCCCTTCCCTTTAAATTATCTCTCCTGGATCTATTTTCCAAGTTAGTTGTTTTTCCAATGAGATACTTCACATTGTCTTCTATTTTTCATTCTTTTGGTTTTGTTTTATAATTTCTTGATTTCTCATAAAGTCATTAGATTCTATTTGCTCTGTGTTAGTTTTTAAGGAATTATTTTCTTCAGTGAGCTTTTGAACATCTTTTTCCATTTGGCCCATTCTTCTTTTTAAGGCATTCTTCTCCTTACTGACTTTTTGGACTTTTTGCCATTTTAAAGCTGTTATTTTCTTCAGCATTTTTGGGTTTCCTTTAGCAAGCTCTTGACTTGTTTTTCATGATTATCTTGCATTACTCTCATTTCTCTTCCCAGTTTTTCCTTTAGTTCTCTTACTGGACTTTCAAAATCCTTTTTTAGTTCTTCCATGGCCTCTGATCAATTCATATTTTTCTTGGAGGCTTTGGATGAAAGAGCTTTGGCTTTGTTACCTTCTTCTGGTTGTATGTTTTGATCTTCCTCATCACCAATGATGTAAGAAAATACCTCTTAACCAAGAAAGCAAGAAGTCTGTTTCTTTTTCCCCTTTTGCTCATTTTCCCAGTCAATTACTTGACTTTTGAGTTCTTTGTGTTAAGTGCAGGGCTCTGGATGCAGCCTCTGCATCAGTAGTGGCTGCTGCCACCGTGGGACTAGGGTCAGGATTGGGGCTTGGGCCAGACCACACTCCTCTCTCAACCAGGTGAGACACCCTTCTAACTTAACTTTGAATTTGTCTTTGTTGTTTGTGGGTTAAGAAGTCTGGAAACCATAGCAGCCCCCAGGATTCAATTGCCTAAGACCTGCTCCAGTCCTGTTGCTACTGAACTGCACTCTGCTCCCAAACTGATATAGAACCTTTCTGTGCAGCTTCCAGGTTGTCTTGGGCTGGAAATTTGCTTCAGTCTATCCTTTTGTGGTTTCTGCTGTTCTATAAATTGTTTAGAGTCAATTTTACAGGTTTTTTGAGAGGTTTAGCAGGAGAACTCTAGCAGGTCCCTGCTTCTATACCGCCATCTTAGCTCCACCCTGAAGACCTAGGTTTACAAAGACATTTCAAAAGAAGATCAGAACTGGGGGAGGAAGAAGAGCGTCCTCTCTAAGGGGGCACCAGTGCTGTGCATGGAAAAAAGCTTGGGATTCTGTAATTCAAAGATGAAAAGGAGAGCATTCTAGACATGGAAAGTCAGTCATGAAAAGGCATGGGTGAAATAGGGGAATGTGTGTGGAGATGAGACAGTTGGATGTAAGGAGGCTACAGCATGTTAGCAATTAAGTTTTATATGCCAGAAATTGTATGAAGGACAGTATCCAGGAAATGTATGATCAGCATAGTTGCTGGGCTTGTCATATAGTGAGGGTGAGGGATAATGATTAGTCTGAATAATGCACTGATCCTCATGGAATATTAGCATACCCAGAGGAGGGGTGCCAGCTTTTTGAGGGGATTCTCTATTGAGGATTGGTGGGGGTGGGATATGGACAAGAATTGTGTGTATGTTTGTCCTTTGTTACTGAAGAAGACCATGACATCAGAGAAATGATGGACATGACTTGCACTTGACTTTGTTTTGAGTGAGGGAGGGCTGTGCAAGTCACCAGCCTCACTTCTCCTCCAGAGCCATCTGAATCTGATGACCAGATATTCATCTGGCGATGACCCAGGATGAGGCAATTGGGGTTAAGTAATTTGCCCAAGGTCATACAGCTAGTGAGTGTCAAGTGTCTGAGGTGAGATTTGAGCTCAGGTCCTCCTGACTCCTGCACTGGTGCTCTATCCACTGCACCACCTAGCTTCCTGATACAGATATATATCTAATAACAGGCCAAATACTAGACTAGGTCAAATGCCTGCTTATTAAGTCATCCATTTACACAGGATGAAAAGGTGTGGGTGGGCTGTGATTTGCACAGGGAGAAGGGAGTGTCCACATGGATAAGATCATGGGTACATAGAAGGGAAGTGAAAAAAAGGGAAGGGAGGGAAGAGGACGAAAGGCAAGAGGTGGGAAGGGGAGACAAGGAGAAGAAAGGGAATAGAAGGGATAGGCCTTTATGGTTTTTATCAACCTTGCATTTATTAATAATCCAAAAAATAAAAAGTCACAATAACTTTTGATTATTTGAAGTAACAGAGAACTGAATCAATGTGACTAAAAGAAATCCAGATTTTCTCCCCAGTTCATTAACTGACTAATCGCTGAAGTGCCTGGGATGGGAGCTGTCTACAAAGAACAGACCTGAATGGATCATTTGCATACTCTCTTTTACCTCCCCAGCCACCAACCAGCACAGTCACCAATGAGAAGGAAAGGAGCAGAAAAGTTAGAGAGAAAGGAATCAGGGGGCCCAAAATGTCTACACATCACGTGGTTGTTCCCCAACTAAATATTCCTCTTAAAGATTTGCAATTCAGGGCTCCATTTTTCCCAGCAAGAAGATCAGAATGCTCCTGAAAATGAACTTTATCTCCCAAAGTACCTTGAAGACTCATAGTTTGAAAAATGGTGTTTGCTTATTTGTTATTTTTATTCAATTTAATTCAAGAAGCTAGTTGCTGATGAAGTGATCATTATTACTAAGCATTGATTCAAGTGATGTGCTTACAAAGATTGAACCTGAGTACAATGTTCCATGTATATCCTAAATTTTAGGGAAGACATTGACAGTGTCTGGAAGAGGCAACCAGGAGTGCAAGAGTTCTACAGAAAACACTGTCTCAAGGTCAGGAGAACGGGGAGAAGGGGAAGGTGCAGTGTGGTATGTTGGAAACAACATCAGATTTGGAGTCAGAGGATCCCATTTGGAAACCTTTTCCTCTCTGTATACCTCAGACCTCTTGTTTTCAGCTTCTTCATCTACATATGGGAGGGCTGAATTAGATGATTTCTGACGCCCCTTCTCAGTTTGACATCTATGATCCTATGAACCAAGTTTTCCCAGCAGAAGAAAAGCTGTGGAGCAGTCGTGATAACCATCTTCAAGTATTTGAAGGACCATCATATGAAACAGGCACTGGACTTGTCCTCATGGCCTTAGAAGGCAGACCTGGGAACAATGGCAGAAGTTAGGAAGAAGCTGATCTTGGTTTGAAGTCAAGAAGTTTCCTTGCCATGAGAACTGCCCCACAGTGGAATGGGCTGGTGGTTTGACTGCAAAAGCTGGTTGATCAGTTTGGGCACGTGGCATGATAAGAATTTCTACTCAGTTGTAAGTGGAATTGGATGGCCATTGTATTCTCTTCCAACTCTTAATTCCCACTCTATGATTATGAATTATGCCAAGGCTTCTTTGGGAGAGACCAAAGTAAAGTCCAGAAGTAACCCTTGGAGGATCCCAACTCGGGATAGGGTATACTTCACTCATCCTGCTTTCCACCCAGAGAAGTTTAGTATGGGAAAAATAAGGTGAAAATGAACATCAGAGAAAAGACATAAGAGAAGAACATCCCACAATGGGTGGAAGACAGGTGGGACTTTGTCTCAGCTGAAGTTTCTTTCTGACCTTCCTTGGTTTCCCTATCTGTAAAATGAGCAGCTGGGGGAACAGAGGGAGGAGAGGAGATTAAATATTTGCTTCCTAGCTCTGACACCTGCAACCAGTGTATTTCTCAGAGAGCATGCGCTACTCAGCAAGTCTTGAAAGGGTTGAAGGGCGCACCCAACAACGATTTTATCTTTCTGTGCAGACCAGACCCTAGTGGCCCATATGAATATAGAGGCACGCACATGAAGAGAGAAGACTTTTTCTTCTGATAAGTCAGAAGAAGCACTGATCTTCTTCTGATAAGTCACTGATAAGTCAACTGATAAGGCACTGATAAGTCAACAAACACCTCCATGGGTTTATGAGGGGCCAGAATGCACTGGGGGCCCAGGTAGCCACACAGACAGTTTCCTTAACCTCATGAACACCATTCCTGCTATACAGTGGGATGACATAACCCTCAATGAACCACAGCACATAAAAAGAAAGAATAGCATCTTATCACCTTGGGAGAGTTTGAAAGGTCTGTCTGCCAAGGCCCAGATAATGCTGACAATAAGATTCCCATCTGGAGATGGGTTAAACTGAGATGTTTTCCCTGAGGATAGAATGGAAATTGAATGATGATCCTACGAATAATCTGTGGGGATGTCAATAGTCATTATGAGAGAAGCTACAATTGAGCAAAGTATTTATGGAGACTCTCAGTCTGCCCACTTTGTGCCACATTTACAGTTCCTGATACCATGTAAATAACCACTGGCATGGGGGCTCTCAAAAGAAGAAAAGACAAAGAGATCAGGCTTTTTGGTGTCTGCCCCTGAGTGGTCAGACATGGCTGAGGGATGCCATTGGGAAGCCCATAATTCCTGGATTTCTCAGCCTGGATTTGCATTAAAATCTCATCCTAAATGATCAGTAGGTGTTCTAATAACTCATCTGCTAAGCACCTTGCAGAAACAAGACTCTAGTATGTGAGCCCAATAACTGAGCTTGGCCCTTTATATACACAAGCTTCCCTGGGGGAATTAGTCCACAGGCAGACCCACAAGAAGCTAAACTTCAGTGGTTATTGAGT
This sequence comes from Bettongia penicillata ogilbyi, assembly GCA_023548195.1. Taxonomy (NCBI): domain Eukaryota; kingdom Metazoa; phylum Chordata; class Mammalia; order Diprotodontia; family Potoroidae; genus Bettongia; species Bettongia penicillata. The sequence continues at coordinate 9,670,164 of JAJHZJ010000453.1, forward strand.
CTTGGGGCTTCAGGGGAAAAACCTTCTTTTTTTACAATTCAACAAGCTTCAGAGAGGACGTCAATGAACATTGGAGCAGCAGAATGATTGGAACAACTGATGAACTCTTTGATGTGCCAAATCTCCTTATTGCAGGACTGGGAAAGGAGGAAAATGAGTGTTTATAGAATCCAGATCATAAGAAGATTTGGGAATTCAAAGTTAATGAGCCTATGATTTTAGGGAGGAAAACTCTTTAGAAGATTTCAGCTTCTATAAGTTAGTTATAGAGTGATTGGAGGCAGCACCTAGAGAGAGCAATGATGTACAAACGACCTTTGACCTAGTATTTCTTTATAGGGCACATGAAGGTTTATGGAGTATTTCATGTTATCTTGTTTGACACCATAACAGACTTCAAGTTAAATGTTATTTTTATCTTTACTTTACAGATGAGGAAACTAAGTCAGAGGGTGGTTAGGTAACTTATTTAAGGTCACTTAGGTTGTAAGAGACTGATTTGGGTTCAGATTTTGGATTCTGAGTGTGGAGACCTGGATTCAAATCTAAATCCTGCCCTTTAGAGTTCCTTTGACCTTGGGCTCATCAATACTTTTGAGTTTCAGTTTTTCTCATCTGTTAAGATGGGAAGAATTATACTCATGCCATCTGCCTCATAGGGACTTTCAGAGAATTAACTGATTTAAAAAGATATATCTTCATCCTCAAAATGGGGAAAATTGGACTTGCATCACCAATTTTCCTTTGTTATTGTGAGGATGTTAGAAAGCACCATCTATATGTCGGTTACCAGTTAACACAGAAAGCTTTTTGCAGCTCTAAATCTCAGTAGAAATGCCAGCCCTTATTACACTGCTTGGTCTCCCCTCAGATTGGAGCAGTGTTTAAGGAGTGATAATTCCCAAGGGCCTTGAGAAATCCCTTAGGGAAATGGCTTGATGGTACATTCACGCTCTAGTGTGCGTGTAGGTGACATGACCTTGGGCTTTTCTGAGAAAACTGCCCCTGACCCAGTACTCTGTGCCTAGAACAAGAAACTGTGGGTCTTTTCAAAGTGTCTTCCCTCCTATCTTTTATGCTTCATCCAGCCAGGCTGATCACCCCTTCACCTAGATATCCTCTCCTGGCTCTTGGTTTCAGAGGCATCCCACTTTCTGGGTGTTCCTCTTACCTCTGCAGCCAGTCAATTAAGAACCAATCATGAAGCACTGATTAGGCACTCAGTGTGTTCTAGGCCCAAGAGGACGTAGAGAAAGGCAAAGACAGCTTCTGCCTTCAAGGAGCACACGTTTTAATGGGAAACACTGTGTAAGACTAGGTAGGTTCATGCAGGAGACAGCAAATGCAGGGAGGAAGCCTCCAGCTGCTCTCTGACTGCTCCCCTGTGTCACATATCTCTCTCTATCTGCTTCCAGGCCTCCTGGGCTCAGGCTTCTCCATCACCAGTGAGGTAGAGATTTGGAGACATTTACTATAAATCTCAAGGAGCCAGATGGGCATGGGGTACTAATCTGAAAAGGTAGAGGGAATTTCCTTCCTGGGAGTTCTCACACCAATATGAAATCCCAGGTCTGGTCTAAAAGCCAAATAATCATGTGACATTTATTGAAGATCCTTAGAAAAAGCCTGGATTTAGAGTCAGAGGACCTGAGATCAGAGGCCACCTCTGCCTCTTTGGGGAGGCCACTGAACTAGTTTGAGTTTTCACTTTCTCATGTGTAATACAAAGCAGTGGGCAGAACACTGGACCTGGAGGTAGAGCTGGATTCAAATCCTATTTCAGACACTTACTACCTGTGTGACTGTGAGCAACTCACTCCCCTTCTCAGAAACTTGGCTCTTCTGTAAAACAAGGAGGTTGGGATTGACAGCCTTTCAGATCCGTCCCTGTTCTATATCAAGTTGCCTATAATCATCAAAAGGGCAATCTGTATCTGTATTTAAGCAAGCAGAAATGCCAGCCTGGACACACGCTTGTACGCGTACGCACACAGCATGCACACATGCACACAGATCCTGCTCCTTCTGACACCCATCCCCTTCCATTTATAACACATTTTGCCCTCCCTCCCACATGACATTGCTAACGAAAGGACACAGCTGTCAACTCTGTGGTGGGGCGGCTGACAGTAGTCCCTTGACTCTGGGGATGATTGCCTGAGATTCTGCCTTGCTCTGGAAAGTAAAGATCACATGTCTACATCTGCAAGGGAGAAATCGTCAAAGATGAAGCTGGAGAAAAATCAGCCTTTTAGCTTGAAAAATGCAAAGATAAACCCTCTCTTCCTCTGTCATTGCTGATATGGGTGGATGTAGAGTCAATTTAGTGAGCTCTCATCATAGAATAGTCTAACTCTTCTGTCTTTTCAGATGAACGAAAAGTAGGCAGATGTCTGGAGTCTGTGATCCTGAGGACCGAAGCCCAAAGCCAAGCCCAGCACTTGGGACAGGGAAGGAGAGGCAGACCTAACCTTGTGGAGCAGCTGATGACTCCAGGGACTCCTGGTTCTTGGTTGGTTGAGATGACCTCTGAGGTTCCCTCTCTCTTGAGATATATGATAATACATATATTGGATTCCATTTTCAAGATTTTTCTGATGAGAGTTGTTAAGTATTAGGAGGGCAGGTGAGCTGTTCAATCCAGCAAAACTCAGGAGGGCCAGTGGGGCCATATTAGTGTGAACCAAGAACTCTTTTCAATATACCGAGGCAGCATTGAGCCAGGGCATCGTAAGGGAGAGGTAGGACAGCCCGTCATTAAGTGACCGTTCTATTCAGGTCACACAGTCCTTGGTGCAGGAAGGTAGGAAGGGGAATAGGATGAGATAGAATTGAATAGGTTAGAAAAGGACAGGACAGGATAGGATAGAATAGGAAGGGACAGGATAGGGTACATGCAGGGATAGGGGGCATTGACTAGAAGAAGGGAGAAATAAAAATATAGAAGAGAGAGGTGAAAAGTGAAGAGAGAAGGAGAAAGTAGAGCGGGAAATAACAACAACGGTGAAGATAATAATTATTGTGAAGGATTTTTCAGTCATGTCCATCTCTTCCTGACCTCATTGGGGGTTTTCTTGGCAAAGATACTCGAGTGATTGCCATTTCCTTCTCCAGTTCATTTTACAGATGAGGAAACTGAGGCAAACAAGTTAAGTGATCTGTCCAGGATCATCCAGCTAGGAAGTGTCTGAGGCTGAGTCTGACCTCATGGCTTCTTGATTCCCAGCCTGGCGCTATCCACTATGCTACCTCGCTGCCCAGGTAATAATAATAGCTAAGATTTATACAGTGATTATGATGTGCCAGGTACCATGCTGGGCACTTTACAATTATTATCTCCTTTGGTCCTCACAATAACCCCAAGATAGGGGTGCTGTTAATATCATCATTTTACAGATGAGGTAATGGAGGCAAACTGAAATTAGACTGACTTGCTCAGGGTCACACAGCTAGTACTAATAAGAGGCCAGATATGAACTTCAGTAAGATGAGATTTGAACTCAAGAAGAGGAAAGGGAGGAATAAGAAAAAAAAGAAAAGAAAGGAAGGAGGAGAAAATGAGCAAGGAAGGTGAAAAGTATGGTAAAGAGGAGAGGAAGAGAAAAGAAAAGGAGGAGAGAAAAGAGAAAAGAGAATGAAAGGGTCTAAAAACAGAGAGAGAGAGAGGGAAAAAGGAAGATAACAGGGAAGGAAAGAAGAGAAAAAGAGAACGGGAAGAAAAGGCTTGAGGATCAATGTAAGGGAGAAGAAAAGAAAAGAGGGAAGGAGGAGAAAAGATGGAGTATAAAGAATAGAGAAGGGGGGAGATGGAGAAAACAGGATTGGAGGGAAATGAGAGAAAGAGAGAGTAGGAAAGAAAGGAAGGGATAGATTGGGAAGGAGGGAGAAAGAAAATAGGAAGGAGAAAAAATAGAGAGGAAAGAGGATAAAGGAAATGAAGAAAAGTGTGAGAGAGGAGACAATGAGAGAGGGAGGAAGGGAAGAGGAGAGAGAGTGAGCAAGCCAAGCAGGTGAGATAAGGCATGTGTGGGGGCTGCGTAGAGACTTCCTCATATGACTGCATTTGTGTTGTGTTGGCTCCTGGGAATGTCTCCTGTGCTGTGTCACACTGCCACACTGCCTATGGTCGTGGGCACAGAAGACACTGAAGGATGTGTGTCTTTCCCTCTTCTTTCCATTGTGGCTGACTCAGAAGGCAGCAGTTAGGGCCCATACAGTATGGTGACTCCACAGACCCAACTTTCCCCCTTTGGGTTCAGCGGGTCTCAGGGCGAGTCCAAGGGTGCCCCAATGGCAGTGACCAAAGTCAGTTGTACTCTTCAGTTGGCCAGCTCCCCTAGGATGTATTCAGGCATGGGGAGAAGCTCCATTATCCAGTAAGATCCATTCTCCTCTGGTGCTAATGACTGAGATGCTACCATTAAGCAGATGGAATAGGAGGTAGTGTGAGGATGTCGGGTCATCTCCTGGTTCTGTCACTACAGTTATACTGGGTCAGTCTTTTCATCTTCCAGTGACTCAGTTTCTTCATGAGGGGTTAAACTAGATGACATCTCAGGTCCTTTCCATAATGAAATCTCTGATCCTGTGCTTTGGGGCTCTACTCACATGCAAATAACCCTGGGAGGTAATACTCTTAAGCCATTAACTCTTACCGAGAGTTAGAACAATAACTGACACATGATGTGCAAAGTACCTCCCAAACATGATCTCCTTGATGCCTACCCAATATCCCTTTGAGGCAGGTTTAACAGATTTAATAGCTCTGTCATACACATGAGGAAACTGAGGCTTGGCAGAGTTAAGTGACTCCCTCAAGGACTTGCTTGAATGACAGAGGCAGAGTTAGAACACAGGAATTCTTGACAAATCTAGCACCCTGTCCACTAGCTCTGCTCCCTCCCTTTCAACTTCAAATGCGTGAAGGCTGAAAATGCATATTTTTATGGGGAAGGGGAGGGAGAAAGCTACGGGTATAAGAGGAGACAAGGAAGAAAAACTCTCTACAATTTTTCTTAGGATCTGATTTGAGGGGTGGGGGAAATAAAACTACATGAGAACTTCCATTTCTGGACAATGATGGGAGAAGTGGCTTTGAATGAGTTCAGCAACCTCTGCAAGGCATACCATTAGATAACAGGGGATCCACTAAAACCCTTCATCACCATCTTGTATTTGGGACTATTTAAAGTTTTTTTTAAAAATTGAAATGCAAGACTTTATAGTTATCCCTAATAAAATACACCTTATTAATGAGAAGCAATAAATGAATGAATAAATAAAATTCACCTTCTTAGAAAATTTCTTAAATCTAGAGGTTGCAAGATAAAATGGGTTCAGAGACTACTTGTGATACATGCTGGCTTTATGATCCCAGCTAAGTATCTTCATCTCCCTTAGGTTTGGATTTATCATCGTGAAAGAGAAATGATATTAGAGGGAGATGGTACGGTTGTGGTGAGGCTCAAAGGTGACAATGGATGTGAAACATTGGTGTTAATCAAATGTGACCTTGAAAAAACAATCACTAGACATTTATTAGATACCTACTCTATGCCATGAACTATAGTAGGCACTGGGGATTAGTTCCGAAAAGGACAGTTAAAACAACATTCTGTACATTAAAGCCTCTTTTCCCATTCCCTTCCTTTGTACGAGATAAGATACATTCTGAGACTGGTCATTTTTTCATCATAGTCATTGTTTACTGTTTTTTTTACTTTTATGGAAAAGTGTGACATGAGAAGAAAGGGGGAAGGCAGTCACGAGATGGCAACACATCAGACTTGTCTCTCCCCTTAAAAACAAGGATAGGTGTACAGGGCACACTGCCATGTTACCAAGAAAGGTGCAGTCATTGTCTGGGAAACCTGACAGGGGAAAGGTTGCATAGTTTTGGGGTACACATCTTCTCTTACCTGGAGGAAGCTATTGCAGGGCAGGTAATGTGGTGATATGGAATCAGAGGACCTGGGTTCAAATCTAAATTTTGCCACTTATTACTTGTGTCAAATTAGACTCTAGAGTTGATCTCTCTGGGCCATTTCCCATAGCTGAGGAAAATGAAAATGAAATGGAGTTCGATTAGTTGGCCTTCAAGGTCCCTTCCAACTCCAAGTCTATAAAAGTTCTCCAAGGGTTCCTCATTTCTCATCTAGTATGGTTTAGAACTCACTAGGGGGATTGTCGTGATTTTGGTATGAGCTATGATAGGTCACAATTCCTTCTTTTGGAGGAGCCAGGAACAGAAGAAACCAAGAATCCAAATGCATTTCTTGTCCTATTCCTTGAGATAATGAGTCCAGCACCAGTGAATGCTCCTCATATCACCTCATTCCTTTAGGGTGACCAAGTTAGAAAAAAGCTCAGGACCCTGTCTTCAAGGATCCCCCATTTATTCCTGAGAGATAATTGATTGATGATCCCATAAAGTCAATTTGTGGAATTATTGGAAACAGAGTTGTATTCCCAGGCATGACTATGGCCTATCTCCTGGAATAGCAGCACACCTGAATGATAGGAAATGGGACGGAACCACTGTGAAATAGACACCTGGGGCTCTGTTGTGTGGGCAGATGGCAAGATTCCACATTTTATTGCGAGCTGTGGAGATTTTGCGGTTGTTTCTACCATAAACCATTAATAGCTTTGGGTTGCTTAATTTATTGTATCATTTTGAATGCATAATGTAATTCTGTATACCTCAGTGAAGGGCAGTTCATCTTTCTCCAAATAGGTAACCTAAAATGGAATAAAGGCCTAGATTAAATTTCTAGATGAGGCACAGGCAATTAAATAATTTGCTGATTTTCCAAACTAGATCTCTCCTAGAGAGATCCTAACAATCATCTTGTTGATCCAGCAACAAGGTTCTTCTCAGGATTAGTTTTTGAGAGATTTGTTGCTGGAATGGACAGATCAAGATTAATTTCTTTTAATGAAATGTAAAAGACTCTTCTTTCTCTCTGTTCCTGATATGCATATTTCAAAAAGGATCCTGATTTAGGTCTGTATTTTTTTAGGATTTTATCCTCTCAGCCTTGAAAAGCCCTGGAAATGTGGTATTTGGAGTTATCTTTAATCTCTACTTCCTGGGAGAAAAGTCTACTGTGAAAACTCATATTAACAAAACAAGGATAGAAAAGATAAAAGATTTAGGCATACTATTGAAAAAAGGAAACCTTTAAAAATAAATGTACAACCCTGAAACAAGGACAAAAGAAGAAATCTTGAAAATTAGAGGAGAAGCAGATAAACTTGAACATAGAGCTTGCATTTGATCTCTCCTCTAGTTAAGCAAAGTTCTGAATACACATACACAAATCGCATTTCCTATGCCCATAAGTGCAATGCAATTTATTTTTACAGTTGACAGTAGGTGAGATGGAACTGTTGCTGCTGATGATTTTTTTTGTCATTTCACCATCTGCTCTGTCCTGTTGTCTGCTGTAAGTCAATAATATTATTCAGCTGCTCTCCTTGTGCTTGTATTATGATGTTTTCATGGAGCAGAACCCTGTATTTTACCAAGCTCTTGTCTTCCTGAGAAGCTATCAGATTTCATCTTTGGGACTGGGATTGGACCCAGTGGGATTTCCAAATAGAATTTTAATTTTCTCAGGGCGTTGGGTGCCATTTGTTGTTTATGCCCTGGTAACAGTATTATTTTCATTATGATAATAGGGTCAAGTTCCTCAGCCCATGTGTTGTCTTCCACAGGGTAACCTTATGTTTCCTCTACCCCCAGCCCAACCTGGAAAGGGGTCTTTCTGGAGTGAACTCAAGATGCATGAGTCACTCTTTTTAATGACAAGCAGGGGTAGAGTAGAGATGCAAAATGATTGAATAAGGAGACATTAGCCAAGTGGAATAGATTTAGGAGCAAATGAATTTCTGATTCATATATTTACTGTGAAAACCAGTTAGAGACATGCATTTTATTTTTTTAATGATATGAACATTTTGTCCTATTTTATTTTTTTATTTTACATTATGGACTTTTTATTTTTCATACCACAGTCATTTTATGATATATTTCCACCCACCCTATCCATTGAACCCTCCCTCATGACAAAGAAAAACAGTTACACAAAATATACCCAACCTGGAGAGTAGCCATGTGTGAGGCATTCTGAACCTGCAGATCCCTGCCACTTTATCTTGCCAAGAGGAAGAAAGTGTAATTGATCATCTATTCCATAGGATCAAGACTGGTCACCACTCATTAATCAGACCTTGGCTGTCTTTGAGTGTTTTTGTTTATTTTCTCATTATAATAATAATACCTCGCAATACTATAGCTACAACAACAATTTCTATATATATATATATATATATATATATATATATACATATATATGTATATATATATATATATATATAATACATCATTTGATCTCTTCAATAGCCCTAGAAGGTAGGTGCCATTATCATCCTTATTTTACAGATGAGGAAACTAAGGCAGACAACATTTCAGTGATTTTTGCAGGGTCACACAGTAAGTGTCTGAAGCTGAATTGGAAGAAATCTTCCTTATTTCAAGTCCAGTGTTTTATCAATGGCACCACATTTAATTCTCACAACACCTCTGGGAGGTTGATGTGATCCTCCCCATTTAACTAAAGCTCAGAAAAGCTAAGTGAGCACTGGCTCAGAGTCACACAGCTGCTATGTACCTGAGGCAGGATTTGCTAACACCATGTTGGCCCTTGGTGATGCTTGCGTACATATTATTCTCCCTGTTCTGTTTCCTTTGCTTCATATTAGTTCATTCAAAATGCCCCGTGTTTCTCTAAATTCATCCTGTCTGTTGCTTTTTACAACCCAATACTGTTCCATGAAATCCATATGCCACAGTTTATTTACGTTTCCTCAATCACTGGGCATTTAATCTAATTCCAGTTTTTTTTATTACTAAACTCCACGAAAAATTCAATAATGAGTATTTTGGTATATGTGGGGTTTTTCAAAGAAAAAATTAATCAGATTACATATTTTTATGATTAATTAAACTTGGTCACTCTTGAAACTTTTATTATTAATCCACTTAATCTGCTTGTGACTTCATGTTATCACTGCAGTGTTTTCATCATTAAGGGTTATCTCTCCTTCTCTACCTCAGTAGATCAGAAGCTCATACACTTGGACCCAGGAAGCCACCAAGTTCAATGGTCTAATTTTTAGAGAAGGGGGAACTGAGGCCCAGAGAGTTGCTAAGATTTGTTTAAGGTTCTGTGATCTTCTCAGTGCACATACATTATTCTCTGGTGCAGATCAAAGATCCTCTGTGTTCTTATACTGAGGGATTCTCCTCCACATCTTCCTACAAAAGCTTTGAGTAGTGTGAATACAAAGATAAGAAATGTAGCCCCTGCCCTCAAGGAGGGGCTACTCCCAATATAAAGCAAACTAAGAGACTCAGTCAAAAGTCTCTAGAAAATGTGAGGAGGAAGAGACAGATTTACTTGGTGAATGATGTTAATAATGCCATTTGGAGAAATAGTAAAATCAAAATTAATTTCAGTATTTTCTTGTTAGCAGGCATTCCTGAAGAGTAGTGTGCTTGAAAGAAAATGAATGAGATACAATCATCTTAAATGGTTTAAAAGGACAATGGGAAATAGAAACAGGTATGTATGTTAATATATGTGCATGTGTATGTGTATGTGTAAAACCAGTGTCAAAATGTGTGCAAAAAAGTGACATCAAAAGTATCATCTAAGACTTGTGGGACCAGAAAAGGCAGTGGGAGGGTCAAGTTGCTAGAGCAAGGCATGGCAGATGGACAGCCCTCATATGGCACTGATAGCCATGTAATGGTAAGAGGCAGCTGGGTGGTATAGTAAATAGAGGACCAGGTTTGGAATCAGGAAGACTCATCTTCCTGAGTTCAAATCTACCCCTAGACACGTACTAGTTCTGTGACCCTGGGCAAGTCACTTCACCTCAGTTTCCTCATCTGTAAAAGGAGCTGGAAATCTTTTTGCAAAAATAAGTTGAAGAAGAAAATGACAAACCACTCCAGTATCTCTGCCAAGAAAACCTTAAATGGAGTCTCAAAGAGGTGGACACAACTGAGAAATGACTGAACCAAAGTACCAATGTCAAGAGGTCTAGAGGGAAGCACCTGGCATGTGGGGTGGAAGGAGTTGGATAAGGTTTACACAGGATGACCATGAGAAGATGCTCATGAACTATGATGTAGCCCAATGAAGGAAGCACACTAGATGTCCTCAGTCACATCTCTGCCTTTATTTTTTCTTGACTAGCTTTGTGAATGATTAAGACTCAGATAATTTGGCCAATATTCCTTCATTTCCACGAGTGGACCAGATGTCCATGTTATCAGATGCTCCTCTAAGCTGTCCATAAAGAGTGGTATCTTTTCTAAAGTGATGTGGGTTGTAGGCAAAACAAAGGCATTCCCCAGCTGCCTGGCCCCAGATGTGGTAACTGGTCTTGATAAGCTTGGTAATAATACTAATGCTGTTTTGATAGAGGAAACCACAAGTATTGCAAATACCAGCCTCCCGTACAGGTGTGTAATAAGCCAGTATAATTAAGCCCAAGATCCATAATGGTTTGTTGTTGGATACGCATTTACAACAGCTGACTGGGTTCTTAATGTGTGGCTCAGGAGTTGGATAACTTTCTTCTGCTTCTGTTCCTAGAGCAAAATATTCCTCAAGGACTCATCGCCCAAACCACGCTCTCCCTTTCATGCAGGAGATTCCCACTGCAGCCAGTAATTTAGCATGCATGCTGGGTCAGCATTACCAAAAGATGATTAAAAAAAAGTACGTGTTCCCATACAAGTCATTTTCCTCTTTAACTTCAATAATTTTCAGACGTTCCCCCAGAGGAATGTTATGAAAATGGAAGGCTTGCGAGGGTATTTCCATGTTAGGGAGATGACATCTATCATCAGCGCACTTAATCCTGGTTATGCATAAAATATGGTCCCTGGCTAAGCTCTATATATCACATACAGTTCTTTGCATATTGCAAATGGGAGTTCTTTAAAAGACATAAAACAAGCAGAAAATCTGGGAATATGTTTTGGAAAAGGAGCATCAGCACCGCTAGCTACAAGAAAGCCAGGGTCACATCTTCCAGAGGCTATTTTTGTTTTCAAATTTTCTTATCACTTCTTAATATTTTCCCCTTTACATAATTTTTTTTTACCAAATAGTATTTTTGAAAAAAGTATTTTTAACTGGTCAACCCTCTCAACCCTCTTCCCTGAAGATTCTGAGTTGAACAAATCTGATAATTTCCATGATTTCATTGACAGCAAGGTGTGAATTTCCTCATTTTAGAATTTTTCCCCTCTCCTCCCCTCCCCATGTATTCCAACAAATTTTGCCTTGTCAATTACTCTGTGAGTAACCCATGTAACCTGCTCAGCAGCCACAGATAGGTCATAGAATGTGTGGCATCTCTTACCAAGAATGCCAGAAGCTGTTGATGACTCATTATCCATGTTTGACTTGTGGTTATTACCATAGGAAGAGATCAATAACATAAATTCGCATTTTAAAAAAGAGTCAATGGATTAAAGAAATATTGTATCCCATTGAGTGCTAGAGCTGGATGGGATAGAATCAGACTTCAGTGGCACTTTCACTTAAAGAATTGTGTGAGTCCTGCTTTGCCTTGGGGTTCGTGTCCAATTCTTCATGCCCCACGGACCATACTGTCCATGGGCTTTTCTTTGCAAAGATACTGGAGTGGTTTGTCATTTTCTTTTCTGATAGATTAAGGCAAATAGAGGGTAAGCCCAGGATCACATAGTTAGTGAATGTCTAATGCTGGATTTGAACTCAGGTCTTCCTGACTCCAGACCCAATGCTCTCCACTGAGCTACCTCAAGTAGTAGTATATGTAACCTGTTCAATTCCCTTTGTTAATTATTTTCTATTTATCCTATATGTATTCGCTTTGTTTGCATGTCATTGTCTTCATTAGATTGTAAGCTCCTTGAGGGCAGAAACTATTTTGCCTCTCTTTATATTTCTAGCACTTAGCATGGTGCCTGGCACATAGTAGACAATAAATGTTTACTCACTGGTTGATTGATTCACTGATGGCCCACATAGAGCAATTTGGAGAACCTAAAGGAAATATGATGGAAAATTCCACTTTCCACACTGCCCTAGCACCCAGAAGATCACCCCCTTTTGCTTCATTCCAGTATGGTCATTCAATAAGTTTTTAATGAACTTGCTTAGATTTATTTCATTGTCTTGAGATAATTTACCTGTGTCAAATGAAAGGCAGTATAAACAGTGGATTGAATGTGGGGCCAGAAGGGACCTGGATTTGAATTCTGCCTCAAACACTTACTAGTTCTGAGACTTGGTAATGCTGCTGTTAGCCCCCAAGGTGCTCACCTTGCTGAGGTGTCATGAAGATTAAAACAGACACTAAACATTTTGCAAAACTTGAAGTTACAGTAATGCTCATTACTAATTATGTCAATAAACACTATTCTAACGAACAATATCCTACTAATCTGGAGGAACGGAATTCATTGAGGATTTAGAAGTAGCTCCCTCTTTTAGGGTTTGATTTCCCACAAAGAAATTCAACCCTGTTTTATTACCTTGTAGGACAGTATGTTCTCAGCCTAGAGAGTTCTTAAAATTAATCATATAAAACTTTTGGACTCATTAGCACCTTCTTTTCCAAATCAATAAAGCAAGATCTGTGTAAATGTTGTAAATTTTGTAGTGTCTCTAATTACTTAAGCTTTAATTCATGAACTCAGAATATAGACACAACTGAATCCAATTTCAGATTATTATAATCGCGTGTGTCTCTGCATGGAATGAAGGCCAATATAGCAATGAACATGCATTTATGGAGTGCCTCCAATATTCCACACAATGTTCCAGGCACTGAACGAAATGAGGGTGGTGGTCTGAATCTGGGGCACTGGATGAATACAAAAAGCAGTCTTAATTTCAGAGGACCAGCAATGAGACTTGCTATCCATTACAGAGACCTAATGGAGAGTGTGGAATAGGACACATATTTCTTTTTAATACAGCCATTGAAAGAATTTGTTTTGCTTGACTATGCATATTTGTTACAAGAAATTTTTTGCTTTTTTTCCCCAGAGGGGTAAGGGGTAGGGGAAAGAGAAAACCCTATCTTATTACTCTGTAATTATCTACATTACATCATGGCAGAGTCGTGATCTTGGCTTTTCAAAAACTATGCCTATGGAATACAAGCTCTGGAAAGTTCTGCCAGATGGGAAAGACTTCAGATGTGAGTCTGGTTATAGACTTTATAGCTAACATCCTGGTACCTGAGGGTCCAGTGTCAGAGATGTACATCACCAAATTGGCCTTAAGGTGATAGATGTTTTGGTCAGAGCAACTTCTGAAGACAATCCATTAAACTCTAAAAAGTTTGCAGATAAATACACACATAAACACATCTACACACTGCTTTTATCATATTCATTTTTCTACATGTTTCATCACTTCTATGTATGTCTATGAAAAACAGTGTTGCCTGATGTGTAGAGATCTGCCTCAGAGTTAAAAAGACTTGGGGTTAAGGTCTCGTGCCTGAAACTTAGTGATTTCATAACTTTCCAATGTCCTAGACTATGCTAACACTTTAAGTCAGAGAACAGATCTGAAGTGAGTGAGGGCATTTCCTTACTGGAAATTCTCTTTACCAATGAAACCACATATCTAGTCATCCTTCTCCCTCACAAGAGGAATATATGCATATAGATAGACAGATATAGATTTTTTTTGTGTCTCTCTCTCTAAATATATATATATATGTATATTTATATACATACATACATACACACACATAAATGCATACATATACCTGTAGTACATTCTTGTTATTCTTAAATAGTTTTTCAGTAATTTCAGATTCTTTGTGACTCTATTTGGGGTTTTCTTGGCAAACATTTGGAGTAGTTTGCCATTTCCTTCTCCAGTTCATTTTACAGATGAGGAAACTGAGGCAAACAGAGTCAAGTGACTTGCTCAGTGTCACACAGCTACTAAGTATCTAGGACTGGATTTGAACTCAGGAAGATAAGTCTTCTGTTCTATCCACTGGGTCACCTAGCTACCTCAATAGTACATGTAACATCTACTGAAGTGGTGACCCTTGGCTCATTGTGAGTTCCTTGAGGGCAGGGACTGCCTTTTGCATCCTTAACCCAGTGTCTGGCACACAGTACAAACTTCACAAGTGTTGATTGATTAAAGATTGCTGGCTGGTACCAGGCTTTGCCAGCCTGATCACCCTGGGAAGCTGTCACACAGTGACCTGTAGGTCTGTTACAAGCCCAACTTTCATCACTCGGCTCCAAGTCAGCTTCTCACTGGAGGCCTAGCAACACCCTGTCATGAAACATTGGTGATCTCAGTCACTCAGACAGATTTTCTCCAAAGATCTGTTTGCTGTATGGAGGGTGGAAGGGCCCAAACTGAAAAAAATCACTGCTAGAATGGGAGTTACCTGCAGGCAGGGCTGTGTCTGACTCATCTCTGTGTTATCCAGCACATGGCTTTGCACGTGGCAAATGCTGAGCTATGGATAATATTTGGGCTTGAAGGCAGGACAGTCTGGGTCCAAATTCTGGGGTTTTGCCTCCAGCACTTGGGGTAAATCACCGAGCCTCCCTGATAGAAGTGGATGGGCGTGGCAGTGGATAGATCATTGTACTTGGAGTCAATAAGAGTTGAGTTTAAATCCAGCCTCAGACATTTCTTGGGCAAGTCACTTAAACCTCTGATTGCTTTAGTAATAATAGCCTTAATTCCAGGGCTACTCTAAGGAGGTAATAACTATTAAAAAGCACTAGTACAGTACGTGGCACATAGTGGGTGCTTCATAAATGCTTGTTTCCCTTCCCATCTCTGAACCTCACTTTATCTGTGGTACTTTTTTTCTCTAGTACTACCGCACAGTTGTTATGACAACACAATAAATGATATGTATAAAGCTCTGAGTACAACCATAACTGAGTTGGGGTGTGTGGGCATCTACCCAGGGTATTGCGTTTAGTTGTCAGCCTTAAACTTGGCTTTGCTTTGGGTTTAGTTTTTGTGCAGCAGTGGATCCAGCCCTGCCCCTGGTCCTCCTCAGCGGTTGGTCTCACTTCCCAGTGCAAAATCTTTGAGTTCTGACTCTGGAATTTTAGATTAAATTGTGATAGAGACACCAGCTGTTATTTATTTCTGTTCCCTGTCCTATTCTTATTCCTCTTGTTGTAGTAATGAAGCAGCTGGACAGAGCAGTCTATGGAGCTCTGGACCTGGAAGACCTGGGTTCAAATCATGCCTTAGACACTTAATAGATGAGTAACCCTTCTCCAAGCCCATGGGAATAGTCATGGGGTTGTTGTGGCAATCCAGTGAATTAATACAGAGTGTCCCCAAACTATTCAAAGTGCACTGAAGAGTCCATCGGAGTCCTTTGTCCACCTTGGAATACCACACTGAGGACAGCCTCGTTGTCATCAGCCTGTGCCAAGTTGGCAGCAGATGCAGGTCAGCAAATGAAGGGTTAAAGTCTCCATCTCCAGTTTGTGAGACAGTTCCATGACACAGTGCAAACATAGATTTTGTGACTTGATACTTAGTTAAACTGCCTTTGAAAGGGGCTAATTCCTTTGTAGAGCAATGAACCCCAGGCTGCTTTTGTTTATAGCATTTTAAAAGCAGAGCTGAAGGTCATGGCAAAGTACTCAGTGGGCTAGAAGTTCTGCACGCCTGTCGGGTGGCCCTCGGCTTGGGGATGATGCCACTGAGTGGGCAGGAGGGGGTCTAATCTCTCTGATTGTTTGCCACTAGCTTGGGTCCTTTCTCCTCCCTGACCACCTGTGCTGCCATCCTAGAAAGCCACAAGTGGAATCTAGCTTTAGGGGACCTGGCGAGGGGGTGGCCCCGAGGAAGCCCCCCACCCCACCCTCCCAGCCTGCAGCCCCGTCCCAGGCACTGTAGGACGCGCTGACTTGGAAGCGGGCATCTGACTCAGTTCCCTCACCGATGGCATCTGACAAAAGTGATCCCAGGCTAAATTGCCTCTTGCCGATTCCCACCTATCTTACGTCGCGCCTCGCGGCCAAGATTGAAGCAAACTGCACCAATTTCGTGCTCCCGCCGGCCTCCTAATGGCCACTTTGCTGTGCACTCTCCGTTCATTAACGCGCAGGTCAGGGCTGTTAGCGGGGGCCCTTGCCACTTTTGACAGATAGTCAGTAGCACGATGAATGGCGGGCCGCATGGCCACTTAGCGGGCGCCTTCCCTCTCCGGCATCTTTGAAACACTCATCTCTCGCCCTCTTTTAATGAAAGACCACACTCCGCTGTTTAACTCTTTATGAACTAGGGGACTCAGTAGAAATCAGGCCAGGGTGACTTCGCCATTTTTTCCTTGCACAGCCCAGCAGTCTGTCCCTGAGGAGTCCCTCCAAAGCCGAGCTCCGACGATGCACCGGAGGCTTTCAGCCCCTCTCCTCAAACCCCACTTCTCCCTTGCTTTTGGCAGAGGCGGCCCCATCCTTTCAGGCTCCCAAGCTTGAGGACATGGGCTCATTGCTCACCGAGGTTCGATGCGAAGCTAGAATGGACCCTCTCAGTCGCAGTGCATTGGACTCCTTTTATAGGAGTTCCAGCAAGGGAAGAAGCTTGTTTGAGGTCACAGAAACAGCAAAAAGCTGAGATCTGAAAACCTCTCTGGTTCCAGATTCACCTGCCATATTGCTTTCCATCCTACTTAGTGAGCAGCCTCCTCCTCCTCCAGTCTGGCCTCTAATCATCTCTTGTTCTGACCATGGCAATAAGCCTCTGTTTGGCATTTAAAACACCTCCAAGTCTGGCACCAACCTCCCTCTTCAGGCTGATAGCACTTTGCTCCCATCCCTTCCTTTTACCTTCTAGCCAGTCTGGCCTGATTCCCAGGACATGGCACCATCTCCCACCCCCATGCCTTCGCATGGGCTGTCCTCCATCCTTGCATTCATCTCCTTTCTTATTTCCACTTTTGGGAACCTCTAATTCTCAGTTCAAGGGTCATCTCCTCCCAGAGGTCTGTCCAGATTTTAGGTTATTGGTGCTCCTTCCCCCAATCACCTTGTATTCATTTTGCCTATGTACTGAATTTACTAGTAACAGTATTCTCTCCTTGAAGACATTGGTCTGAATCCTGACTCAAGCACCCACTGCCTGTGTAAACTCTCTGGGCCTCCACCTCCTCATCTGTGAAATCAAGGCAGGGCAACAGATCATCTCTAAGTTTCTTTCCAGGTGTAAATGTCCGATGAACTTATGAATATTTCCCTTTGATCTTTGGTTCTCTAGTGCTTTGCCCATAGTAGGCACTTACAAATACTTGGTTGATTGATTGAAACAGAGAGCATTTGCTTTATGGAGGGGCAAAGGAAACACCCTTCAATCCCAGAATATCATCTCAACTACATGAACTCCATGGGTCAGGACACACATACAAAAATTAAATGATGCCCCAATGCCTATAGAATTCAGGGGGGAGGAGACTAAAGCAAGGAAAACATGACCTTAGTTAAGGAATGAATAGTATTCCTTAAACCAGAAGTCAAGGCAGCTAAAGAGGTGATCTAGCTCTGTTAGTCACAACAGCTCTTTCTGAAGGAGAGCTGCCCAAATCAAAAGCTTAAAAAAGAAAGACCATCATACAATGCAGCATAAGAGTACCCCACAATGTCCTTGCCTCTTACCCCCAAGACTGATCCACCAAACACACATCCAGCCTAGCACACAGTTTAGATGTTAGCAAAGGGTCTCTCTCTCTCTCTAGGTCCTAGGTCCTGGTTTTGACCCCAGCTGATTGAGTGATCCTGGCCAAGGCACTTAAACTCAGAACCATGGACAGCTCTTGTAAATAAGGAATGTGTCAATCAGCAACAATGGAGGGACTTTTCGTTACTGGTTCTCTACATCAATGAAAGCAAATGCCTGGTCCAAAAACAACTGGGTATGGTAGGGGTTGCAACACTGGGCATAGAATCAATTCAGATCCAGCCTCAGATTTTTCCTAGCTGCATGACTTTGGGAAAGTCACTTAGCCTCTGTTTGCCTCAGTGTCCATGGCTGTAAATTGGGGATAATGACAGCACCTCCCTGTGAGGAGCAAATGAGATAGCAATTGTAAAGCACTTAGTGCAATGCCTGGCATATAGTAGGAGCTATGTAAAAGCTTGCTCCCTTTGCACCTTTCATGTGACCCATTCAATGTAGGCTGTTCCAGAGGCAGGGGCAGCCAGTGCTGCAGTGGACAGAACACTGGGCCAGGAGTCAGGAAGACTCATCTTTGTAAATTCAAATCTGATCTCAAACACTTATTAGCCAGGTGACCCTGGGCAAGTCATTTAACCCTGTCTGTCTCAATTTCCTCATCTTTAAAATGAGCTGGAGAAGGAAATGGTAAACCACTCTAGTATTTTTGCCAAGAAAACCCCAGACAGGGTCACAAGGAGTTGGACTCAGTTAAACTCCTGAAAAACAACTCTGGATGTGGAACTTCTCTCTACCAACACAGATCAGTTCAGACTTATGACTTAGGGGAAACAAACAAACAAATAAACTGAGGAAGTTGTCTAAGATGTTAAGTGTCTGGCCATACAGCTAAGACGTATGAGTCTGGCTCTGAACCCAGCACTTCTCTATTCCAAGAGCAGTACTCTAACCATTCCTGGCTCTGCTGTCTTATACTATATATTTATACTATATGTGCAGGAAATATGCTGAAAGGGTTCAAAAGTCACCTCTGTCAAGAAACCTTCTTTAACTTCTACTCTCTTGTTCCCTGAATTACCTGAAGGCGCTCTCTCTCTCTGTCTCTCTCTCTGTCTCTGTATGTCTGTCTCTCTGTCAATCTGTCTCTCTCTATTCCTGTTTCTCTCTCTCCCCCTTTCCTCTTCTCTCTTCTCTTCTTTGAAATCTCAGATACCCTTGTATCTTTTTGCTGAACATACTGTGCTGAATTGCAGTGATGGGTCCATCCATGTTATTGCTTTAGGAGAGAGAGTACTCTGGTCAGTGGGAGACAGGCTGTACCTTGTTCATCTTCACACTTTCTCCAGAACCTAGATCCCTACGTCACAGTGGGTGACTTGTAGAGACTATCTTAATCCAGTAGAATTGAAAGTGATCATTTCCTAATCTTTGTGGGCTTCAGTTTTCCTTTCTTCCCAGATTTATTAATTTATTTGATTTCAGTTTTCAACAATCACTTCCATAAATTCCAAATTTTCTCCCCCCTCCCCCTTCCCTTCCCCTCCTTCTCAAGATGACATGCAATCTTATATCAGTTCTACACATACATTCATATTAAACACATTTTCACATTAATCATGTTGCATGGAAGAATTAAAATTAATGGGAGAAACCATGCAAAAATTGAAACCAAAACAAAACATAAAACAAGAGAAAATAGTCTGCTTCATTCTGCGTTCTGACTCTACAGTTCTTTCTCTGGATGTGGATGACATCAAGAGTCCTTTGCAAATGTTTTAGGTCCTTGCATTGCTGTGAAAGTCTAAATTTATCAAAAAGAACCTTGTACACTGTGGTTGTTACTGTGTATAATGTTCTCCTGGCTCCCCTCGCTTTCATTCAGTTCAGTTCATAGGTTTTTTCAGGTTTTTCTAAATTTCTTATAGCACAATAGTATTCCATTATATTCATATACCACAACTTGTTTAGCCATTCCCCAATTGATGGGCATCCCCTCGATTTCCAGTTCTTGGCCACCATAAAAAGAGCTGCTATAAATATTTTTGTACATGTGGGTTCTTTTCTCATGTTTATGATCTCTTTGGAATATAGCCCTAGCTTGGTCAAAGGGTATGCACATTTTTGTAGCCCTTTGGGTATAGTTCTAAATTGTTTTCCAGATTTGTTGGATCAGTTCACAGTTCCACCAGTAATGAATTAGTGTTCTAGTTCTTCCATTTCTTCTCCAACATTTATCATTTTCCTGTTTTGTCATGTTAGCCAATTTGATAGGTGTGATGTAGTTTCTCAGAGTTGTTTTGATTTGCATCTCTCTAATCAACAGTGATTTAGACCATTTTTTCATATGACTATAGATAGCTTTAATTTCTTCCTCCGAAAACTGCCTGTTCATATCTTTTGACCAGTTATCAGTTTGGGAATGGTTTATATTCTTGTCAGTTTGACTCTGTTGTCCATATATTTTAGAAATGAAACCATTATCACAGACACTAGTTGTAAAAATTCTTTCCCAGTTTTCTGCTTCCCTTCTAATCTTGGTTGCATTAGCTTTGTTTGTGCAAAAATTTTTCAATTTAATGTAACCAAAGTTATCCATTTTAAATTTCATAATGTTCTCTATCTCTTGGGTTAGTCATAAATTCCTCCATTAGCCATAAATCTGACAAATAAACTGTTTCTTGCTCCCCTAGTTTGTTTATAATACTCAGTTCCTCCTTTTGTAAAACAAAGGCCTAAATGTAATGAGCATAAAGGTCCCTTTCTTTGAGTCTAACAATTTAATGAACATTCCCTAAGAGAGATAAAACATCAAGGAAATTCTAGGTTGTTGAAGTCCTGAGGAAACATGATTCTTTATTTGGACAAATCCCTACAATGACAGAAATTCGTCTCTGATGAGCTTTGCCGGACATTGTCCAATTCATGCCATCTCTTGGGATTAGATGAATAGGATAAGCACACAGTTGGTTATTTACCAGTGAAGTAAAATTACTTCTGTGCATACCTGTTTGGGACTAACTAATTGTAGGGGGATGTCCGACACAGTGCACCACAGAGTGAAACCTGTTTTTTCCTTCACATTTCTGGTAAGGAGACTGCAGATCACAAGATTTGTGCTGGCTTTTTTCCGCTTTGTACTGAAATCACAAAAACATCATTATTCCTACAGAGTTATTTTGATGGCTTCCCCTTCCTGCCTGAGTATGTTGATGCCATAGTGAACAATTACATTTCACAGGTGAGAGCTCCATGGATGAAAATGATGGGAATTTTTAGTCCTTAGAGAGTGGTTTATCCCAGCTCTGTCCCTTCCTAGCTGGGTGACTTTGGGAGAACAACACCTCTCTGGACCTCAGTTTCTTTGGCTGCCAAATTCAGAGGTTCGGTTCAAGAGATGACCTTCATTCTCCCAGGTCTGAACATGAGCTCCTTGAGAGAAGAGACTGTTTCACTTAGCCCAGTACTGGACAAACACTGGGGGCTTAATCAGTGATTTTTTTAAATAAATTCCACCTGGGGGTCTCTCCACCTGGGAATACCATGGATGTCCACGTAGTAGATGAAGCTTAGATGGTCACTGGTTGCAAGAATGTAAGAGCATAGGGCTAGAGCTAGAAGGAATGACACAAGCCACATATCCTATTTTTCAGATGAAGAAATTAAGTCTGAGAAGGTGACATGATTTCATACGGTTATTTAGCCTGAAGTAACCAAAGGAATGTCTTGTGGGAATGGATGCAGTAGAATTTCACATAATATAAGTTTGCAAGGAACCAGTCATTCCATAGACTCATCATTTCATAGCCTCAAAGGATGAACCAGGGGGATCAAGGTCCACAGCCTCATAGCTTGTGGGGAAGCACTCGGGTTTGACCAGTTGCAACAGGGGAATTGGGTGACTCTAATTAGGGGTGGAACAATTAAGTTATACAAACACAGGTAGAAACAATCCCAGGGATGCGGGGTAAGACAGAACCCATCAATACACAAAGAAAATTCCAAGTGAAGAAAGAGCTAGTGTCTTGAGACCCTGTCACATCAGCCTTCAAGGCCATAAATGTATCTAGAAATGTGTGACTGTGGAGTTATACAACCTAATTATTCCACATCTGGCTCAAATCTCTAACCTAGCTCTGCTGGGAACCTCTAAGAACTTTTAAACTCAGTCTGGAAGATGAGACAAAGGACATGCATTTTAAAAGTAAAATATTTGATTAAAATTAGGAGAATTTAGTTACTGTGTTCGGTCATTTTCAGTTGTATCTGACTCTCTGTGACCTTTCTGGGGTTTTCTTGGAAAATATGTTGGAGTGGTTTGCAATTTTCTTCTCGAGCTCATTTGACAGATGAGGAAACTGAGGCAGAGGATTAAATGACTTGTCCAGGCTCACACAAGTAGTAAAAGTCTGAGGTTGGATTTGAACTTAAGTCTTCCAGACTTCAGGCCCAGCATTCTATCCACTGTACCACCTAGTTACCCAAGGAGAATTTATTTAAAGAATAAACTCAACGTTGCATTCATGTGTACTGTTTTTGTCTTTTTGAAGCAGGTTGAAGATAGGGTTAAATGAGTCAGAAGAATCTGGGTGGCTGGGCCTGAACTTCCCTGAGTTTTTAACTAAGAAGAAATTTTAGCAGCCAACTCATCTGACCTAACCATTGTCTAGATGAATGAGATTAAATTACTTGCTCCAACTATTGTAGGTAGAAAGTACCTCGGGCCGAAATGATACTCAGACCCTTGGACTCGAAGGGAGTGTGCTTTCCACTCTGCCACTGAAGAAATCTCGGGGTCCAGACTCTTAAATGCTGCCCTGGACCTTTCCCTTCCCTGCGTCCCCGCTTCTCAGTGAGCAAGGCACAAGGGAATCCCCCATAAGCCTCCTCTTGCCTGAGTCATGTCGAAAGGCCAGTTTCTTCAGTTTACATAAGTTTGTTTCTGTGAAACCCTTTACCTCGCTGTTTAATCCATGCCTTTCGTGCAACTGGATTTTCTTTTGTTCCAGAACAGATTGGTCTCTCTCAGCTGGCCCCAGAATGGCAGAACCAGTTTATCAGGAAGCCTGTTCCTGAGGCAGCACAAACTTTTCCGTCCTTCATCTCATGGTGGAAACTATCCCGGCACTCAACATTTTGGGAAATGAAGAAATAACACCGACATGAGGAGAAAAAACCCCAAACCAAACCAAACCATTTGCAAACTCTGAAGCCTCTTGGCTATTGGGAACTTTTTACCCCTCAATAGCCATATACACTTACTGGTGGTTCTCAGCTAGACACCACCCCCCTTCTCTTGCAGTGTATAGGCTTGCAGGGAGAACAAAGACAGCCATAAATATTCCAAGAAGCCAATAAAAAAAACCCCTCCACACACCAAAAAAGAAAAAAACACCCTAGGAGTGGTTAGTCCTCCAGTGTAATGGGTCCCCATAAAAGCTTTTATTGTTAAGGGAGTTACTTTACTAAGAGCTGTATGAAGAAAGCTGAATGAATGTGAAAAATTGCATGCAATAACCTGAACTAAAAGATGATTATCAACCTCTGAGTCCTATATTTCGGAGCAGCCAGGAGCTGCTATTAGAAGCTGGCCATTGTAAAGGGAGAAAGAGCCTGTTTTAGCCCGGTGAACTTGTTCTGAGTAAACAGAAAGTCAATACATACTTCTTCTCCCAGCTGGCCAGTTTACTGGGATCGTTATTTTAAAGATAGAATCCAATCCAAAGCTCTGTCCCCAGGCATGAGTCCACAAACTTTTCTGGTGTGGGAGTCGAGGGGTTCACACTTTCAACTTTTGGTCATTCCTTCTCTTCTCCATTGTTGCCCTTCCTTCACTCCCCCACTCGGTTCCCCACCCTCCCCAGGATACATCCACGAACACTTATTCTCTAACCATCTGTTTGCTTTGTCCTTGGCCACTGGACAGGAGATGGCCCATCTGCACCTCGACCATTCAAAAACCAGCCAACATGAATGGCAAAGTGGGACCTAGGAAGGGGACTTCTGTTCTGCAGGCAGCATTGTTCTCTCTAGCCATTTGTCTCATTCTGATAAATCTATGTTTTCAGGCACGAAGACCCTGGTGCTCCTGTTGTCAACTACCTTTGACAGGGATTTTGTGAGTGATCTATGAAGTATGTAGATAGACCTTTCACAACAGTCCACGGATGGTTTTAGAAAGGGATTTTGTCAAGTGGATATGGATCTGGAAGACTTCTGAAATTTCACCTAACTCTTTTAAAAGATTCTGGGGGAGGGTGTCTTGGATTTATTTGGAACTTTTGGTCAAAGTTTAATAAATATGAAGTTGTCTTTAAGAAAAGACATGTAAAAACCACCTGATCACTTCACTGGAAGGTAGAATTAAAATAGAGAGCAAACTCACTGTTAGACATTCATCTGTCCATCCATCCATCCATCCATCCATCCATCCATCCATCCACTCAACAGGGATTTCTTAAGGATGTCCTAACTGCCAGAGTCCTGTGCTAGATACTGGGAATGCAAAGAAACAGTCCCTGTCTTCAAGAAGTTTGAATTCTATTGGGGGAAATAACATATAAGGTAGATAAGTATAAAATATATTCACCATAAATACAAAATAATTTTATGGGAAGTGTATAAAAATGAGAGGTGGAAGGGAATCAGGAGAGGCACAGGTGACAACAACTCTAGCAAAAATATGTTAAAGGGAAAAAATAGAAGGTTTCCATGAAGATGGTGAATGAGTATCTGAGATAAGAGGGGAGGGAGGTCATGGAGGATCTCTGGATTCTAATTTTAAAAAGCTCAGGTCACAGGTTCCTAGATCTACAGCTGGAAGGGGTCACTGAGGGCAGGTAGGACAGATGAGGATTTCATTTTATAGATGTGGAAACGGAGGCCCAAAGATATCAAAAGACCTGCCCAGGGTCACACGAGTGGCAATTGTTAGACTTTAAGTGTTCTTTCCATGGAGGCAATTAGAAGAGCAGAGGGATATGATCAGATGTTAATGGTACCCATCTCTAAAGTTAGGCATGGTCTGGGGGGAGAAGACAAAAAGGAAAAAAATACAGAATAACTTTACTATATATTTAAAAAGAATAGCAAGGTGTACAAAATAGACTTGCTGTTTCATGTGCAATCATCTTTTTTATTATATGTTATTGAAATGCTTGTTTTATTCCATAAATTAAATAAAATTCCATAAATTAAATTCTAATTATTAACTAATATATAAATTAAATAAATAAAATAAAATTAAATATAAATTAAATAATAATATAAATTACAAAATATTATAAAATATAAATAATTAAAATTATTATTGAAATTATTAAAAATAATTTTTTAAAGAAAGAACTAATTACAATTCACTGTATGGGGTGTAAGGGAAGAGACTGCAGTCCCTGGGGATACTACATCTGTTCCTGGTCCATATTAAGAGGGAGAAACTGAGGCTTTTATGACTATGTGAGGACTTGTGGTCACTCTTGGTGGAAACCCCCAGAATGGCAAGATTTGCCAATGCAAAGCTGAGCTGCTTCTAGTCCTTGGGATCTGCTTTAGAAATTACCCACCTAGTCTGAAAATGAGAAGAACCAGAGAAATGCATTTGCTAATTTAGCTAATCACCCTGAAATCTTGTAAAGATGTGACCACTTTGGCACAGTGCTGGCACATAGTAGGTGCTTAATCAATGCTGATTGATTGATTGACTGATAGAGAGAGCACTAACCCCTCACAGGGACCATTGTTCAGAGCTTAAGCTTACACCAGAAAAATGAGAAAGTTCTGCTGTTTATTTCCCCACTAAGTATGCTTGGTTTTAAATGAGAAGGATAGATAATGAGGCTGTAGGAAAGTGAGTTTTGAAATGACTATAGGCAGCTCCAGAGCTGTTCACTTCTCTCACCCCCAGGTTCCCCCAAAGTCAATGGGCAGTTGAGAGTCAATAAGTATTCGATAAGTGCCTACTGCATGCTAGGAAGTGGAAGGCAAAAGACAATCCCTCATCACATCTAATGGGAAGGCAGGGAGTGAGGGAGACCATATACAAACTATTATGTACATACAAAATATACTGAAGATAATGAGCAGAGAGAAGGCACCAGTGGTAGGGGTTGGAGGATACCATGGTCTACAAGGAAGTGCTGCTATCTCCCTTGTCCATATTCGGGTAGTCCTGGGAATAGGAAAAAATCTGTGGGCAGTGGATAGAACATCAAACTTGGAATTAGAAGGAATTGAGTTCAAATCCAGCTTCAGACACTAACCAGTTGTGTGACCCTAGGCAAGTTGCTTAACCCAATTTCCTCAGTTTCCTCATCTGTAAAATGAATTGAAGAAGGAAATGGCAAACCACTCCAGTATCTTTGTCAAGAAAACCCCAAGTGGGGTCACAGAGAGTTGAACATGACTGAAAACAACCAAACAACAAAGGAAAAGTTTGTTCAACTTCCCTGTGTGTTCAACTTCCTCTTTCTCCTA
This sequence comes from Bettongia penicillata ogilbyi, assembly GCA_023548195.1. Taxonomy (NCBI): domain Eukaryota; kingdom Metazoa; phylum Chordata; class Mammalia; order Diprotodontia; family Potoroidae; genus Bettongia; species Bettongia penicillata. The sequence continues at coordinate 9,696,392 of JAJHZJ010000453.1, forward strand.
TCCATGAACGTTTTCTATGATCTGATCCCCTGAACCTTTTACCCTGCACGTGATAAACAGAGCAGGCCTTGGAGTCTTGGGTTTGTACTGGCCTATCAATAATGCAACTCTGGGCAATTCAATTAATTTTATTCTATGAACCTCAGTTTTTTCATCTCTAAAATGGAAACAATCCTTGTTATATTACTTACCTTCCAGGCTTGTTATTATGAAAGTATTCTATTAATAGGAAGCATCCTTATTTCTCCTTCCTACTAGATGAAAGGATCTGAACATATATATACTTGTGATAAGGCATAAGTTACAGGGCCATATATTTTGTGGTTAATCAGTCCAATTCCTCCATTTTATGGATAAAGAAACTGAGACCTCAAGAGGCCCAGTTTCACCCAGGGAGCATATGGAAGAGCTGGGATTTGAATATGGACTTTGAGACTCAGATTCCATCATTTTTTTCTGCTGTACCGTGTTCATCATCCAATCCAGTCTCCCCTGAGGTAGGAAATCATTCTATGGCATCCCCAGGAGGTAGTTACCCAGCCTCTGCTTGTAGACCTCCAGTGAAAGGGAGGGGGAGGAGAAGGAATAACTATTTAGCATTTACTATGTGCCAGAAACTGTGTTAAGCATCATACAAACATTAGCTTTTAATCTGTGTAATAATCCTGGGAGATAGATTATTGTCCTCCTTTTACAGTTGAGGAAACTGAGGCAAGCAGAGGTTTAAGTGACTTGCCCAGGGTCACATAGGTAGTAAGTGTCTGAGGCTGGATTTGAATTCAGGTCTTCCTTATTCCAGGATCAATGTTCTATCCATTGTACCATCTCACTGCCTTTGAAAGGGAACTTTCTATCTTCTGAAGTAGTATATTCCAGGTCCCTGAACCTGGAATAAGGACCTTAAGATAAGGAATGGAGGAAAATGATGTCTCCCATGAAAAGAAGCAATAGGAAAGCATCAGGAATAAAAGGATCTATTGGAATAAGTGAAAATGCACTTGAAGCTAATGTAATTAATATAAGGAAATCCATATAATGATCATAGATTTTGAGCTACAAGGAACCATAGTGACCATTACCATTGACTCCAACTTTCTGATTTTTCATGTGAGAAAACTGAAACACAGAGAGTTACAGTAACTAGCCCAGGGTCACTCAGCTAGTAAATGTCCAAGGCAGAATTTAAATTCAGATCTTCTCATTTCCCAGTCCAGTGCTCTGTCCTCTATACCACATTCCCTCTATTCCAGATAATCTTACTGTGCAGTCATCTAGTCAGTCAACAAACATTTATTAAGTCCCTTTTATATTCCAGGTATAGACTCTCCTCTCAAGGAGTCCACAGTCTACTGGAGGAGACTATGTGGACAAGCAAATATATGGAATAAAGTGGATTGAAACTCAGAGGGAATATGTTCGTATAATGAAGGATGGATAAGGTTTTTTATAGGTGGAACTTGAAGGAAGCCAAGGAAGAATGAAGGATGAAGTGAGGAGAGAGAGCATTCCAGACCTGGGGGCAGCCAGAGGATATGAATGGAGTGGAGAGATGGAATGTTGTAGGGGAAGGGTAAAAAGGAGTCCACTGGATCATGGAGGTTGGTAGGAGACAGGGAGGAATCAGATTTGGAAGGTCAAAGGAGGCTGGGTTATCAAGGGCTTTGGACATCAAACAGAGGATTTTATATTTGATCCCAGAGGGGATAGGGAACCATGCAGGTGGGGGTGTGGTGGTTGTGGTGTTGGTGGTGTTATTGAATGGGAGAATAACATGTCCAGACTTGAGATCAGTTTGACAGCTGAGTGGAGAAAAGATCGGAGTATAGAGAGGGAAGGTCAGTCAATAGGCATTGCAATAACCCAGGCATGAGGTAATGAGGATGGGTACCCTTGTAGTGGCAGTGCCTGAGGAGAGAAGAGGGATGTATGTACATATACATATATGTGTGCATGTATGTATGTATATATCCATATTACTTATATGTATATAGGGTGTTTCAAAGATAAATGGACTAGACTTGGCAGCACATTAGCTATGAGGGGGTGGGAGTGAGAGAGAGGAAGTAGCTGAGGATGACACCTAGTTGGCCAGCCTTGAGAGAAGGATGGTCCCCTTGGTGAAAAAGAGAAATTAGGAAAAGGGCAGAGCTTAGGGGTGGGGGAGGGAATAGCATGAGTTCCATTTTTGACATACTGAGTCTAAAGTGTCCATGACATCCAGCTGGAGTTGGGATGTGAGACTGGAGGTCAGGAGAGAGGTTAGGGCTGAATAGGAAGACCTGCCAAACATCTGAAAAAATAGCTCATGGAATCCAGGGAAGCTGGGGATCTCAGTGAGTGAAATAGTATAGCAGCCAAAGAGAACAAGGACCATAGTTGGGCTTTGGGGGTCAACAGGGCTCAGTGGGGATGACCTGGATGAAGAGTCAGCAAAGGAGACCTGGAAGTCAGCTTGGTAGGAGGAGAACCAGGAAAGAGCAGGGTCCCCAAAACCTAGAGAGGAGAGACAGTGGACACTGACAGTGTCAAAGACTGCAGAAAAGTCAAAAAGAATGAGGGCTGAGGAAAAGGCCAAGAGATTGGAACTTTTAAAAATGTTTCCTGGAGTTCAGTGTAATTGATTTCCATCATAATCTTACCCACTTAAGATATCATTCTGAGACAGGGTCTCTGGGTTTCCCCAGTTTTCCAAAGGAGTTTTTAACAGAAAAGCAGTAAAGAACTCCTGTTCTATGCTAGATAATGAACTACAACATTCAAACACAGGCTGGATTTTGCCCCTGAGAATCAACCTTAGGCCACGTGAAGGGTAGACATTGGACCTGCCTGCCAGTATGGAGCTTATGGCCCAAAATGACTGCCAAGGTGACCCCTCTTGGAGTCTTTGTGGCTTAAGAGAGATCATCAAGCTGAAAGTCAGAATGAAAGTGTCTTGATGCCCCAAAGAGCATGACTGCTACATAAAGGAGCCTTCAGTTTGTGCATAGGGCTGAATGATGAAAAGAGAGATGCTCTGTACAAGTGTGGTCACCAGATGTAGCCCCCATGCCCCATCAGCCATGGCAGAAAAGGCAATGTTTTGTAGTCTAGTCAAAGCAGGCTGTGAAAGGTGTGTCTACACTGGAGAGATGAACTTTGAGGGGGCTGTCATGTTTGAGGGCTAAGCACAAAAGCGAAGGAAGCACATGCTGGCATAGGCCGATGGCAGCAAGTCTAAGCAGAGGGCAGGTAGGGATGGGAACCCACCAGGGAGCTTCAGCTCTGTCCGTCACTGGACACAGGAAGCTCTAACTCCTTATCACCTGTTCTTCAGGGTGGAAACATTAAATATAGTGTCTGAAGGTGGTTCAACCCATAGGTCTGCACACCAGCCATCTTAATTCAAGAGATGCCAGAAGAAATATGTGGATCACAGGTGGATTTACACCACAATCAACCATGACAAGGACAAGACGAGAACTTTTGCCCTCATGGAGGTCTTGAATATTTATCCCCCTTAAACCACAGAAGGGCAGTTTTTTTTAAACTTTCAATTTGTAATCTACATGGTATTCCTATATGTTGGAGGGGTTCCTAGCTCTCTATATTTGGGCAAACAATTCACCTGCATAGAAGACTGGCTTTTTCCAGCCTATCTTGGGCCAGTGGAAGAAAACCAGAAACACAATCCAGGTCCCTCAAGCCACAATAGGAACCAGTGTGTGATGACATTTGATGGAGGATCTTGCCTTCAAGTATCTATCTGAGGCTTTCCTTCCCATTATTTTATTGTAGAGGGCATGGAGGCAGTCCCTGGCAAAAAGGCTCTTATTATGGAATTTCAGACTTTTATTGAATAGGTTGGGGAGAGATTTTCTGGACCTCCTCTAGTTCCTGAAATTATATTTTCTCTTTTTGTTTTCGAGCTAGTCTAATGATTCCTTCACCAAGCCAAGGACCTCAAATTGCCAACAAAGCAATGTTCTTAGGGGATAAAAGGGATCCTGCCCCCTTTCTCCTAGATAAATTTTCTTTTCCACCCTTTGCTGTAGAATGACCAAAGAATTCCAGAATGAAACAAAGGAGGCAGTGAGGGAGTAATTATGCTGGAGGAACTCAAACTTTAGAGGGTCCTACCCAACACTGAAAGAAAGCGTTTACTTCAAACACGCACACAGACGTAATTGAGCAGGATGCCTTTCTCATGTTGGTCTACATAGGGTCACTTGTGGAGTAACAATGGAATATTTTGTTCATAATGAGACCTTAGCGAGTTGGGTTGCAGTAAAGCTTTTCATCTTCTAATTATGGTGTTTAGAAGACAATGGAGACGGCTTAAACTAATAAGAATGCTGCTAAAACTGGTAAGATTGCTGCCGGTGTTACAAAGAATACTGTTGGCTCACTGTGTACAGTGTACATTTAACCTGTCACCCGACGCAGAGTGGTTTACAGGTACTATGTAAAGGGATGCATTGAGGAGCTTTCCAGTGAATGATGCCAGGCTTGGCATTAGGGGCATTCAGAGGGAGCTGCTGAACTTATAATACGAGTTTAATAGAAATGAATGCCCTCCCCCTCCGGTTCCCCATTGAAATCCCCCACACGGAAGTTTTCCTCTGTGAACCTCCCTGCCATTCTGATGCAAAGTTCCAGGTTCCTGGAACAGACTGTGATTCAGCCCGCGTTCCTGTTGCTGTGGCCACGTCCAGTTCAGCTGAAAAGGAGAAGCACAGTATGTGCCCTGCTGCTCTTTGGACCCTTCCTGGAGTCAGCTTGTTAAAAGCCAGGCTAATGTAGGGCACTCAACTCATTCCCCAGCTACTCTGTTCTGAGTTATATTAGTTGTATTAAAACACCAGAGACACTTAAAACGGGTTTAAAAATATCTCTTTCAGAGTTTGAAATCGGCAGGTACAAGCACCTTCAGTCATCAGACTAAGAGTTCTTCTTTGGCTCAGATGCACTTAGACAGAAGATATACATACATACATATATATATATATATATATATATATATATATATATATATATATATATATATATATATATAATATATCTCCAGTTATTAAGACTTAAAACTGCACCAAGACTTTCAAGACACATACATTTCCCCCCCGCCATCCCCATATATATATATATATATATATACTATTCTATATACACATATTCATATAGGCATATACACCCATATATATATAGCATATATCACAAATGTGATCTTGTATACATAAATTTTATGTATATGTTTATGTTTATTTAAAAATATGTTCTAATTTGATACCTTCAGTAGCCCTGTGAAATGGAGCTAGAGTTACTATCATTTCCATTTTACAGGTAAAGCCATTGAGACTTAGAATAGTCCAATGACTTGCTCACGGTTAACAGTAAAGAAATGCCATAGCTGGTGTTCAAACACAGGTATTTCCTGACTCCAGCATCAGTGCCCTTTACACATCACCATGCCTTGTAAGACGTGTATGAGTATGAGTAGCTACAGCTTTGTACAATTCGTGTTCCCAGACCTCTAGGAACTTAGATCTTAGCAGGATGCAAAAGCTGAGCTCTTATCTTAAAAAAAAAAAAAGAAAATCCATAAAGTGAATGAAAATTCTGAATTTTCTTTTTTTACATTATCTCTCTTCTGACTCTGTGTTCCTACAGTTCTTGTTGACTTGACTAAGAGTCAGAAACATGAATGTCAGGACAGAGATTAGTCTGAGGATGACAGAATAGAGAGACAGACAGACAGACAGAGATAGAGAGACAGAAAGAGAGAATTATTATATTTCCTTAAAGGCAGCAACCGTGGGCAGAGATCCTAACCTAATGCATCACAGAGTTTAGCATAGTGTCTGGCACACAATAGATGCTTAGTAAATGTTTATAGTATTATATGACATTGCATTAGATTGCATAATATGCTGTACAGTATGGCACAGTACTGTGCTGTGTTGTAAATTCTACATGGTTCTAAATATTCACACCAGTGGAGGTGCATACCCTGGGGGCACAATAAAATGGACATTTATACCCTCTCAATGTTTCCAAGGCACTTGACATAATGATGTTCATGTGAGCCTCACAACCATCCTTTGGGATGGGCATTAAAAGCATTTTTCATTATCTCTATTTTCCAGATGAGAAAACTGAGGCTGGAAAACCTTAAATGGCTTACCTATAGGGATACTGCCCAGAAAGGGGTTGAACCCAAGTCTTCTGGACTCCAATTCTATCCCTCTACAGATGAAGTAAGGATATTTGACAAGTGAGCCTGGAGGAGCCATTGTCCAGACCAGTGGTATTGAGCTCATAGAAATGGACTCCTATAGGCTATTCGTTAACTTAGAAAATCACAAAACAGCATTATTTGTTTATATTGTATTTTTTATTTTTTTTTAAACATTTCCTAGTTACCTTCAATTCTGGGGGAACTGCACCTGCCCAAAGTGACTGTCTTCAGTTCTGGTCTCCATCATCATTACCATGACTGATTTGACCTTCCTGAGGCTCCTCTGGCCATTGGCTCCAGAGAAGAAAGAATCTCAGGGCCCAGAACCTCAAAGCTGGAAAGGACCTGGGAGGTCATCTATACCTATACCTATACCTATACCTATACCTATACCTATACGTAACCAACTCCTACCTGCAGAGAGTTTCCACTCTGGCCTCGCCAACAAATGCTCATTCAATTTTGGCTTGAAAAACTGCAAATTTTCCCAAGGGTGGGAGTGGGGGTGGGGCAGAATTCCACCTTCAAATACTTTGTTGATTAGAGAGTTTTCCCTAACATCAAGCCTGGCTCCGTCTCTGTGCGTCTTCCCCTCATCACTCCTAATTCTGATCTCTAAGGCCAAGGAGTACAAGTCTTATTTTTCCCCAGCTCAGTTCTTCCCATCCTTGAAGAGAGCTCTTAGACCACCCTTCCCTCCATTTCACCTCAGTGTTCTCTTCTCCAGGTGGAACATGGGTTAGTCAGCATTGAAAGGGAAAAAGTGAGCATGATGCCTGGAACACACTAGGTGTTTAATAAACGCTTACTAATTGATCTCGGTTTCCCTCCTCCGGATGCCCTCCAGTTTATCAATGTCCTTCCTAAAAATGCTTTGGCATAGCTGAACACAATCCTCCCTGGGACTCCTTAGAGATCAGTGAGCCCAACCCCCTCATTTGACTGATAGGCTAATGATGGCAATTTCCAGGAGATGACTGGATATAAACGGATTTAAGGTGATGCTTCAAATGCCTTCGAAAAATCCAAGATCAAAAAACTTCCATGCAGACAAACCTTTGTATCCTCAAACCTCTGTCCTGGGGCTTTGCCAAAAAAAGAAAGTAGCTAATTGGCCCAGGCAATGCTTGCCAATCAGGCTGAGAGGATTTGTAGGGAGGGTGGAAATTGCCTGGGGCTGTAAAAACTTCCCGAGCATCCGGCAGAAGGGGTCGGGGAGCTTTGGAAGGGATTGCAGATGAAGGGGGCCAGTCTCTTTGTCACTTTAGAGCCCACAGCAAGCCCGTGAAAGCTCACACTGATTCTGTACCTTTGGGCCCCTGGGGTGCTCATTGGCAGGCCCCGTGAGGTGAGGCCAGCTGGAAACTGGCCTCCAGGTCTGCTCCGTGCTAAAGGATGAAGGATGACGAAGTTGTCATGTAGTGACTGGGGACAAACCCAAGCTGCCAGACAATAGCCTCCGACCTTTGCCTCCAGTGAAACTCAACCTCAAAATTGGCTGCTTTGAAGCCACAGAGGAATTTATGTCTCTGCCTCAGGGGTCAAGTGGCAGGTCAGCCTCAACCTCTGGAGGGACATTTCTCTACTTTCCTCAGCTACCACTTTTCCTGTACATTAACGGACAGAGGAGTGCACTCAATCCAGAGGCTCTCAACCCTGGCAGTCTGTAGGGATCAGGAGTTGGCTTCCTGATTCCCCATCTCACTGCAGAGAAAAGAAGGGACAGGTTGAGCCATTAATGAGAATGAGAATTATCTGATTAATGGAAAAAGCTGAATAGGGAGGTGAGATTGAAATTCAGTAAGTGTTTATTATTCATAGTAAAAACCTTCACAGCTAACATATATGGGACTTTAAGGTTTATAAAACACTTTACATACATTATGTTAAGCACCTACTATGTGTCAGTCACTGTGATAATATCTGGACATATAAAGACAAAAAGAAACTGTCCTGTCATCAAAAATGAAAGAATGAAAGGAGAAAAAGCATTAATGAAGTTCTTACTATATGCAAAGCACTGAGCTAAGTCCTGGAGATACAATTAGGAAAGTCAGACAGCCCAAGACTCCCAGAGCCCATGCTGGGAGTGTGTGTGTGTGTGTGTGTGTGTGTGTGTGTGTGTGTGTGTGCTAGCTCTCCTAGAGCTCACCTGCTAATGGGGGAAACAACATGTGGGAGGGTTTCGCTCTGAGTCAGAAATGCCATGGGGTCCTTAGGAGGTGGCAGCAGCAAAGCAGATGGCAAGTCCTCTTCTTGAATTGCATTTCCACCAAAAAAAATGATATCACTTTCTGATGCTGAACCATCTCAGCAGACCTAGGAGCTTGATGGCCTGAATTTTCTATCTTGAATCTTCAGTAGATTTGTAGTCCCTGTGGGAGTAGCCCCAGGTAGCATCTCCATAAGGTGACTTTCCAGGATGATGGCTGAAGGCCCTGGGCTGAGATTGTTGCTGTTCCCAGGGTTCTTGGACTCAGAGTCCTGGGCTGTTTATATCCAGGTGGGAGAGGGAGGATGGTGACCAAAGGAGTGATGGGAGCTTGACCCAGACGGCACAATCTATTCTACCTCCTCCATCTTGTTCTCTGGAGTCATGGTGCTCAAGGTTTACATTATGAAGGAAGAAATAACTGATAGTGAGAATTTGATTCTAAGGATCTGGCTTTGAATTCTAACTCTGCTATTTACAGGGTCATCTGTTTTATCTTATACAAGTTATTGAAGTTTTCTAAGGAGGGGCATCTAATACAAGATAGAAGACAGGAAAAAGAAACCAGAGAACCATGGTGATGATGGTGATGGCAACGATGAGAGGCATTTCAATGGCACTTTCTTTTTGGTCCAGACTTGGGATTTCATCAGTAATTCCCTCATTTATTACAGATTAGCAACCGTCTACAACTGGGTCAGTGGATAGAGTTCTGAGTCTGGAGTAGAGACAAAATGAGTTAAAATCCAGCTTCAGACACTTCCTAGCCAAGTTATTTAATGTCTGATTGCCTGATAAAACAGATTCACTGAAGAAGGAAATGACAAATCACTCTAGTATCTTTGCCAAGAAAACCGTATATGGGGTCATGAAGGGTTGGGCATTGTTGAACAACCACAACAGCAAGCAACAGCACTGAGAGATTCAAGCACACATCCAGCAGGTGTGGGTCAGAGAGCAAACTTGAACCCAGGTCTTCCCGACTCTCACTGTTAACCCATTAATCCCATTACCCTCCACAACCCGTCCCCTTCACCTTTGATGAACTGATGCTAAGTGAAGTGAGCAGAATCAGGAGAATGTTGGACGCAGTAACAGCAGCATTGCGCAATGACTGACTTGGATGGACATAGCTCTTCTGAGTAATGCAGTGATCCAACACAATTCCAACTTGATCTTGGCCATGCCCTTGCCCCTGCCAGAGCTGTTTTGTCTACACAGTGATGGATTTGGAACAGAAGACTCTGAGATCTCTTGTGAACTGATGCTCAGATGCCCATCTTGATAGTCATTGTGCATCCCACCTAAATCAGATGGTATCAATGGGGGACTGAGGAAAGATCCAACGTCAGCATCATGGGTCTGACTACTGCCCGGTGAGTCCGCAGAGGACTCTGATACCAGGGCATTATGATGAGTACACTTCTGAAAATGCTTAACACCACTATAAAGGGCATCAACTTGAACCCAAGCTTTTGGCTAGATCTCCAGGTGGTGAGTGGAATTTAACACCATTCTAAAAACTTCCCTACACACACACACACACACACACACACACACACTCAATTAAAGATTTAGAACAGGAAGAGATGTCAGGGGCCACTGAGTCCAACCCCCTCATTTCACAGAGGAGGAAACTGAGGTCTCAAGAGGCAATGACTTACTCATGGTCACACAGCTAACAAAGGTCAGAGGAGACATTTCAATCCTGGTCTTTTGATTTCATGTCCAGGACTTAACAGCATCTGTGAGTTTGCTCAGTGAAAGATCTGTGCCTCATCTTCTCTGATGGAAGGACCTCTTAGCAGTCGAGATGTAACGTTGGAAAGAACCTTAGCAGACGTCTAACACAACTCCCTTATTTTAGAGATGAGGGGGACAGGGAAGAGAATAAGCAGGCGCATATTCATACACACATATACATATAAATGCGTACATATGTCTATGTGTGTGTATTTGTGTGTGTGAATATATGTGTGTTTGTGTGTGTGTGAATATATATAACCACACACACACACACACACACACTAAGTGAACACTTTACAAATACTATTTCATTTTATCCTCACAACCCTGGGAAGGGGTTCTGTTATATAATTCCCATTTTATATATGAGGCAAACAGAGGTTAAGTGACTTGCCTAGGGTCACACAGCTATTAAGTTTCTGAGGTCAGATTGGAACTCTGGTTTTCCTGACTCTATGCCCAACACTCTCTCTGCTGTGCTATCTAATTGCCTCAGATGAAGAACAGATAAAGAAACTGAGACTCAGAGAGAAATAGTGACTCATACATCTAAAAGGAGTCTGAGATAGAATTTGAACCAGGGTCTTCCTAGAATCAAGTGCAGAGAGGATGAGCCTTAGATAGAAGGGGTTTATTTAACGCCTAGAAAGTAGCACACAAAAACATTAAGCTCTTGCCATGTAGCAAGAACTGTCCCAGGTGCTGGCTGTGCCAAAATGAAATTCTGCTTGGTTTGGGGGTAGGATGGGGTAAAGTGGCCACCAACATGTATACAGGTAAACAAATACAAAATATTTACAAAGTTGGTTGCTAAATGCCAACCTATTTATATCTGGCATTAGAACGGGATTTCCTTGAGGATGAGATCTGTTTTTTGCCTTTCTTTGTATCCCAATGCTTAGCAATGTCAAGTAGACATCAAGCCATTATTAAGCATTTACTGCATACCAGGCACTGAACCAAGCTCTAAGGATACAAAGAAAGACAAAAGAAAAAAAAATAGTCCTTTCCCGCTCGGCATTCACAATGTCATGAGGAAGACAGTATATGAAACAAGACAGATACAATGGAAATGGGAGGTGTCTGTATTTCATGTTTCTGGCAATAGGGAGCCATTGAGGGCTTTTGAGTAAGCAAAGAAGGTGGTAAAATATGTTTTGAAATATCAGCTTGGCAGCTGTACAAGGATGGATTTTTCTTATCTTCTTAATCATTGCTCCATAAAACTTTCTTAATTCATGTCTATATCCCCTGACCCCCCAGGAAAGCAGGGTACAGAATTTCATCCACATTTTGTAGATAATGAAATCAAAGCTCAGAAAGATGCCCAGCATTACAATGTTGCAGCCAGCCCTTGAAGCCCAGTCTCCTAAGACTCCAAGGGCTTCGCTCACGTTCGGCAGTGACTAGAAATAGTTTAAATCCATCCAGAGGCTGATTGGTAGGTCTTTATAACTTCATTTCTGATGGGGCCCAGTAATCGTGAGAAATGAACTTCAATTGCTTTCTCTCAGAGCTCCCAAGTCACTCTTGCCGCCGCAGTCACTGTGTTGGAGGGCCCTGGCGCACCACATGTCAAGGACCGCCGGGTCAGCATGACTGAAATAGCGATGTGCAGAAAGAACACTTGATACTGTATATAAATTGAATGATCAGCTGGGTGATTTTAGAACTACCTGGGTGGAATTTATGTGTCCTCTGGATGAGATGATGGTTCTAGGCCAGGGGGAGTACATCTGCCAGGCGGTGGAGTAATCAGCAGGCTGGGGGAGGGGCGCAGGGGGGTGGGAGGGTGGGGAAAGAGCTTGACCTTGGCCTTTCTCCACCCCCTCTTCTGCTCTTCTGTCTCTTTCCTCTTAGATAAGCTAGGATGTAGTCTCTGCCTCCATTACCTGTGGGCTTGGGAGGGAGCTTGGGAACTGCCTTTGTCTCCCCACAAGGGCTACTTGACATGCAGGTCCCTGAATAGGAGAGCCCTACAGGCAGGCTGGTCTTACCCCAGAACATGCAGACAAGCAGACAGCTCATTATCAAGAAGGACCGGGATGTGCTCTGCTGGGCAGTTACTGGGTGGATACACATTTTACAGACTTGAACTTGAGCTCAGACCATGAGTCCTGGGTTTTTTTGGAGACAAAAAAAGAGCATAAACTAGTCCTAACAGCAATAACAAAGGTCGCCCTTTAAGGCCCATCCAGCAGCTTTTATTCATTCTCTCCTTCCGTCCTTAGCTGCTGGCAGAGCACAATCTCTTATTCACGCCTAAGTCTCCAATGGAAAATTTAATCAGAAACCCCTTCTGGGTCTGTTTGTTTTAAGCTGTTGCTGTTACTTGGGTCCTCTAGCAAGAGGGAATAACAGGGCTTCTCTCCCCATAATTGCTGTTTGGGGTCACCATCATTTTTCTCATTAGCTAATAGGAATTAGATAATGATTAGAGAGAATTAAGGCAATATTGAGTAAAAGGCACAGAAGCTTTATGTAGACAGGACCCCAGAAGTCATCGAGGGCAACCCCTTTATGGGGAAAGAAACTGAGGCCCGAGAGGTTAAGGTCATACATATAGGAAGTAGCAGAGGTGAGCTGTGGTTATTTCTAGCATTTAGTTCAACTGACTAATAATTACTGACATTTTAATGCTTTAAAGTCTGTCAGATTCTTGACATGCACCATCTATGACGTAGATTCTACAGATCCAAACAATCTGCTGTAACTTCCTCTTTCCTACGGGATCTCTTATGAATTTCCCAAAGACTTTCACAAACAGCTTCAGCCTCTCTTTCTAGCCTTGATGCTTGACAGTATCAGTATAAGACTTTAAGGTTTATAGAACATTTGGAGCATATCAGCATTTTCGGTGCTCGAAGTCACTACCTTTTGCATGTTTTATTTTCTAACTTACTTGCTAGTGGCTAATTGACACTCTGGTCTCTGGCCTCCAAGGTTTGCCTCTCATTCTCTCTTCCCACGAGCATCATGGGATTCCTAGCTTAGCATCCTTCAAGGCTCACCTGCTACTGTTGACCTTTCCTGGTCTCTCCTTAGTATTCTCTCACAGTACTTGGCACATAGTAGAGAATTAATAAATCATACTCGATGTGTTGGGGCAATTAGGTGGTACAGTGGATAGAGTACTGAGCCTGGAGTCAGGAAGACTCAAGTCCCTGACTTCAAATCCAGCCTCTCTTCCTAGCTGTGTGTGACCTTGGGTAAGTCACTTAACCTGGTTTGCCTCTGTTTCCTCATCATCTGTAAAAAAGAGTTGGAGAAGAAAATGGCCAACTATTCCAGTATCTCAACCAAGAAAAAACCAACTGGGATCACCAGAAGTTGGATCAGTAGCTCCTCCCATCTCCAATGAAAGTTTCTGGAGAACAGGGCCACTTCCTGTGTGTGTGTGTGTGTGTGTGTGTGTGTGTGTGTGTGTTTGTATCCACAGTGCCTGTCCTGCCCTCCAACCACTTTTTGGGCTGGATTTGTAATTTCATCTGTATTTGGACCTCCCTCTACCAATACAGATGGATACAGACTCTACATTGGAGGGTGAGGTCATGGAGAGACACACAGCCAATATGTGTCAGGGCAGGACTTGAACCCAGGTCTTCTTGACTTGAGGCCAGTCCTTTGGGCACCATAGCCATGTAGTCTCTCACATCAGACAGTTTCCTAAAGGATGGTTACTGCTTATATCTTGTATCTAGTTGAGTTTTTTTCACCTATTTTTCTCTGGCATAAGAATGGAATTTCCTTAGGGGTAACGTCTGTTTTTTGCCTTTCTTTGTATTCCAATGCTTAGCAATGTGCCTGGTGCCAAGTAAATGCTTCATAAATGCTAAAGAAATCCCTTTTTGAATGATTGCTTGTCTGACCAAAGGTTTGCCAGCCACTTTACGCATATCAGTGTTTTGACATCTTTGACATCACTGCCTTTCACATATTCTGTCTTATAAGATTGTTTTCTCTCTCCTATTAGGAAAACTCCAGTGACTCCCCTTTTACTTCTTGAGTGAATGATAAATGCCCGTGTTTGGAATGTAATGCCTTCACAATCTGCCCTCATCCTGCTTTTTTTGTTGGCTCACACATCACTCCCGTTCACTCACTCCCCCATTCAGCCACATGAGTGTACTTACTCCTTCCCCCTTTACCTCCAGCCTCTGGACAGCCTTGGCAGTAGCTGTCCCTATGTCTGATATACTCTCCTCCATTGTGGCCACCTCTTGGAATCCTTGGATGCCTTCAAGATCTACCTGAGGATCATTTTCTACAAGAAGCTTTTTGGAAAGTACACCTCTCCCCAAAGTATCTTGTCTTTATTTGGATCTAGCATGTGTATGAATGAGTGAACGAGTTAGAAGGCTACATGGGACAGAGCGCTCCTTCCAGTCTGAGACCTCATTCATTCATTCAGTTAACAAATATTATTATCTTCAAATCTTGCCTTTCCTGCTTATTGTGTGACTTTATGAGGGGATGGAACTGGATGGCCACTAAATGGCCCTACTAGCAAGAGTAAATGTATATGTTATCACTCCCATTAGAATGGGTGCTTCTTGAGAGCAGGGGCTGTTGGCTCTTGCGTTTATATTCTCAGCATGGAACGTAGTGCCTGTAACTCAGCAGATACTAAAAAAAAAAAAGGATCATTGAATTGAAATGACTCGAGTAGAATTCCTGCCTTGGAAAAAGGAGTTGCAGTCACACATTAACGAGAGAAATCCTCTAACTGCCCCCAAAAGATAAAAGCAGGGGCCCATTTAGTTTCAGAAAGTCAGGTTATGTAGGTGAACTGACTGATGTCATTAGCAGCAAGGGGGGAAAAGGGCCCAGGGGACACATCTCCAAAGGGCTGGAATTTGTGAGTCTCCCAATTTGCACATGTAAGTGGTCCTTTGCTCCCTGTCTCAGAGCAAGGATTTAGGCTCCTAATTACTTGATTTGCATGTGCTGCAAATCCTTCATTATATTATCCAGTTTAACTCAGGGAGAAGCTACTGAGCCATAGAAACCACACCGTTCATCTCACCAGGGGAGCTGCCCACCTAGACCCTTCCAGGGGTGGAGGTGTGAAGGTGAGGGGTTAAAAAGTCAGATGGTAGATCTCTGGGACCCACGATGAACCCCAGCTCAGGAACCACTTCTTTTCCTTCCTTTGAGGAGCAGTATGGAATACTGGGCAGAGAAATGCTTTGAAGCTAATAAGACCTAGGCTCAGGTTTTGCTCTCTGATCATGAGCCGGTCACTTGGCCCTTCAGCAATCTAGAACAGAGGAATAATTCTGTGAAACTCAGATTCAGTCAAAGGGCTGAACTTGAGGTCCAAGAGGGCCAAATGGGACCTTGAGCCTGCAGGTCCCACCCCTACTCTAGATGACTTTCTAAGACGGTGACTTTGTAGAGAAAGTGCCACATGAAGGTGGGAAGGGAGTGTTTTCATTTCCCTATATTGGAGAAATCCCAGGTCTACTTCCTATTTCTATTTCTAGAACTTATGGAAGGATCAGTGTGGTGCAGAGAAGGAAGACAGGGTGACCTGAGATCAAGGCCTCCATCTGACACCTACTGACTGTGTGAGGCTCTAAGTCACAGAGAAGACACCAATCTGCATTGCTAGGGGCAGTTCCCTCTCTTACTAAGCCATAGTCCAGTGCCTTTGGCCTGTTTCTGGTGCTTGGCACTTAAGGAATGCTAACTGAGTCAGTCAGTACTTGAAATCAAATCTTTCTGCCTCCAAGGATCTATCTATACTATGCCAACTCTCTTAATAACAAGATAAAGATAAAAATAAAGATCAAGTTTTTCCATCCATATGAAAATAAGGAAACCTGGGCTTATCAGAGAGTCTTTTGCCAGAGAAACCAGATTTTCTTCATGTCCCCAGAAAAAGTACAACACCTGGAACCCAGGATACAGCTAGTGAGTCCTTGTTGAACTAATGACTTTTATTACGTGTATCCAGACCAAAACAGACACTTTCCAGTGATGTGTCAAATCCTGACCCCTGGATTTCTGGCAATTCAATTCAATTTAATATAATTCCACTAGAAAAGCAGCATCCACTGGAAAGAGTGCTGGATTCAGAATCCGAGGACATGAGTTCAAATCTGGACTCTCCTCCTACTTCTTATGTGACCGTCTCTTCTCGAACCTCCCTCCTTCATCTGTAAAATGAGGAGGGTGGCAGATCTTTCCCACTTGAAATCTATGATTCATCAATTCGATTCACTTCGGTTTGTGTCTCAGGCACTGCGCTGAGGATTGTGAATCTGAGGACAGCAATGACCCAGTTCCTGACCTCGGGGAGTTTACAATCTGCTTGGTGGAAAGTGCATCCATGGAAGACAGATTGGTATGATGCAACGTGCAAGGTGGGATGGATGGGGAAAGGAGAGGGGCAGACATTGTACTCTAGGGAGAGGTCAGGATGGAGAATCTGAGCTGGGGAGAGAGGAGGGGCCTGATCATGTCAGACACCTACAGGTTTCCTATATCATTTGCTTGGAATATCTCATTTAATCCTGGAAATAGTTCTGGGACTTAGGGATGACTATTCCCATTTTGCAGGTGGGGAAAGGGAGGCTCAGAGCCCAACAACCACTGACAGGTACCATGACAGATTTTGTCCTCTCCCCTTTTTTTCAGCCCAAGTCAGGAATGCATCCTACTGTGAATCCCCAAGAGAAAAGAAATCCTCAGCAATCACTGATTTCTATAGTGTGGTAAAATACAAGGCATGGGTCAGGCACCCAGCAGCAGCGGAAAGAACATCTGAAGATGGAGTGGGTTTGTATCCAGATTCTGGCACTCAGGAGCTGCTGATCTTTCACTGGACTGTTTTAATCATGTCATTTAAAAAGCAGAGTGTGTCGGGGCGGGGGTGGGAGGTGGGGGGGAGAGGTTGGACTGGCTGAATTCTCAGTCCCTTCTAACCATAAGTCAGTGATCCCAGGACCTTGAGAGATGGGGTGGCAGCAGATTTTCTTGTCCCTTCCCTCTCTAAGTCATGGAAATCCCAGCACACATGCATAGATGACTCTCACGCCCTGCTCGCACCTTCCTTCCTCCTCCCCCTGCCCTCCCAGGCTTCCCTTTGCCTTTCTGGGAGGATTTTAACTTTTCCCAGGTCCATTAGGCCTCGAAGGCTAATCTGGCGGGCCAATTGCTCCTGCGGTGAGATCATTAAGGGAATGGTTTTAAGATCAAACGCCCTGCGGTGACAATGGAGCCCCAGGAAGGTGAAGGCTTCAAAGGCCCCCTCCCCCACCCCCCCATAACCAGCAGTGCTCCCCCTGGCCATTGAGCCCCATGCAGGCAGAAGGGGCCCACCTGACCCAAGCCCCTGTGGCTCTGGGCCGCAGTGAGACCGAAGTCTCAGGCCCTCCCCCTCCTCCTGGGCCTCCCGGACTGGGGCCAAGATCCAGCTTGGGGGCAGCTTAGAGACAGAACCTACTCAAGGGGAAAACTGCCTGAATAACTAAACCTGTCAGCAGCCCTGGGGGGAAATGGGAAAAAACATGCCCAATTCTTGCCCTCCTGGTGTGCACAGCACAGACAAAAGCGCCTGCAGGTAGCAGGGCCAGAAGGATTCCCCTCCTTGCCCCTCTTCCTCGTCCCTCTTTTTCTCTCCTCTCCTCCCCTTCCTGCCCCATTCCTCCTTCTTCGCCTTCACCTTCTCACTTGTACACCCTCTCCTCTCATTCCTCCTCCTCTTTTCCAATCTGTTCCCTACCCACTTCCTCTCTTTTCATCCCTTCCTTCTCTTTCCAGCAACAGTCCTCATGTCATTCTTTTCTCCCAGGGTCCCTTTCCTTTTGCTCTGTCTTCATCCTCCCTCCTCTCCCCCTTCCCCTGCTCACCTTTTTCCTTCCCCTCCCCATTTCCCTCTTCCTTTCATTCTAGTTTCAGTCCCTCCCCCCACTGTCCTCCTCCTCCTGTCACCCTCAGCCTTTCTCCTCCCTCCACTGTCTCTCCCCCTCCTCTTTCTAGTCTTTGTCTTCCCCTCTTTCCATCTTCTCCTTCTTCCTCTCCGATCTTTGACCATTGGCCCCACCTCCAACTCTCTTCCTTCTCATTCTTTCCCCATTCAATCTTCCTCTGCAGGCATCTTGTTACCGTGGAGAGAACATTAGCTCTGGGATCACAGGACCTGAATTCAAATCCCATTTCTGATGCTTATTACCTCTGAGACCTTAGGTAGGTCATTTCCCTTTCCTGGTCCTCAGTTCCTTCACCTGTAAGAGGAGGAGGCTGAACTAAATGGCCTGGAAATACTCTCTGGGTCTGGGCTTATGAAGCTAGAATTTGTGGCTTTCCTTCCTCCTCCCGCCCCATGTCTCCCACCCCCACCCTTCTCCCGTTACTCCTCCTTCCCTGTTTTTCCCTTTCTCTCTGGGTCTGGATGGACCAAGGAGGGTCAGAGCCCTCATTTGGCTTCCTAGCACCCTTTATTCCTTGCTCCTTTGATCTCCCCCTTCGTGAATAGCTGGAAACATTCCCAGGTGGGGCAGCGAGGCCAGGTGGGTCCAGAGGAGGCTGCACCTGCTGTTTCCAAGCAGAGAGGCATCGGCAGGCAGACCCTTGGCTTAGGCACAAAATAGACTGGGAAAATCCAGTCACACCTAGCAGGTGGGCTCCCAATTCAGACAGAAAAACCTGCTGCCATTAGAGAAATGTCCAAGCCCCTGGGATTATTGCTAGAGCAAGCTTTTACAACTCTGGAAGAGGGAGAAGGAGGGAATGATCTTCCCATTTCCTTAAAGCAAGAATGCCTGGGACATCTGGGGGAGCCTGGTAGCTTCGTGTTGCTACTGATGAGGATGATGATGACAACAAGAGGTATATAGGTTGTATTCACCCATAGATGAGTGTTGATGAAAAGATGAATTTAGGTTAGGGAGATGCTTGAGGTCATTAAAGGAACTTTGTCCTTCTATTTGTTTTATGCTGGGTCCAACTCATTGTCTCTCTTAGCCTGGCCCAGAGGCCTGTAACCTGGGGTTAGATTTCATGGGGTCCATGAATTTAGATGAGGAGCAATTATATTTTTCTGTCTAATTGACTTCCTTTGAAATCCTATGCATTTTTGAACATTATTCTGAGAAGGCATCCTTAGGCTTTCCTGCACTGCCAAGGGGAAGGGGCTATGGGGGCAAAGTGTACTTCCAGAGTAAGGAGGCTGCTGTGGTATGACTGGGAAAGTCCGGAGAGTAAAAAGCAGGTGATCAGGGCAGGACCCCTGCCCAGCCCAGTTTGTCCAAGACAGATCATACTGTCCTTAAGACCATCCAGTCCATCCCAGTCCCATTTTCCTCATGAAGAAACTCAGTCCAGAAAGGTTCCTAGGTCAAGATCATGATGTTAATAAGTAGCAAATCTTTGATTTGAGCCTCAGATATCCAAATCTTTTTTCCAACACATTTTCTACTCTATCACACTAACACTGAAGAATGGGACACAAACACCTGGAGAGGAGAGTTTGTCTTCTTTTTTGTCTTTGAAATGTGAGATCTTGGAACATATTAGGTGCTTAATTAATGCTTGTTGCTTGACTGAATGAATAACTGACATATTCTGATAGTCGATCTCTATCTTGTTCTTTGAACTACCCTGTCATCACTTGGAAATCTCAGAAGGACTCAATTGCAACAGTCCCATGTTTGACTTTAACTCCTTGATGGAAACATAGTGTGCTGGGAGAGCTCCTAATGATGATTACTTACATTTCTTTAGTACTTGAAAGTTTGCAAAGTTCTTTCTTCATGACCACCCTGGAAGATAAAAAGGTCAAGTGCTATCTCCCTTGGAGTTCTGTCAGGAGCCTAGTGCTTTCTTAACTTGTTGTCTCATCCTTCGCTTTTGAAGTGGAACAATGATATTATGATGTTGGGGTAAAATAGTGGATGATAGGTGATAACTTGTATGTGAATTGGATTTAAGTGAGGCAGAGTTTGTTGCACAGTCATGAGCCTTACCCTCTTTTCTTGAACTGTTGAAGTCCAGCGGCAGGACAAAGTCAAGACGACTGATGATGCTCCCGGATGCAGTGGGTGATCCTGAGGTGTCTCTCATGTCTCACCAGGCTCTCACCCTCCACCGTGCCTGCTTCAGTCCTCTTCCCTGCAACATACAGTGCCAGGTGCTAAAAGAATTCCCCCTCATAAATGGGGCTTTAGGGTTTACAATGCATTTGTAATATGAAGGTGAATTCCTCCAGAGTTGTTGGGGTGCATGGTATATTGGATGGGCTCAAAAAGACTGAAACAGAATGATTGAAATATGATAGCTTAGGAGAAATACCACAGCATAATAGATAGTGTGCTGGCCACAGACTCAAGAAGAATTGGTTCAAGCCTCCTCTCTAGCACATGTTTGCCCTGGGACCCTAAGCAAGTCACTTAAGTGCTCAGAGCTCTCACAAGTCTCTAGGAAGATAAATTGTGCTGTTTGTATTGCTAGAGGGAGTTCTTATACTGGGAGGAAAGAATCTCATTGAGATGTCAGGTTGGGTGTAACAAATGAGAGAGAGAGAGAAAGAGAAAGAGAGAGAGAGAGAGAGAGAGAGAGAGAGAGAGAGAGAGAGAGAGAAGTCTGGCCTACATCTAGTCAGCAAGACTTCCTCTCTGGGTTCAAGTCCCTCCTTTGAACCTTCCTTGATGCATGACCAGTCTGGGCCAGTCACTTAACATCTCCAATCTTCATGTAATTCGCAAAGATGTGTATTAAATTGTACATGGTTTTGTAAGCTGCCTGATGTAACTGATCTATTAGATGTGAGTCCCTTGATGTCAGGGACTACCTTTGGCCTCTTTTTATAGCCCTAGCAGAGTCACTGACACATAGTAGGTGCTTAAGGCATGTTTATTGATTAATTACCTTTGTGGGGGGATTTGATGCACCTGGAGAAGATATCATGGTATACAATCATTCATTTTGATACAAAAGAGATTCTTTGGTAGGAACTGGGACATGAGTTTAATTAGCTTTAAACAAAGTTAGACTTATCCATTTGGAGCTGGTACGGATCTCAGCACCCTCCAATTCCCTCATTTTACATCTGGGGAAACTGAGGCACAGAGAGGTCCAAGGTGACACAGATTATAAGTGACAGAAATGGGAATTAAACCCCCAAATCAGTAGTCCTACTGGGCATCTTAGGTCAAGCATTTTCTTAGTGCAGATCAGCCCCTCTCCCTCAGCTGCCCCCAATCCTCACTCCCACTGCTAACCCAGCTGAATCCTTATGCAGGTGTGTGGCTGTCTCCTCACGAGCTATGGAACCTGAACCATGTTGAAGTTAGACGCTTCCCTATCCTCATGCTCAGCAGGCTGCTCTTCCTCTCAAAAGCTGCTGCTTTAGGGAAAGATAAAATACGCAGGCTCAGCCCATATTTCTGCTGAAGCACTACAGGTTTACGAGAGTGCTAAGATGCTGCAGCAAACCTGGAAATTAATGTCCCCACTGCTGGGCTGGGTTTTTTATCACTCTTCTATTCTGAAAACATATGATCTTTATTTGGCACTTTGGGGTAAGTAGGTTTGTTTTTCAAAATTGGAATTTGTGTCAAGCCCTCCACCAATCAGCCAGTCCTTTCTTCCCTGGAACCTTTCAGAGATAAGCCCCCTTAAACCCTTCAGGAATATCAGATGAACACTAATCCCTAGGGGATTAGGATGCAGAGGAAAGTGGGCCAAAGAACAGACTGAGAGAGGAGTGGTCTGGAGGTGCGCAGATCCTTTTTTGGCAGAGTTCAAGGTGCAGAGTTTGAAGGGTAAGGGGCCTCTTCTAAGGCTCTTGTCATCCCTAAAGAGCCCAAGAGCTTTGCAGACCTCAAAAAGTGGGTACAGGGGTTGAATTATAGCACAGCAACAGGAGGGGTTGACCCAAGGATCATTGACCCATCCTTGGCAAATCCCTACCTCCCCTGAGTGGATACTATACACAGTTGTTTAGAGAATGTTAGAATAGTGTTGTGGACTGTGAAAATGTACAGAAACCCAGAGAAGCCTCACAGGACGACACTAAGAGCAATTGCTTTAGAGTCAGGGGACATGGGTTCCAATCCCATGCCTGTGGGATTTCCTACCTGCGAGACCTTGGGTAAGTCACTACATATTGAGACTCTCTAAGAAGATGAATCCCCTGACTAAAGTCTTCTTAACTGAAAATGAGGGGGTCAGAGGAGGTGACTTCTAAAGCCCTTTCCAGCTCTAGCACCAGGGTCCTATCCTTGTACTATAAATCCATCCTTGGGTTGGCTGCCTGTGTTGGGATAGTAGAATGTGAGGTCCTTGAGGACAGGGACTGTCTCGTGTTTATTGTAGGTGTCCCAGACAGAGCCTAACACTAAGACTGGCACATAATAGTCCCTTAGTAAATACATACTGAATAAATGAATACTCTTACAGGCCCATAGCAATACAGACATCATACCCTGCCCATATGGAGCCTTTTTTGTTTATAGATGAGCCCAAACATTCATCACATGAACTAATGATGTATAGTTGGGAGGGTGGGGTAGAGAGGGGCCGAAATGCAAGAGAGGCCACACACTGGTCCTGTGTGACTTCCCTTCATCTGTATAACTTAGAAGATGCCTGAGGCATATGGAGAGATTAATGTGGTATCCATAAGATGGCTGCATGTAATTTATTTACATATAAAAATGCACAGATGTACTGCTTATCAGGCCTCTCAGAAAGTCACTTTGCCCTGATTCAGAACACTGGCAGGGAAGATATCCTGTCTTCTTGGCACCAAATCTAAGTCTTCCCCAATGGACTCTTCATTCTATCAGGTTCCCAATACCCAAGGAACTTCCTTGTCTTTGACTTTAAGGCTGAAAAGGCATCAAATATTCTCTCTGTGGTTTAATAAGCCTGGCATAGTGAGTAGGGCCCTGGCCTTGGAATCAGGAAGACTGGGTTCAAATATTGAGTCAGACACGGGTTGTGGGCAAGTCACTTACCCCCTGTCTGCTCAATTTTCCTGTCTATAAAATAAAGATAAAAATTTTACCTAACTCCCTGGATTGTTGTAAAAAAATAAAATGAGATAATACTTGTAAAATATTCTAAAGTGCTACACACATACTATGTTACTATTATTGTTAATAATCTGTTAATGATGATATTTGGGAAATTATGCTTGTTGGGGCAACATGAGGAGGGTTCTGTCTATGTTCTCCTGGGAAGTTCTAATCAATTTCATGTTCCTTTTATGCCCAAGAGTTAAAAAGATAGTACAGTATATTTGTACAGATGATCAGTATCACCAATTAGGATTTTGACATAAAAATTAATGACATAATTATGCATTGCTATAAAACACCTACATAGGGAGTGTAGAGAAGAGAGATTACCCATCTATCACAACTGGAAATATGGCATTTGCCAAGTTTTAAACCCTGTGAAATTTCATGTGGAAGGATTAAAAGTCATAGATTTAGAGGTTTTTGATGAAGTCACAGATTCAGTCCTTATTAGGATTATAGCTTTAGAAATGGAATGGAGCTCTTCCACATCGATATCCTCATTTTATAATTAAGGAAACTGAGATCCAGAGAGAGAGAGAGAGAGGGGGTAACTGACCTAGGGCTGCCCAACTGGGCAGTAAAAGGTTGGGTCTTCGGAAGTCAAAGCTAATGCTGAAGGAAGAGTAGAAGAGTTTTATAGAGTTGGAAAGATCTCAAAGGCCAACTGGGCCATTCTTTTCCTTTGACATATGAGGAAACTGAGACCCAGGAATGTTAAGTTCATTTAGGTAGTATCCAACCTGGCTCTAACTCTGGAGCTGGAGTTCTTTCCACCATTCTTTTTTCATTGACTGCCTTATCCTAGTAATTGACTGACTAGAACATTGGCTTGTTTGGAAGATGGCAAGGTCCAGTGGAGAGAAAGTGAGTTAAGGAATTGAGATTGGGTTGGGTGTGGGTGCTCTGGAAGTTGGGAAAAGTCACTGATTTATAGGAGCTAGAAGGGACAACAGAGACCATGAAGTCAAATTGCTTGTTACAGATAGAGAAACTGAGGCTCAGAGAGTGTAAGAAACTATTGTAGTGTGAAACATGTAGTAAGTAACTAACAGATCTTATTGACTTTAAGCCAAGGATCCCACTCATGCCAAGTTTCTTAATTTCTAAATCTTACTTTGCTTTTATGTGAAATGGGTGCAGCGATTACCTGATTTCCTTCGTTGTTTGCTCTTAGACTAATTGTATGAGTCAGTCAGTTACCATTTATTAAATACTTTCTGTGTGCCAGACACTAAAAACTCAGAAGCCAAAAAGTCTTTGAACTTTCAAACCTTCAACATCAGTGTCCCAGTATCTGGGGACTAGAACTTTACTCCCAAAGGAGCTCCCCAGATGTTTACTCTGAGCTAATTTTCTCTTGTTTAGACACAATTCTTACAAATATGGTTCTGTGGTTTCCTGGCCCATGCCAGGTTAGCAGTAAAAAGAGAAATTGTGGGTAGCAGAGCCAGTGATTATAGCAAGGAGAGACAGCTAAGAGCTATGACATGACTAGAAAAACTGACTCAAGACCTAGGAGAGAGCCATGAATGTTGGGGAAACACCCTTGAACACTCCGAGAAATCATCCGCTTAACAAGAGTGGACACAGTGTTAAAGGAACTACAGATCTACTGGGATTTATGGAACAAGGCACTCTCATCCTAAGAACCCAGAGAGGCAGTAGACAATGAAAATGCTATTATCACTTTTGGCAGATGGGATCGAGGCTCTAAGACAAGTACTTTAAGTACAAGGGGGTCTGTGAAGAATTTAGATGGGAAAATATAGATCTTTATTTTCACCGATCTCAAACTGAAATCTAGCATTTCCTTCAGTTGTGAATGTAGGCAACAAATCTTTCTTCTGAAAAGGGGTCCACATACTTCGCATTGCCACAAGAATCCATGACACAAAGAAGAGGGAGAACCCCAATTCTGAGGGATGTGTGACATACCTGGGGTTACCCAGGTAGAAAGTATCTGAGATGGGATCAATGTTTTTTTCCAGTACAGACTGGTCCAAGCTCACATTGGCAGCTTCCTGCCTGGTTTCTCCACCTGGATGTCCCATACTCAGTGCAAATGCAATATGGTGAAAATGGAGCTGATTGCCCTTCTCCCTAGCCCCCTTCCTCCTCCAAACTCCCCTGTTTCTTATGAGGGTACCATCATTCCTCCAGGCTTTTGACTTGCCACTTTGAAGTCATCCTAGACTCTTGCCTTTACCTAACTCCAACTGTCTAGAAAACTGTCAAGACCTGTGAATTTTACCTCAAGTGCCTGGGTGGGGGGAGATTAGGGAGGGGGAGGAAAAAGAAACAAAGGTACATGATAATTTTATTAATTATTTAGAAGGAATAGCAAGTTGTACATAATGGATTTGCAGTTTCCTGTACAATCATGTCTTTTGATTCTACTATGTTATAGAAACACTTGTTTTGTTTCTTAAATTGAAAATAAAACAATTTTTTAAAAGAGTGTCTCATTCCTCCAGGATTCTGATTAGCTAGGACTTTGTGGAGGTTCTTGTTATTGTCCTCTCTGGTTTCCCTGTGTGTCCTGTCCCCTTTCCTAGGATAAAGTTCAGCACAAAGAATAGGTGAGATGTCTAGGTATGGTGTTTGGTTAGCTTCAAAGTAGGTCAAGCTAAGTCATTAAGACCAGGGTGACCAAGAATGATGGCTGTCTTCATTCTCTTGCTCCGCATCTGGTGTCCTCACTGGCTATTCACAGAGGTTGTGTGGGATCTACTCTAAGTCAAACTCATATTTGATAAAGAAGTCAAAGTGAGTGGTCCAGGAATGAAAAAGGGTCACAGAGGCATAGAATTGGCAAGACTTCCTAGCTGATGATGAAGAGACTTCATCACCCAACAGTACAAAGCATATCCAAACAAAAACCCTTCTCCAATGATATCACCAACAGTCAAGTAGTCATCTGTCATGGCATGAAGAAGACCCAAGGGAGGGGAAGCTACTACCTCTTGGGGTGGGCTGTTCCACTGTGGGACAGTTCTACTTGTAGTCATGATTTCCTTAGCATCAAGCCCCAGAGTGACCCTGTGTAGCATCCACCCCTGGGGATTTCTGTGTGTGGCAAGCTGCAAGTCTGTCTGGTCCACTTTGGGCAAGTGATTTTGGAGAAATGTCAGCATCAGGGGTAAAGATCACCTGCTAGCTGACGTTCCTGGCCCAGTTCTATAAACCAGCCTACATTAAAAGTATCAACCCAATAGCCATTTTGACACCAGCTTTAATTAATTCAGGAACAACAGTTCATTTGCCTATTCTCACACTGTAATCAGGGGAAAAGGAAGGGAAAGGGAAATAAAACCTTCCTATAGGCCTCTGTGCAGCTGGGCATATTAATTGAATAACAACAGGGTCTATTGGGATTTCTTTGTCCAAGTTAATGAATTATGCAGCTCTTGGGCAGGGAATTCCACCAGAGCCACTGAGGATGGCAATCTGTCCCCTGCATTCTTAGTTCAGTCTTCTCCAGCTGCTAGAGACTTCTTGAACCAGAGTAGTTTGCTTTCTTTTATTTTCCCCCAGAAGTTCAGATCCTGCCCCCGACCCCAGCCCCCATGGCATCCCAGCCTCAGGTTCTGCAGTTCTGCATGTAGAGGACCACACACAGACTACAATCCCCTTCAGCAGCCCTCTGGATGAGGCTGCCAGAGTTGCCCTAGAGGCATTATGGGAGGCTCCCCATACCCCTATTGCACCCTCAAGGAAGAGATGGTCCCAAAGTCGTCTGCCCTGATGGGACCCCATTTCCAGTCCTGTTTTCTGTCCGGAGGCCACAGTTTGCTGAGTGAGGTGATACCCAGAGGAGGACTGCCAGGCTGGTGAGGACCTGATCTGTTGAAGGCACCTGGGAGGCTCAGTCCCAAGAAGAGAAGGCTTGTGGGGAGGGGAAGTGGAGAATAATATTAGCTGTCATAGTATTGAGGGGGCTGTAATGGAGAAGGGGAATTGGGCTTGTTCTGCCTGACCCCAGAGGTCAGAGGTAAGATCAGTGGCTGGGAGTTGTGGGCAGGCATATTTCCATTCAATATAAAGAAAACTTTTGTCATAATTAGAGTTGTTTCCTAATGGAAGGGGCCATTAGCCCCAGCAGCAGGGAGTGGGTTCACAGAATTTTGGGGGACCTCAGAGGCTTTCTAGTACAATGTATACTTGAATAGGAGTTGTCTCTAAACCAGTGAGGAGTCATGTGGCATTGCCTCTGAAGCCCTCTAGTGAGGGAAACCCATCACCTCCCAGGGATGGAAATTGTGTCTCAAAGTCAAATCTAAACCAGCATCTTTGGAATATTCTCTTAGCTGTGCCCTTGAGGGCTAAGATGATCAAGTCTAAACCTTCTTCCATGAGGCAACCCTTTAGATACTACCCAAAAGGTCAATGCCCTCTCTAGGTCATGCTAGCCACTCCAGCTCCTTTATTCTGGCTCGTTGTGGCCTGATTCTGAAACCCTTTCTCCACCTTGGCTACCATGCTCTGCCATGTGCTTACTGTGCTGAAGTCCTCTCTGACTAAGCCTGGTCTTCCAGATGTTCCCTGCCCAGGGCACAGTATATTGGGGTTCTCACTGCCTGACCTCTGAATGCATCTCTCTTAATGCAGTCTAATGTTGCATTTTCCTTTTGCTGGCCCAGATACATTTTTGTTGAACTTGCAGCACTTAAAACTATGGAGGGTTTTTTCAGACAAACTGGCTAATCTTGATTCTTCCTCTCCTATCTGCACTGTTGACTTTTTGGCCCCAAGCATGTATCTTTATATTACCTAAAGTGAATCTGTGATTGTCATGATATAGCGATGCCCTCCAATGACATGGATAAGCACTGTAGTGTCTGCCTGGCCTGAGGGACTCTTGCCCACATCTTCCCAAAAATCCTGCTCAGAGAAAGGGATATCTCATGTTGGGGAGGGCTTTCCTCTAGTTATTTTCACAGAGTGGTTTCCAACAAATCACATCCTTGCTATATGACTAACCCATCTTTTTCTTTGGTCATGGATATGTAAGGGAATATCTTTTACCCTGCCTGTTTGCAATGTGTTCCAGCCACTTTATATGCACCATATGCCTCTCCACTGCTCTTTGAAAGACTTTCCATTTAAATTTTTTGGATACTGTGTTATTCTATGAATGATAGCCATACAGCATCACTGGAGAGATAGGACTGTTAAAAATATGGAATTTTATCATATTATATCCAACCCAATGTCTAAATTGTTAAGACCCCAATTCTTACTAGCTGTATATCCCTGGGCAAGTCACTTAACCTTTCTCTGCCTCAGTCACCT
The DNA here is from genome assembly GCA_023548195.1 of Bettongia penicillata ogilbyi. Classification (NCBI taxonomy): domain Eukaryota; kingdom Metazoa; phylum Chordata; class Mammalia; order Diprotodontia; family Potoroidae; genus Bettongia; species Bettongia penicillata. The sequence goes on from JAJHZJ010000453.1 coordinate 9,724,884, forward strand.
CAATTGCAAAATGAGTATGAAATAGAGGGGTGGAGCCAAGATGGCAGAGTAGAAAGACTCATGTATGCTAGCTCCGAATCCACAGCCCATATATTTCCTGCAAGAAGAACTCCCCATGAATTCTGGAGCACTGCAAGGTGCGCAGAAACACAGAGGAAAAGATTTCTGTTCCAGAGAGCCCTGGAGAGCCGTCCCCAGGGTCCGTCGCACCCTAGAAAGTGGAGTCCACCCCTGCACTGCCCTGACCACGCAGCCTCAGAGGAGCTGATTCGAGCAGGCTTCAGGGATGGAACCTCCGGCGGCTGGGAAGGTCCCTCCACCCACAGACGCTACAGGTCAGTGAGAGAGACGTCTGGGCTGGCCGAGAGGGGAGTGGGGTGTCTCCATGACTCAGATCCCCTCGGGAGGCAGCAGCAGAGGCAGTGGCAGAGGCAGTGGCAGAGGCAGCAGTGGCGGCCCTGGACTCCCCGAGCAGCAGGCAGAAGTTCAGGTCTCTGCATAAACCCCCTGAGGGAGCTGAGCCTGGGAGGCAGCCCTGCCCCCACCCGCTCCATTATTGAAGGTCTCTGCATAAAGCCCCTGAGGGAACTGAGCCTGGGAGGCAGCCCTGCCCCCACCCCAGCACCAGAACTTAAGCTCACATTGAATAGCAGCCGCTCCCACTGCCGATAGCCCTGAGAATGGGAAGCAGCATTTGAATCTCACACCCCAAGCACTACCTGGGCAGATCTAGGTGGGGGTGGACAGGAATCTCAGAAGTCAAGTAACTGGCTGGGAAAATGCCCAGAAAAGGGAAGAAAAATAAGACTATAGAGAGCTACTTTGAGGGGGTACAGATGTTCCCGCCTTTCAATTCTGATGAGGAGGAACAATGCTTACCATCAGGGAAAGATATAGAAGGCAAGGCCTCTGTATCCGAAACATCCAAAATAGATATCCAATGGGCTTAGGCCATGGAAGAGCTCAAAAAGGATTTTGAAAATCAAGTTAGACAGGTGGAGGAAAAACTGGGAAGACAAATGAGAGAGATGCAAGAAAAGCATGAAAAATGGGTCAATATCTTGCTAAAGGAGACCCCAAAAACATGCTGAAGAAAATAACACCTTGAAAAATAGGCTCCCTCAACTGGCAAAAGAGGTTCAAAAAGCCAATGAGGAGAAGAATGCTTTCAAAAGCAGAATTAGCCAAATGGAAAAAGAGGTTCAAAAGCTCACTGAAGAGAACAGTTCTCTCAACATTAGAATGGAAGAGATGGAGTCTAATGACTTTCTGAGAAACCAACAAATCACCAAACAAAACCCAAAGAATGAAAAAGTGGAAGAGAATGTGAAATATCTCATGGGAAAAACAACTGACCTGGAAAATAGATCCAGGAGAGACAATTTAAAAATTATGGGACTACCTGAAAGTCATGATCAAAAAAAGAGCCTAGACATCATCTTCCATGAAATTATCGAGGAAAACTGCCCTGATATTCTACAACCAGAGGGCAGAACAAATATTGAAAGAATCCATCCATCACCACCTGAAAGAGATCCAAAAAGAGAAACTCCTAGGAACATTGTGGCCAATCTCCAGAACTCCCAGGTCAAGGAGAAAATCTTGCAAGTAGCTAGAAAGAAACAATTCCAGTACTGTGGAAATACAATCAGGATAACTCAAGATCTAGCAGCTTCTACACTAAGGGATCGAAGGGCGTGGAATAGGATATTCCAGAAGTCAAAGGAACTAGGACTCAAACCAAGAATCACCTACCCAGCAAAACTGAGTATAATACTTCAAGGGAAAATATGGTCTTTCAATGAAACAGAGGACTTTCAAGCATTCTGGATGAAAAGATCAGAGCTGAAAAGAAAATTTTACTTTCAAACACAAGAATGAGAAGAAGCATGAAAAAGTAAACAGCAAAGTGAAGTCATAAGGGACTTACCAAAAGTGAACTGTTTACATTCCTACATGGAAAGACAAGATTTGTAACTCTTAAAACTTTTCAGTATCTGGGTAGTTGGTGGGACCACACACACACACACACACATGTACATGCATGCATGCACACACACATACACACATGCACACACACAGAGACAGAGAGCACAGAGTGAATTGAATAGGATGAGACCATATCTTAAAAGAATTTAAGGTAAATGGTGAGAGAGAAATGTAGGGGGAGGAAAGAGGGTGAAATGGAATGGGGTAAATTATATCTCATTTAAGAGGCAAGCAGGAGACTTGTTAGTGGAGGGAAAAAGAGGAGAGCTCAGAAGAAAATATGAAGTTTACCCTCATCATATTCAACTAAAGGAAGGAATAAAATGCACACTCGTTTTGGTATGAAAACCTATCTTACAATCCAGGAAAGTGGGGGAGAAGGAGATAAGCAGGGAGGGAGGGATGATGGAAGGGAGGGCAATGGGAGGAGGGAGCAATTTGAAGTCAACAGTTGGGGAGGGACAGGATCCAAAGACAGAATAGAAACAATAGGGGGCAGAATAGGATGGAGGGAAATACAGTTAGTCTTACACAACACGACTATTATCGAAGTCATTTGCAAAACTACACAGATAGGGTCTATATTGAATGGCCTGCCTTCCCAAAGGGAATTGGGGGGAGGGAGGGATGGGGAGAATGTGGAACTCAAAGTTTTAGGAACAACTGTTTAGTATTGTTGCTACTAGGAAAGAAGACATACAGTTAATGGGGAATAGAAAGTCATCTGGCCCTACAGGACAAAAGAGAAGATGGGGACAAGAGAAGGGAGGGATGATAGAAGAGAGGGCAGATTGGTGATAGTTAAAATTAGATTGCTCGGTGTATTGGGGTGGGGGGAGGGGAGAAAAGGGGAGAAAATTTGGAACCCAAAATTTTGTGAAAATGCATGTAAAAAGTTAAATAAATAAATTTTTATTAAAAAAAATGAGTATGAAATGGCATCTACTTCCCAGGAGTAAATGAGATAATATTTGCAAAGTGCTTTGTGTATTGTAAAGCACCATGTCAGTGTTAGCTGCTTTTATTATCATTAATTATTATCATTATTATTATTAGTAGTAGTAGTAATAGTAGTAGTAGTAGTAGTAGTAGTAGTAGTAGTAGTAGTAGTAGTAGTAGTAGTAGTAGCAGTAAACACAATGCCTTTCCTGGATGCTGTTTACTTAACTGGTCCAAATGGAATTGTGGACAAAATTCTCTAGAGTTCAGAGACCCAGGTTCTAGGTTTTCTTTTTCCAGTGACTCATTTTGTGCCTTTGAACAAGTTGTTTGACCCTTCTTGGACTCTGTTTCTTTATCTGTCAATTAAAGGTTTGGACCAGCCATTCTTTTTAGTTCTTTCCAGTTCTAAGTTTCTCTGAGTCTTTCCAACTCTGTTCTAGGATAGAGTTGGTCAGATTCATCGAGGATCGCATCCTCTGAACTCTTGTTGTATTCAGCCTCAGGACCACTGAATTTAAGAACTTAATTACATGCAGTTGTATATTGTTTACTAATGTTTTTATGCCTGTTAGTTCTGTTTTTCCAACTTTGAATGAAAGTTCCATGAAGGTGTGCCTATATTGAAGGCTTCCTCTGCATTCCTCACAGTGTGTAGTAGGTTAGCGCAACAGTAGGTCATCAATAAATGTGTATTGGTTGATCATATGTTCCATTGTGGTGCCCATGCATGATGTCTGGTGTGTTGCACAGAATCTTTTAGTGGTAAAGGCTGAGAGATCTTCATAGAGCAATCAATTAATCAAGTATATAGGGAATATCCATTCAATACTAGGCATTATGTGAGATACTGAAGATATAAGTACAAAGAATGAAATAATCTCCATTCCTAAGGAATGAGAGAGGAAACCCAGTCAAATATAAATATGTACAACATAATCTTAAAGTGATCAACATGAGTATTGAAAGTAACTTGAGAGGAAGAGCCCTAAGGCTTAAGAATACCAAGAAAGACTTCATACAGAGGGTGATGCCTAAGCTGTATCTTAACAAAGAGACGGGTTCTATGAGGTGGAGAGAAAGAGAGAGTGCATTCACACATAGGAGATGACCAGTGTAAAGTCACAGAGATGAGAGGTGCAGTGTCATGTGGGAGGAACACAGGTGAGCTTGATTGTAGGGTATGGGAGGGGAAGTAATGTCCACTGAGACTGAAAAGATAGATTGGGGACAGGTTGAGTGGAGTTTTAAATGCTAAAAATAGGAGTATACATTTTATCATTAAATCAATCAGGAATCACTGGAGTAGGAGAGTCACATGATCAAACTCATGTTGAGGGAAAATCACTTTGGCAGCACTGTGAAGGATGGGCTGGTGTGGAAAGAGACCTGAGGCAGGGAGACCAAAGAGATGGATGGCTCAATGATTGGTAGAGAGACCATAAGTGGCTGAACTAAGGTAGAGCTATGTGAGGGGAAGGAAGTGTTTGGGTGTGAGAAATGTTGAGAAAGCAGAAATGGAAAGATAGAACAACTGCTTGACTGTGTGGGATGAGGGAGAGTGAGGATTTGAAAATAACGCCCAAGATACAATACTGGAAGACTGGAAGGATTGTAGTATCTTTGAGAGAGACAGAGAAGTTTGGAAGAGGGGTGAGTTTGGGGAAAATATGAGTAAAGTTTGGGCCATGTTGAGTTTATGATGTCTTTGGAACACCCAGTTGGAAATGTTCAAGAGATTATTAGCTGAGATAAAGAAAGAACTCAGGCAGCTACCATAAGGAGAGAAGTCAAATTACTCTCAAATCAAAGATGATGAAATAATTTTAAGTCAGAACTGTAGAGCTGGGAAGGGGTGGGGTTGGGGGGAATAGGACTGTCCAACCCCTTAATTTAACACATGAGGAAATAGAGATGAAAAGACTTGCCCAAGGTGATAAAGCTGGAAAGTCAGGGGTAAAATCTGGGCTGCTTTATTCCAAGTCCAATGTCTTGATTACCCTAACTTAAAGAAAACATCCATTTCTTTTAGTATCGTTTAATTCTCATCCACCCATCCATCCATTATGCAAGCATCTTATTAAGCATCTGTCATATGCCTGGACCAAATCCTGGAGGAACAAAGACAAATGGGAAGCACTGCTTGCCCTCAGGGCCCTTATATTCTCCTATTGAAGAAGAAATAGCATGGAAAGAGATAAACCAAGACAAATTACGTAGATTAAATACAAATTAATGTGGATGTTGTCATGAAGGGAAGGCACCTTCTCTGAAGCAAAAGTCTCTGCAATTTTAGTTCTCTTGACCAACCCTATCAGAACTTATTTCCCTAAGCAAAGAAAAGAAATTGAAAAGTTCCCCCAGCCAAAATCAGTGGTTTCGGGTTTGAAAGACATTTTCTGAATGTGTTAGTTATCACAAAAGTTCATTTTGCTCAAGTGACCAAATGAGCTCTTCCAGGTAACTTCGGTTCTACTTGTGGTCAGCCTGCTGTGAGCTGGCTAGAGCTAGAGACTGTGAGTGACCTCTGACAATAAAAAGAAGAGCTCCAGGTTGGAATGGATGGATTTTGTTCTTTTTAGCCTAACGGACACTACTGAAGACGATCACTTGTATCACTAGAGGTTGTACAATAGTGCAGCATAATGTTACTTCAATCCATTCTAAGATGAGCCCAAATTGTCATTTTTTTTGTTGGGGTAATGATCAAGTATCAATATTTCTGCAGGCCGTTCAAGTGGCCACAGCCTCCTTGCAGGCGGCCTCATCAATATCTCCTGAGGTTCACATTAGGGATTTGGAAATCAATGTTGTTTTCCTGTTACTCTTTTATGATGAAATCAATTGAAGTTATTTACTCATAGCAGAAACTATGGGAGTGTGCCAGCCCTCTGGCTCTGGGAATTACTTTCCCACTAAGGCTGCCCTGTAATGAGAAGGTACAGGTTCCTTTCAGGGGTTGACTCCAACCTGCTCATGTATAACTGCAATTTGAGATGCAGAAAGTGTTTATTATTAAAAGCTGACAGTGTTTCATGCCAAAAGGGCATCTCTATCACTTGGCATTGCATTAACATTGACAAAGGAGGGGGCCCCCCCTCTCACCGCCAGTCTTTTCGAGATTGGTCAACCATCAAAGAAGCTAAGCCCACCTCCCTCCAATGGGAGTTCTGGAGATGGCGCTCCTTGTGGGTCTTGCTTAGGCCGACACCCCCCAGTGGAGACAATGAAAGTGTCAACAGCGCTGAATGGACAGACCATATTTGTTGATGGCTCTAGTCGCTTTGGCCCTCGGGAGATGACCTACAGTGTTCAGATGTGAGGATAAATAGTAGCTTGTATAACATGGGCAACACTTAATTTGCTTTCATGCAAAATGGTAAGAGGGTAAAGTCAAATACAGACAGCAGGAGAGAAGGGTGGGGAGGGAGCACTGTGTAAGACAGATAGCTCAGGAGACTGGAAGAATGTTATTCTTTTCCTATATTCCCCTCCTGAAGTACATGATCAGCAGATAATAGAATAGAATAGAATAGAATAGATTAGAATAGAATTCCATCACCTGGTTGTATCAAACTATACTGGACCACTGAGGATGATACTGACCATACCGAAGATTATACTAGACCATAGGATTCTTCCTTTAAGAGACCATCCAGTCTAAATCTCTCATTTTACAGATGAAGAAATAGCATCATGAATTCATACTCATGGAACACAGACAAGTGAAGTGATAGAATTACAGATTTAGAGCTGGAAGAGACCATTATGGACTATCAAGTCCAACCCCCTAATGGTACAGATGAGGAAGCTGAGGCTGAAAGGGGTTTAGTGACTTGTTGAAGATTAAACAGATAGCAAATTGCAGTCAGGATTTGAACTTTCTACTCTGACTCTAAATACGTTGTTCTTTTTGATGCACTGCTTTGTTTTACCCATGAGTCAAAGTATACTCTTACTGTCCACATCTCTGTTATCTGAGCAACATTGGGCACAAATGGGAAACCCAGTATATATTGAGAACTCCCTGACTCTGTTGTCTTTGTTTTCTTTTTTGGTTCTTCCCATAACTCCAGAGCCATAGCTAATACTTGTTTGTTCCTGAGCAGCTGGAGAGGCTGGGATAAAAGGGAGTGTTGCGCTAGAAGGCTTGGATGGAACTCATCTGGGATGCTGGATGTGGGGGTAAGCAGGCCATTAGGTGACTTCTTACTCAATTTTCTATTTTGCTTTCAATAAACAAATATATATTCTCTCTTCTCCCACCTCCTCCTATGCGGCAAAAAATCCCAAATCTCTAAAACTAGAACATTTAAAATATTCTAGATGAGTAAATGCTTATATTTTAAAGAAAAATTCAAGCAATAACATATATATATATGTTATACATATATAACTAGAATATATTACTAATTATATATCACCTTCAGGTTCATCTTAGAAGCTAATAGGTGACTCTCTGTTTTAGTGAATTGTTCTTATTAATCAGGTGATAGACTCCTCAGTTTTTCCCTACTTCCAAAAGACACCTGCTAAGGAAAGCTCATCATTGGCAGCGCCCTGAAAAGAAGTCTCGTTTGTTCCACAAGGTGCAGTTCTGCCTCTCTCCTCTGACCTGTTCTGTGTCTTGTCTTTTTCTTTCCCCTAATTTATCTCTTATCTGGATGGGAAAGGGGATGAAAGAGGAGGTAAAAAGAAAGGAAAGAGCAGGAAGAAGGAGAGGGATGGGAAAGAGAAAGGGGAAGGAAAGAGATGGGAGAAAAAGAAAATGAAGAGGAAAAGGAGGGGATAGCAAGGTAAGAAATGATGCTCAATATGTGATTTAGTCATGTTACATTTTTAAAGTGGCAAATATAATCATAGAAATTAGAAATTAAGAGTGTGGGGTGGAGAAGGGAGAGCAGATGCAAACCTGCTCACTTAGTTTGTACAACATTCATACATCAGCCATCAGTGATCAGAGATCAGGGAAGGAGAACACCATGTGTTCCTGAGAACACCCAAAGTATTGTTTGAATGATGCTGCTACTGGGTATGGTCAGTACAGCCTTGGTACCCACTCCCTGGGCATCCCATTGTACATCCTGTAGGGGCAGCAGGCTCCAGCCCTGCCAGCCTTAGGGAAAGCCATAGGAAGAATGCTGGACTTAGACTTTGAATCTGGAAATCAAGGGCCATGTCCTGACTCTTCTACAAAGAGCTGCCACACATGAGGGGAGAAAAGTGGCTTTCATGTTGGACCCTGAGTTCCTTCAGTTATAAAATGAGCAGTATTTCCACTTCTCCACTGTCAAGATTTCTGTGAGGTTTCAATGAAATATAGTATGTGGAACCATCTTCCTGTGGCTTCAGGCGCTAAGGACTGGTCCTTCCCCGCTCCCTTGATATGTGTAAAGCTTAGAGCATGATCCCAAAGTGAGCTAACTGCTGCGACTGTTGTTCACAGAATTATAGATTTAGAGCAGGAAGGAACCTTGGAGATCCTCTCATCCAATGCCTTCATCTTACAGAGAAGAAAACTAAGGCCAATCAGGGTTCCCAGAAGCCTAAAATTTCCAAGTTAGGAAAGACCTCAATAGTCATCTTGTGCAACCTAATCCTGAAGAAGAATCCTTTCTGTGACTTATCTTACAAGTGATCACCTCATCTTTTCTGGGCAACTTCTAATGAGGAGGCACTCACCCCCTCCAGAGGCAGTCTAGCCTACTTTGTCATCACTCTGATTGTTGGATCCCTTGCATGTATCTCTCCACCTTGTGAGTACAGCTGGAAAGAGGTCATGGATGCATGCATTTAGAGCTTCAAGGGGCCTGGCAATCATCTGCACAGATCACCCCCTTTTACAGGTTCCAGAGAGAGAAAAATCAACTTCCTAAGATCTTGGGCTAATACGTGGTAGAGAAGTACTCTAGCTCATGTCCTCTGTCTCCTGATTTGACACTCTTAGTATCTCCATACTATTATTACCCTGGTGATTAGTAGAGTCACAGATCAGAATGAGGAAAGCCATTTACACTTCTTCAGGGTTACATTGCATGTGTCTGGTCACCAAGTTGTAGCAGAGGAGATCCAAATCAGGCTTCAGAAGTAACACCTTGGAGGCACTGAAGCTTGGCAAAGGCTAAAAGCCTGACCAGTGTGTAGATCTACACATTGAATGGCAAGGAAGGATATAGAGACAGGGTCATATACTGTTGCTCTTTGCTTGTTGGAAGAAGACAAGTTCCCTGAGGGCAGGGACTAGTTTATTGTTGAAGCTGGAACTCTGCTGCATGTGCCAAGCACACTGTATGGCACATTGGGTTTTTAAATTTTTCTAGTCCTGTAATTTCATCTGTGTAGAAAGTCTAGTGGAGGGAATCCCTTCTCCCAACCCAGATCTGCACCTTATGGTTTTAGATCACCTGTGACACAAAGAAGGGGGGTTAGGTCACGAAACTAGATTGTGTCAAAGGTGGGACTCAAACTAGGTGTCCTTGGGTCCAAAGTTAGCTTTCTGTCTACTACATTAGGCTGACTCTTGACTAGATCTTTTAAGTGCTTAGCTAATACTTGTTAATAAATGAATGATGAAAATCTGGTATATTAGGGGAGGGAAAATAGATCAGGAAGCTCAGGTTTATAGCAGTGACGGGAAAGTTGACTCCTTTTCAGTTAATCTCTATGTCTAAACTCTGAGGGCAGGGTCAAGCACAGGCTTTGCTGAGGGACTTTGACTTTCCATGAGTATTTGAAGATCATCATGCATGGAAAGAAACTTTGGATTATCAAAGATCAGTCCTTTCCTCCTCCCACAAAAGTGATTGTGGAAACAAGACTTCTCCCTCCGCCCAATGCTTTGGGATAGTTAGAATGATGAGGCAGCCTGGCCTAATGCCCTTCAGAGAAGGGAAGACCAAACTCCCCTGCTTAGGATTTACCAGTCCTTCCCAGCAGTCACTAACACTAATGGGTCACTTGGGCTCAATAACCATGACCTGATTCTAGGGTAAAGATTCCAAGGCATTTTATTGATCTCTTAAGGGATCCTATGGAGCCCTGCCAGGCCTATTAAATGCTAAGAGGCTAATGGTACAAAACCTGTCAACCTGTCAAATAATCTCTTGTTTCTGAGTCAAGGGCTAAGGCAACAGCAACAAAAACAACAGAATTGTCTCCTTGTGCTCCATGAATTATGGGAAGTCACTGTGTGTTTCTGAAGGGAAGCAGAGAGTCATCAAGATGTGAAGACCCTGCGATGGAGTTGGACCTGGGGTCATAATGAGCAGGAGTGTTCAGATGCAAGGTGCAGAATGAAGGGAGCACAGTAGCCTGAATATAGAGAAAAGAATGTCTAGGAGGAGAGGATGGGCAGCAGAGAGATCAAATGAACTAAAATGAAAAAGATAATGACTAGACAACTCTAAGGGGTGCAGTCAAAATGGTGGAGTGAAAGCACAGACTTGTTAGCCCTCTCTCTACAAGCCCAGCCCAAATATCTGTAAAAATGACACTAAACAAATTCTGGAGCTGCAGAACCAACAGAATGATGGAGTGAAGCAAATCTTCAGCCCAAGACAGCCTGGAAGTTCACTGGGAAGTATCCATCATGCCATGCTGAGAGCAGGGCACAGTCCGGAGTGGACAGAGGCACAGACTAGACCTGAGTAGGCCTCAGAGGGACTGAATCTTGGGCACCTCTGGTGTTTCCAGACTTCACAATCCCAAAACTCTGAGGACAAATTGGAAGCTCAGTGGAAAAAGCCTGTGGGACCAGTGGGGGAGAGTGGAGTGGTCCAGCCCCAGCACAATGGCAGGAGAGGGGGCAGAGGGCAGCAGCCAAAGCGTCTGAAGGGGAAGCAGAAGTGACTGTTTCTGGAGCTCTAGGCCCACAGCTTTTGGAGGGATGAAGCATCTGACAGTACACCCATCACCCCCACTGGAAGGAGAGATCTAACTTGACAAAGAGTTCACAAGTCAAGTAGATGCCTGGGGAAATAAACAAAAAGTGGAAAAAGAATCAGACTATAGAATCTCACTTTGGTGACAAGGAAGACCAAAGCATGCAAACAGAAGAGAACAAAGTCAAAGCTGCTCCATCCAAAGCCTCCAAGAAAAATATGAATTGATCTCAGGCCATGGAAGAGCTCAAAAAGGATTTTCAAAATCAAGTAAGAGAGGTGGAGGAAAAATTGGGAAGAGAAATGACAGCAATGCAAGAAAAGCATGAAAAGCAAGTGAAATACTTGCTAAAGGAGACCCAAAAATGCTGAAGAAAATAATGCTAAAAAATAGACTAACTCAAAGGACAAAAGAGATACAAAAAGCCAATGAAGAGAATGACCTAAAAAGCAAAATTGGCCAGATGGAAAAGGAGGTCCAAAATCTCACTGAAGAAAATAATTCCTTAAAGATTAGAATGGAGCAGATGGAAGCTAATGACTGTGAAAAATCAAGAAATTATAAAACAAAACTAAAGGAATGAAAAAATAGCAAACAATGTGAAATATCTCATTGGAAAAACAACTGAAGTGGACAATAGATCCAGGAGAGACAATTTAAAAATTATGGGACTACCTGAAAACCATGATTAAAAATAAGAGTCTCAATATCATCTTTGAAGAAATTATTAAAGAAAACTGCCCTGATATTCTAAAACCAGAGGGCATAATAAATATTGAAAGAATCCACTGATCACCTCCTGAAAGACACCCAAAGAGAGAAACTCCTAGGAATATTGTGGCCAAATTTCAGAGTTCCCAGGTCAAGGAGAAAGTATTTCAAGCAGCTAGAAAGAAACAATTCAAGTATTGTGGAAATACAATCATGATAACACAGGAACTGGCAGCTTCTACATTAAGGAATCAAAGGCCTTGGAATAGGATATTCCAGAAGTCAAAGGAACTGGGATTAAAACCAACAATCACCTACCCAGCAAAACTGAGTATAATACTTCAAGGGAATAAATGGTCATTCAATGATATAGAGGACTTTCAAACATTCATGATGAAAAGACCAGAACTGAAGAGAAAATTTGACTTTGAAACACAAGAATCAAGAGAAGTATGAAAAGGTAAACAGGAAAGAGAAATCATAAAGGACTTTCTAAATTTGAACTGTTTATGTTCCTTCATGGAAAGATAATACTTGTAACTCTTGAGACTTTTATCAGTATTTGGGTAGGTGGAGGGATTACACACACTCACACACACACACACACACACACACACACACACACACACACACACATAGACAGAGAGTACAGGTTGAGTTGAATCAGAAGCAATGATATCCATAAAAAAATTAAATTAAATTAAAGGGTGAGAGAGGAAAATATTGGGAGGAGAAAGGGAGATATGGAATGGGGCAGGCTATCACTCATAAAAAAGATAAGAAAAATCTTGTTCAATGGAGGAGAAAAGGGAGGAGTTGAGAGGGGAAAAGTGAAGCTTACTATTTTCACACATGGCTTAAGGAGGGAATAACATGCTCACTAAATTTGGTATGAAAATCTGTCTTACACTAGAGGAAAGTAAGAGAGAAGGGGACAAGTGGGGTGAAGGAGATGATAGAAGGGAGGGTAAATGGGAGAAGGGAGTAACTAGAAGTAAACACTTTTGGGAAGGGACAAGGCCAAATGAGAGAACAGAAAAAAAAGGGGGGACAGGGTAGGATGGACGGCAATATAGTTACTTTCGAACAATTAGTTTTACACAACATGATTATTATGGAAGTCTTTTGCAAAATGACACATATATAGCCTGTATTGAATTGCTTACCTTCTCCATGGGGATGGGTAGGGAGAGAGGGAAAGAGGAAGAGAAGTTGGAATTCAAAGTATTAATTGAGAATTATTGTTGCATATAACTGGGAAATAAGAAATACAGGTAAGGGGATATAGAAATTTATCTTGCCCTACAAGAAAAAAGAGAATATGGGGAAAAGGGAAGGGTGGGGTGTGGTAGAAGGGAAGGTATATTGAGGGAAAGGGTAATCAGAATGCAAGGTATTGTGGGGTGGGGAGAAAAATTGGAACTCAAAATTTTGTGGAAATGAGTGTCAAAATCTAACAATAAATAAATAAATTAATTAATTTTAAAAAAACCCAAGAAATTAAAAAAGAAAATAATCAGGTCAGGAATGCCAAAAATGCTTTGGAACATTAGACCCCCTTTTTTCCCTATTCTTTTTCTCAAAATGAACCAAAGGACAGATTTGAAAGAAAATGAATTTTCTTCTTTTATTTGGGGGGGGGGGGGTTGGAGGTGGAGATAAAGGAGGGGATGGGATCCGGCCTGACAAGTTTCAGTCAAAAGTAAACTTTATGACAGTCTTCAGCCCTTCCATAGAGTGAGTGTGTCACGGAAATGCTGACAAGCTCTGAATCCCATTAGTGTACACTGGGCCCTGTGGTGAGGACTGGTTGAGAAATGAATCCCTAATCCGGCCTGTGTAACCAGTGTGGCCTGTGAGCATGCACAATGACCAGTTAGCCCAAATAGCTCTCTACCAGGCACTGTCTTCGAAGACAAGTGGAAGGGAGTGTGCCTACCTGATTTTATATGGTCCGGGGGTCCTAGAGCACCAGGCATCTCCTGGGGACCAGCCTACCAATGGAAATCTGGGCAATCAGGGTATGTGCCCATCACTTCTCAGAGGCAGATCAGAGACAGAGGCTGGGCATTAGTGGCTGCATGATTCCAAGTCAGCGAGGTTTGCAATGAGGATTTAGTGTAACATATGATGATGGTTGACTGGTACAATCTGCATTTGGGGAGGGCTTCTAATACCAATGACCAGGGAACCAATTAGAAAGGAGCTATAGTCATTCAGCTGGAGCCTAGTAAAGGTTAAGGTGTCAAAATAGCTGAAGGTACAATCCACAAGTCTTCTGAAAGTAATTCTCCAGAAAGAGGGCAACACTGGATCATCCCAGACCTAGACCTTGTGTGATGAGTGAGAAAGACAACGTTGAAATGTATTATGAAATCAATGAATGAATTTTTAAAAGCATTTATTAAACACTTGCTATGTCAGACTCTCTACTAAGAAAGATAAATATGAAAGAGAGGGTTGCAAAGTCAAGCAGCCCAATAAACTAGCATATTTAATGGAAATGGACATGTTACACCATGTGGGCTAAAATCTGCATCTTTGGAGAGAACATTCCCACTGGTGAGATCACAAATGCATTGTAATATTGGAGTATTCACAGGAGAGGATTTCTCCTCCTTTTTTGTGTCCAGAGGGTCCTGGGGGTAGGGCCTTTAGAGACCATTAGTGTCCTGCCTCTATATCTTACACCGAAGCAAACAAATCTGAAGAGACTATGTGATCTGACCAGATGTCACAGCCAGCCAGCTAGCCATTTTGGAGCCTGGACCAGAATCCAAGTCTCTCAACTCTCTCTTAGTGGCTTTTTCCATTGCTGTTCAAATGAAAAGCTTGTAAAAAATTGGTTCTGCATATCACACATGTCAAAAACATGGGGAGATACAATTGCACATCTTATTTCTGACTTTCCTTTCAATCAAACTTCTCTGTCTCCTCTTACCTGCTCTCTGTTCATTTTCTGAGCCTCTGTAATCTGGCTTCATTCTGAAAGGTGTCCCAAGATTTCCTGAATGCTCATTGTATCATGCCTTCCAGACACAGGAGCAGAACTGAAATTTCTTAGCACTCCCCTGTCTACGATCATCCTCTGGTGGATTTCTGGTCCAATCTCAGCCACAGGTTCCACTCATATCTGACTGCCTCCTGGACATTTTAATTCAGTTCAATTCAATAAACATTTATTAAACTCATACAACATCCCAGGTGCTATGTTGGTCACTGAAAATACAAATATGAAGAAAATTAGTTTTTGCTTCAAAAGAGATTACAATTTAATGGGCACAGAAAATACACAAAAGGAGCCAGTAAAGGGGAATAAGGAAGTGCACTCAGCATTAAGGCATGATGCTCTAGGGGTGGGGAACCTGCAGCCTTGAAGTCACTTGGGGCCATCTATGTCCTCAAGGGCAGCCCTTTGGCTGAATTCACAGATATAAAGTTTTGATTTAGTCAAAGGGTGGCACTTAAGGACCTAGAAGTTTGGATTCTGTCAAAGGGTCACACTTGAGGGCCTAGAGGGTCCCATGTAGAGAGGTTCTCCACCCCTGAGAGAAAATGGAGCACTATCTGGCAAATTCTCAGCCCTCTATCAAGGAAGGCTTTGGGAGGAGTTAATTGCTCTTTCTTCTGGCCCTCTAGTCAGAAGGGAGAGTGAGGGTGTTGAATATCAATAGCTGAGTCAGTCTGCATAGGGATGAGACTTCAGGTGGTCAACTTCTCCAAGGAAGGCAGGATGTTCCCTGGAGTCCAAACCAAGCAGAGTTGTTGGAAAATGGATATCCATTGGGATGTTTGATTATCACTTCTAACTCAACAGGCCTGAAACCAAAGTGATCTCCTTTTTATTAGCTCGTTCTTGCCTTCGTAAACTATCCCTGTCTCCTCCCAAAGGCCCTTCCCCCACCACCTCATCTCTCAAAGCCCCACTCTACTTTCTAGGCACATGAAAAGGGAGGCATCATGGTGTCACAGCAAAAGAAGTGATTGGGCACCAAGAGCTTTGAATTCTAGGATTGACTGTCACCAACCAGTTGGATAATTGGGCAAGAGACTTTACCCCTCTTGACCTAGTTTCTTTATCCATCAGACAAGTATTTTTAGGTGATTATTTTGTTCTAGGTACTAGGCTACAAAGAGAGAGAGAGGAAGGACTTCTTGCCTTCAAGGAGATTACAGTCTGTTAGGAGAGACAACATGTTCACACACATAATACCTACTATGTGTTAGGGACTTGTTAGTGCCTGGAAATACAAATATAAAAACAGAAGAGGTCCTGGCCTCAAGAAGCTTATACTCTATTAGGAGATAAAACATATGCCCACATAATATATACAATCAGTCTTCCAAAGAGACAAGCAACAAACGTATTAAGCCCCTACTATGTATAAGGAACTGTGCTAGTCTCTGGAGATACAAAAATAAAAACGGAAGCTACTCTGCCCTGGAGGAGCTCATACTCTATCAGAAGAGACAATGTATACATGTATACATATTTATTAAATATCCACCATGTACCAGAGACATCATAACCAAAATAAAAGGTGTTTAGGGTAAAGGGAGCCCTTTGTGGCTATAACATGAAAGAGAAAAACTGATTAATTAATGCTCGTACGTCTTTGAGCTCCAAGAATCTATCACGAAAAGACTTTGCATTATTTAGGTAAATTGTGAAATAACCTAGAAAATCAATGAAAATTTTGCAGAGATGATCATTAATTAGTAATCCAGGATAGTAGAGAAAATTACAGAAATGTATTGTAAGGTGTCAATGGAGGTAGTTTAGACTTCAAAGCAGGAAAAAGATCTGAAAGCCATAGTGGATCACAAGCTGGACTTGCATTATTAATATTGTTCTAGAGTTATATGACAAACTTGTGGGTTGTCACTTACCTAGTTCCCTCCCCAGATCTCATTTCCCAGAAGGTATGTGAGTCCTGGTGGGATGCTTTGATGTTCCAGGGAACCATGCTAGACACTGGAGATATCAAGACAAAAAGGAAGCAGCCCCTACCCTCAAGAAGCTTCCATTCTACCTGGAATGGTAAGTGGTAGGGGAGTACTGGGAGAATGCAAATACAGAAAGGCAAAACCAAGATCTTTAGATACTTAATACCTTATACTTTAGTGGAGAGGACTCTGATATTTGAAAATGGAGGGCAATCCCCTGTGGTGTAGTAGTTGAATCTTGAAGGGAGAAACCCAGGGAAGGAGGGAAAACTTTCCAGGTGTGGGGTCAGTCAGTGGAATGGAAGCCTGCAGCCCCGTGGGTCTGGAGTGCAGGATACCGCAGCGGGATTAGTGTGCAATCAGCGGTTGGAACCAGAAGGCAGAGGGGTTACCAGACCAATAGACACCGTTCATTTATCCTAGAGGCAATAAGGAGCCATGAAAACGTTGGAGCAGGGGAGTGATGTTGTCTGAATGTCCGGTCTGAACCTGTGGTTTTAGAAGGGTGAGAATTTCAGCCCTGGCTCTACAAACTACATGAACAAATAAAATTCATCCCCTCCATGAGCTAGTGGGTGTCGTGATCGGTCCAACTATTGGACTTCTTGTTCACTTCAACCTCAAAGAGGAGTAGTAGGGGGAGGGATCCAGAAGGTTGGAGCATTTGAGATGTGCATGTTAATCTTACTGAACTGTTTATCAGAGTGATGATCCTTCATCCAGAGCTTATTGTTTGACAAGGCAAAGGGAGGGAAGGAGGACACTCAGTAGGTAGGACAAAGAACTAGGAGATTTGGTTGGTGGACAGAGCCCATCCTGTTCTATGCAGGAGACAGAGGCAATGAGTGATTGACAACAGATGCCCTGGGCATCCAGGCTGACTGAGAGGCAGATTGGTTGTAATCCACAGCGTCCCTGATTCTCACCATTAAATGGGAAGAATATTAAAAGGAAAAAAGAAACTACATTGAGAGAAGAGTAAGTAATTTTTTTATTTTCTTAGTAGAAATTGGGCTATTAGAATATTTGATTCATCATGAGGCTCAGTCATTTGTGATATAGGGGCACCTAGGTGAGGCAGTGGATAGAGTACCTGCCCTGGAGTCAGGAGGACCTCAGTTCAAATATGGCCTCAGACACTTATTAGCTGTGTGAGTCACTTAACCTTGATAGCCTCTCCACCCCCAATTTTTTTTTGTGCTGTAGAGAATCTATGATATAGAACAAAACTAATTGAATAAACTAGGTTAGCGGAGTAGTGGATACCTTAATGCCCCACTTTGAATCAGGAAGGCCTGAGTTCAAATCCTGTGTCACAAACTTGTAGACTGAACAACTTGCTTAACCTCCTCATGGCTTGTTGAGTTGTTCAGTCACGCTCAACTCTAGGTGACCCCATGGGGTTTTGTCTATAAAGCTTTCTTGGCAGAGATACTCAAGTGGCTTGGCATTTCTTTGTTCAGTGTGCCCCATTTTACAGATGAGGAACTGAGGCATATGAGGATGAAGTGACTTGCCCAGAGTCATACAGTTAGAAAGTGTCTGAGACTGGATTTGAGCTCTGCTACTCTTGATTCCAAGCCTCCTGCTCTATCCACTAAACCACCTAACTCTCCCTGTCTTCATGACTCCTCATTATTGAAATGCAGATAACAAAGCAACAACCTCCCCGGGCTATTATGAGGATCAGATGAGATTGCCTGCAAATTGCTTTATGAACCTATATAAATACTAGCTGTTGGTTATTGTCATTATTATCCATACAAGATGATGGCCTTGAGCTTCTTTTTCTTTCTCCAACTGAGAGTCAGCTAGGTGGTGCATTGGGCAGCGAGATGAACCTGCAGTCAACAAGACACGAGTTCAAATCTGACCTCAGATATTTTTGAGCTACGTGACTCTGGGCAAGTCATCTAATGACTTTAAGACACATTTTCTTCTTCTGCAGCATGAAGTGGCTGGACTCAATGACTCTGAGATTCCCCTCCAGATCTGAATCTGAGGTCATGAATAGGAGAAAACTCAATACAGGTCTTCAAAGCTGCACGTTCAGCGCTTTTAGTCCACAGACATTCTCCCTGATGTTAAATTCCAGAATGAATGTCTACATTAGACAAAAGGTACGGGATATTTTTTATTCAACTCAACCTGAACAAACACTCAGCCTTTGAGATACGTAAACTCACAATTTCTTGGCTACTGACTTTTTAAATCATCAGACTTTGTTTCTCAGGTAAGTCAGAGACTCTTTCCTTCACGAACTCCAACAATAAATGAATTTTAAAAAATGAAAAACCAGTGATTAAGCTCTTATTATTGTGCCATATACTTTAGAGAATTAATGATATGATAGTGACCACTTTCTGGATCAATTTAGGTTCATTTCTACCTTTGCACAGGGGCGTGGCCTCTCAGAATCCTTGTCTGTTCTAGTTCTGCTATCCCTACACTTGTATTTCAATGTTACCAACCTTGGATGTAAGACCAAGCTTAATATGATATATTTCTCCCTACTGCATTATGATGGGGGTAATTACATTTTTATTATTTTGACCCCCTTTCAAGGTAACCTTCTCTGGGGTTGTCTATGGTCAGAAGAACTGGCGGGTCGTTCCCATCAGACTTTAGGGTTGCCAGCTTGGGGCTGGAGAGTGTTTGAAGTACCAGCAGTTTTCTTTAATGCCTCCAGAGACCGTTCTCCTGATACGTTAATCCAACTCCTGCTTCTTTACCAGAGCTAACTAGCGAGGGGAGGATTGCAGAGCAGGGGAGGACTGTTAGAATCTCAGCCCTTTCTCATTCTTGGACACCCCTTAGAGCAAGGGCTCTTAGCTTTGTTGTATGTCATGGACTCCTTTTGCAGGCTGGCAAAGCTTTATGGACCCTTTCTCAGCATCATGTCTTTAACTGCAAAAGATAACATACATAGAATTATAAAGAAATCAATTTTAGTGAAATATAATTATAGGAATATAAAACATATTCTAGTATGATGTCTAACAACTGGTCTAATAACTATAGTAATTCTGCAGCAGTGATGAGTGAAAATGGCATTTCAAGGTATCTGCAACAACTGCACTGTGACACGAACATGTCTGTGATTTCGATTGGTCACAAAGCCATTGGCACTGCTAATACCCTTGTGGTTTACGTTTTACATTCACCACCAAAGGAAATGTGTGATTTCAGTTAGAAGTCAATGAAAATGAAGATGGAATTTTCTCTTTCCAAATTTGTGGATCTCTTGAAATTCCTTGGGGAGGTCTGTGCATCTCAGGTTAATAATTCCTGTCTTAGAACATCCCTTCCCATATTCCACCAATAAAACCTGAGGTTAGCTCCTTCTGTGTAATTGCCATCCTGTCTGACGACCACAAGCCACGACAGGACTGTCCAGTGGTCAGAACAACACAAAATATGAAAGCGTATAATGTCTGAAGCTTATGATAAAGAGTTATGACTCTGTCTGGAGCCACTAAAGCTTTGATGCTGTCATTCAGGGCTCTGAGTGAATGGCAGTGCGAAGAGGCCAGAAATGCCTCCCGAATTAGGGTGACTGTTGCAGTGATTTGCTCATAAAGACAATACCTTCCATGCAGACCGCTTCTATCGGCAGCAGTCTCTCAAGTGCATACATGGAGAAGGGATCACACTGAACTGTCAGTCAGTCCCAGAGCCAGCAAATTGTTGTTTCAAATGTTACAGTACAGGAAAATCGCCTCTCTGCACTCGCCGCCAAAAAAATGACAGCTTAATTTATGCTGCAGCAAAGCTACATTACAGAACTATTCAGCTTGGCAGCTAAGCACACTCCATGCTCCCATCTTCCCCCTGTGCAAGAGCACTGGGGAGAAATACAGAAGCAGTGTAATGAGGACAATTGGCTGGGGGGGTTGCCATGTCAATGGAACTAAATACAGGTGAAACAGTATCAGCCATAAAATCCATCTCTTCCATCTAGTATGCAAAACACAGGGCAGCCTGGGCAACAGCAAACACTCAGGAAGGATGGCCGACAAAATTGTTATGCACCAAGGAGATGAGGGAGAGAGATTTGCTCCTGTTGACTTCCTGGGTTTGATGTCGAGGGGAGGTACAATGCCATTATGCTGCCGGGACTTGGAAAATTATGTCCATATCCTTGGTTCAGACCTTCAAAACTTGGCAGTGTTTACACTGACTGAAATTAAAAATCTGACAGTGTTAAGCGAGAGCCTGGCGTCAGTGTTTGTCATCAAGATGAACATTGGGAGGCTAAAGATGCCCAGCTCAGCCATTGCCCAACAATCCAAGGAATCCTAATCAAGAGTGGGTTCCCAAGACACATCCTCATCACTATTATCCTCATCCATTATAGTCATTATTCGTGACTGAAGTTGCATCTGTTTGACTTGGAAACAATAACACAGACAGTAGAAATGCTAGCAAGAACCTTTCCTTACAGCTGAAGTTAACAGTCACCCAAAGGGCAAAGGAGAGCCACATGGTGGACAAAGTCAGTAAGGAGTGATGATACTAAGACATGTAGGAGTAGTGATAATAATAGATAATAATAAAAAGAATGCGAGTCAGTCAAGGGGGAGAAGGGATGGAATTCTAGTATGCTCCATTAAGAAACATGATTGTGGAGAAAACTCAAGAACATTGGGTAAACACCCTCTGTCCCCTGGTTCATCAGTGGGAGGACATGAATGGAAGTCACACAAGATGGCAAGTGTGGATGGATCCCTACTCTATACCACCTCAATGAGATCATAGATCCACTGGAATGTGAGAGAGCACTTTTCCTTTAAACTCTTGGGGAATTTCTATGAAACGTTGCCTACTTGAAAACCCTTCATAACTTGGTTCCTTTCTACCTTTCCAGACCTTCCCCCCAACATACTGTGATCTACCGACACTGGCCACCTTGTTCTTCCTTGCATGAAACCCTCCATATATTGACAGTGATTTCACTGGCTGTCCCCATGTTAGAAATAATCTTGCCTTGCCTCTGCCTCCTGGCTTCTAGGGATTCCTTTAGGACAGTTAAAATCTCCTTGTCGACAGGAAGTCTTTCCTAATCCTCCTCAATTCTAGTCCTTACCCCTGAGCTTACCTCAGTTTACCCTGTTGTGTTTATATATGGTTGTTTACATGAACAGATTCCCACATCTGAATATGAGCTCTTAGATGGCAAGAACTATTCTGCCTTTTTTTTTTTTTGTATTTCCCTCATCCAGTCCTTGGTATAGTGCCTGATATATAGTAGGCACTTAAAAAATGCTATTGACCTGTTGATGCCACAAAATAATGATGTCTTCCTGCTTTTGCAGGTATACATTTTAGTGATTTTTATCTCTCATATACAACTTATTATTAGTTATATATAGCCACCCCTTGCTATCCAAATAAATGTCTTTAATGGTGTAAAACTTTCAACCACTATGGCCTAACATAGATTGATTGATTGGTCCATAGACAGAATCAGACTCAGGATCAGGAAAACCTGGGTTCCAATTCTATCCCTGAGATGCTAAGAAAGAGCTATAGCTTTCCTGTGTCTCCCCCATTTCGTGAAGACTTTTGCACTAAGATATGGAGACTACCCCAGATGTTGTCAAGTATGCAGACAAGAAATCAAACCTCTTTGAATGGGTCGTGCAACAATGGATGAGAGGAAGTGAGAGGACACATTTTGGAGGTCTTTCACCTTTACTTGAATACTAGTTTCCCAGGTTTTCCTCAGATTTTGAAAATTAATGATGTTTGAGGACAATCAGGAAGGAGTTTTATAAGGAATTCACAAAATATTTCTAAGACAATAATAGTAAGCCATCCAGAGTCCTGCTGAAAGCAAGCTTTTCTGTGCCTGGCATCTCTCTGCTTAGTAGGCCATTCATAATAAAATGAGCAACCCTCCAAAGGGAATAGATGCATTTGCCAGGGCTGTTGATGTGCTAGAAATTATCCTCAATAAAACTACTTGCCGAGATAAATGATACATATCTATTTAATAATCCATTATCCAAAATAAATATTCAACCTTAAAATAAAGCAAATGCACTCTCTGGGGCTGTTGATGTGTTAGAGCCATTCGGTGCTAATGGTTGAAATGATTTGTAAAGTGGGCTCTGGTGCAGGGCATTATTCACAGGGAGCTCGGAAGAGATTAATATCTCTTTATAACCCATCAGGAGAAACTCCTTAAAATCAGAAGCTGACCAATATTTCCCCCAGACATTCTAAACTGTGAAGGCAAAGTCACCATGCTGGATTCTTCATTTGGCTCTTTTGACATCAAAACACTGGTTTTTTTTTTTTCAGATGCCAATCTGCAGGCTGTTTTCCTGTAGGTACCATACAGTCAAGTGATAGCTGGGGCTTATCATCCTGTTGCTAAAGACAAATGGCATAGATGACCCCTAGTAGAACAAATATGAAAGTGACAAACACTTCTATCGACCCATCACCTTCCAGAATCTCTGCAGTGGTTTGGATCATGACCCAGCAACACCTTCTCTGAAGTGATTCTTACCGATATATTTGTTCTTATGCTGGCCTCTCCATATTAGCCACTCTGTTCTCCCATAACTCCTTCACAGAGAATCTGCTTAATGTGCAAATGTTCTTTCATTAGGACTTTTAGCATTCTTTAGGTACAGAGGCCAAGGACTGTGCATCTGTCGTTCCTTGCTCTCACTTACTGGCTGTCTCAGTTCTATTTCTAATTTCCTTGAGGACACTTTGTACAACTCTGCCTCACTTAAATCCAATTTGTGCATAAGTCAAGACATCATTCTTTGATGTCATCAGTCCTCTTTAGGAAAGGACAAACAACAAATAATCCTTGGTACTATCTCTTGTATGCAACTTATTACTGGTTATTTGCCATAGTCTCCTGATATCCAGATAAATGAAGGGCTCAGCTTTTGTCAAGCCCTGAAACACTTGACTAATTGATAGAATTCTGTACTTAAGAGTTGAAAAGACCCTGGTTCCAATGCCACCGCTGACACTGGCTATGGGACACCACGCAAGAGTTTTTGCCATATGAGTCTCACTTAACTCCCGAAGACTTATCTACTAAGTCATAAATAGCTTAGAGTTGCAATCTGTGTCAGCGAATGGAGTTCCCACTCAGAGATTTCTTCAAAGGAAATCATACATCATTTTTGTATTTAAAAAAAAATGCAAACAGAAAAGACTAAGTTTCCTTTTAAGGAATCAAGACTTCCTTTAAACAGTTTTTGCCCCATTCACACTTGCAAAGGTATTGGAGAATGAACTCTATCCCAAAGCTGTTTTCTGAAGTCTCCATCTGATTTTATCTTTCCTCTTTCCTTTCTCCTCTAACTTGTTCTTTGAGCTGTAATGTCATCAAAAATTCCACTGGATTTTCACACATCAGTAATGTCTTTATGTATCATATTCATGTCTTGCACTTCTGTCATCTCAATATGTCATTGCCATATAGAAGGAGATACTTGGGGAACAAGATTAAGCTAGTGAGTACAGAGATTCCCCGATGAAGAAATTCTTTCTACCATTTCAAGTTGACAAGAATGAATTTTGCTACTTTTTCAATGAGTAACCTAGTATTTATCAAGCAGTCATTATGTGCCAGGCATTGTGCTAAACTCTGGGGATACAAATAAAGGCCTTGACTTCGAGGAGCTCCCACTCTAAAGGAAAAGATAATATGCAAACAACTATGCACAAACAAGCTATCAATAGTTTAACTTGGAGACAATCAATAGTGGGAAGGCACTAGAATTAAAAGAAGTTGTGAAAGGCTACCTGTAAAAGGTGGGATTTTAACTGGAACTTGGAATCTGGGAAGCTAGGAGACAGAAAGGAGGAGGGAGAGAATTTCACTTAAGTGAATTTCACTTAAGTCAGAGAAAACTCATGAAGATTCTTGTCTTCAAGAAGGGAAGGATGTCTCTGGAGGAGTACCCTTGATCATTTAATATTGAACATTTTTCTTTGATGACCTGGATAAAAGTCTAGAAGGCATGTTGATCAAAGGTTCAGATGACACCAAGCTAGAAGGTATGGCTAACACATTGATTGACCAAGTCAAGATCCAAAAAGTTTTTGACAGGTGAGATCACTGGGATAAATCTAAGAAGAGGGAATTTGATCAGGATAAATAAAATTTTTTGCTTGGGTTCCAAAAATCAACTGTGAAGTTGTGACTAGACAAAACCAGTAGGTTTTAGTGATAGATTATGACCTCCCACCAAACTAAAGCAATCTTATTATCGAGTAGGAACAGCTTAGAGTTGGAAAGTACATCACTGGTCATCCAGTCTAATCCTTGCCCCCCAAAGAAGCCCTACTAAAAGATAAGACCTCTGACAAATATCTGCCTGTGTTTAGGGGAAATTCACCTGCTCCTCAGCCTGCTCATTTGACTCAATTCTCATAGACTGTAAAAACTTTTCCTGATGTCACACTCAAAATTGTCTCTTTACAACATCTTTGCCTTCTAAAGCCAAGCAGGACAAGTTCTTCCTCTGAAAACCCTTAAAAAACTTGAAGATGACTTTCATGCTGCTTTGCCCACCCCTCAGCTGTTACCCCCTCTGAGTCCTCCATTCTCCAGACCTGTCAGTTCCTTAAATGGATCCTCATATGCCATAGTCTCAATGTTCTTTACCATCCTGGTTGTCCTCCTTGGAATACTCTGTAGCTTAGTGGTATCTTTCATAGATGGTGGCCCCTAGGAGTCAATACCATGCTCTGGTGGGGCCTGCCTAGTATAGGGGACAGAACATGACTTTATTTGGCCAAAACAAAATGGCTCCGAATCTCTACTCCCCTTGATGTGAAAGCTGTTTCGCATCCCACCAAGACAGATGAAAGCTATGGTGATGACAGGTGTAATTCCTATGAATTAATGGAACAAACTATGTCACTTACCTGCTGGCTTGGCCACCTGCGTCCCTTCCTTGAAGTTGCTCTCCTGCTATAATCTGCATGTTGTTAACATTCCACTTCAAAAAAAAAAGCTACTTCTTTCCCAAACCATTTGTAATAGTTGTAAAGCAAAAATCTTCCTTCCCAAGACCTTATGCCAAAGATGAATATTTTAAGTCAATAACTACAAGAATGAGAAGTTCTGAGGAGTGAGAACCAAGTGACAAATTAAAATGCTGAACTGGCCCCCCAGATAATTCTTCTGAACTCGACAGGGAACTAGAGTCATTGGTTTTTCTAACTGTGAGGTTCCTTAGAGTATCCCCTTAAAATTGGGATTATTTGGGCAGAAAATTGTTCTTCATACTTAGAATATGTGACAACTGGTAGGAGAATTCCACAGAAAGTTCTCAAGATTGGTTGTTTTCCTTTGTGATTGAAGAGGACCAAAATGGCATCATTATGTCAGGGTCAACATGGAATGTGTGATTGCTGGTCATCACTTGAGCCAAGATATTGGCCCTCTCTGTGTGCCTTGCCCATTGGAGGCACTGGAGAGAAATCGCTGAGGGATGTGCTTGGTGAGGATCAGGTTGATAGCCAAGAGGGATGTAGCCAGTTGGTGAGGAAGGACTTGAGGGGTCACGAAGAAAAGAGGAGAGGCTTTATTGACCTCATCTCACACTAAGGACATAGTGTACAGAGATTGGGCTGGAGGGTGGAGTATTTGATAAATGCTTATTGATTGATTGGAAGTTTCTAAAGGTCAGGAAAAGGAATTTCAACTTTCTTTGGGAGGCCATAGGCACCTATGAATGGGGTTTTGTGCAAAAAAGTCACTCTGATTATGAGAACTCCTTGTGAGTAGGGGTTGTTTTATTTATTGTCTTTATCCCCAGTACCTAGCACAGAGTATGACTTTTAGTAGAGATCCAATAAACACTTGTAGAATGATTCACTTACAGATGAAAGGGTCTTGCATAATAGGCAAAGGGGCTTCAGCTTTATTTGGTGGATGATAGTTAGAAAGCCACTGATGGGGTGGGAGCCTACTTTTAAAAGAATACACAGATGTTGAGGCATAGAGAGTAGGGAGAGCATTCCAGATTCCAGATGGCCAGTCAGTGCAAAGTCACAGCAGTGGGGTATCTAACATTGTCTTAAGGAATATCCAACCAGACAACAGGACTGGACACTGGTGTGCTTGGAGAAGAGTAGTGTGTAAGAAGACTGGAAAGGTAGGAGAGTGCCTGGTGGTGGAGGGCTTTATATTTGCTCCTAGAGGTAATAGGGAACCACTGGAGTTTATTGAGGAGAGTGGCACGGTAAGATCTATGCTTTAGAGAAATCTATTTTGCCAGCTCTAGGGGATAGGTTGGGAAGCAGAGAGACATGAGGCAGAGAAAACAATTAGGAAGCTATAATTATGAGGAATAATGGTAGATTTTTGGTGTTTGCATGGTGCTGTAAATAATTTATCTCATTTGAGCTTCACAACAATCCTATTTCTGAGGTTGTATTAATAGCAGAATTTTGATTTATCATGATTTAATTATGCAAAACCATTATTGGAGACCTCCCTCTCCTCCCTCATCTCTGATCTGCTTTTGTTTAGAAGAAAGTTGTACATTACATAAAAGCAAGTTTTTTCTGACATATCAACCTCAAATGACTTTCAGGTTATTTCTCAGGGTCACCTCGATCTAGCTTTTCCCTGTGACTCAGTTCTACATCTAAAGAATAACATAACAAAAGCTGACACTCAAAGTGATGGGTCCAAGGTCCTCAACATCCTGAATCATCAAAGAAAGATTAAACTTCTTTCACTAAATTATAATTACTAAGGCAGGAAAGCAGACAAAGGTTATAAAAATATTTTCAATTAAAAAGGATGACCTGTATTTTTTCCTGATTATCATTTACTTAAGTAGAATCTCCTCCATACTGTGTCATTCTTCTATTTTGCCTTGTCCAGATTTTTTATTTATTTTTACCATATCTGTCTATTTGCATGTGACTTTATCTCTACCTCCTGATTACCCTGCTCATCTAAAACTCTAACTTAAAAGAAAACCACACAGAAAACAACTTCTCTTAATGTCTTTTATTTTCATATTATTTTTACTTCCCAATATATCCTTCCCTTTGGTTCTCCTTCTAATAGAACCATCTGTTAGAAGAGGAATTAAAAAGAAAGGGAGTGAGATAGGGAGAAGGCAGTTAAACAAAACAAGCCAACACATCAATTAAATTCGATGGAATAGATCATTTCCACATCCATAGTTCCTTACCTCTGCATAGAAGGGAGAGGGTTTCATTCTCATACCTCTTCTTCGGGGCCAAGCTCCGTCATTATCATCACCCAATGTCTGGTTTCCATTTTTGCTGTTTCTGTGGTTGTTTGTTTCCACTGGCAGTGTTGTAGTCGTTGTGAATCTTTTTCCTGGATCTGATTACTTCTCTTTGGTTCGATTGGTAAAAGCCTTCCCTCTTTCTCTTTATTCTTCTTGCTCATGTTTCTTAAAGCTCAACAAGATTGCCTCACATTGTTATACCACAATTTATCTAGTGATTCTCCAAACCAAGGGTAGTTACTTCATTTGGCGTTCTTGACTATGACCAAAAAAAATGCCGATACAAACACTATAATGCACATTGAAGCTTTCATTCTGTCTTTGGCTTCTGAAATCTGAGTAAAAGGGTATGCATTTTTAAAGTCGTTTTTAAAGCCTAATTCACAGTTACTTTCTAGGATGATCAGACCAATTCAGAGCTTTCCCAACAATCCATCAGTGTGCCTACCTTTCCTCAACCTCACCTCTATTTTCAATTTGTATCATCTTTACTACTTTGCCAAATAGAAGGTGAAAATTTGGGATTGTTTTGATTTGCAGATTAGTATTAATAGTCTGCAATTCTTTAGAAAACTATATGTTCATATGCTTTTCTCACTTGTCTATTGGACAATACCTTTCAACATAGAGTCTTGTTCTTCGAACCGACTTAAGCATTAACTTCAAGTTCTGTTATTGATAATGAGAATTTGTGAACTGCAGATATAAATTATTTAAATGTGCACATAAATGGTTTATTTGAACATTAGATAAATCTGATATAGACATTCCCAATCACATAATTATTCAAAAGATGACAATAATGCAGCCTCCATTTGTCAAATAAAATTATTGCATTTTAATTTACATTTTTAGAAGATTTAATTCACTAAATTCTAATAAGTAAGATAGAAGCAGATTGTATCTTTCACCAGTGTGATTATTTTCCTGCAAAGATTCATTCTTTCATTGGGCGATGTGCTTTGTTTATGGGTAACAAATGAAAATCAAAATAAAAAAGAAATCATAAGACAGGTGGGAGATGATATAAGATTGAATATTAGTATGTAATTTTCATGAAACTCTTTCTTTGACATGAACCTGGACTGATGCTCTCTCTCTGTGGTCTCATAAAAATGAATCCTAGAACATCATGGCTGGAAGGGATCTCAGACCTCCTCCAGTCAGGATCACATGTGAATAGCAATTATCTACAGGTGTCATTTACTTCTCATTTTTTCTATTTTTCCCCCTTGTCAAAGAAAATGATCTTCAAATGACAAAAATGGAGAAAAATGGCTCCGAGAAAGCTGATATCTAAAACAATTGTGTGTTTGTCCTTTGTTGCCGAAGAAGACCAGGCCATCAGAGAAATGATGGGCATGACTTGCACTTGACTTTGTTTTGAGTGAGGGAGGGCTGTGCAGGTCACCAGCCTCACTTCTCCTCCAGAGCCATCTGAATCCAGTGACCAGATATTCATCAGGACGACTGGAGATGACCCAAGATGAGGAGTTGGGGTTAAGTAACTTACCCAAGGTCACACAACTAGTGAGTGTCAAGTGTCTGAGGTGAGTTTTGAACTTAGGTCCTCCTGACTCCTGCTGTGTACTCTATCCACTGAACCACTTAGCTGCTTCTATCTAAAACAATTAGGAATATAGTAAAAGGGTAATATTTCCTTTTTGCTCTCTGGGAGTTCAAATTAGCAAAGTCAAAAGAAATACTGGCTGAGATCCCACACAGCCCTTTATTGAAAATGAGCTGGGCTTCAAGGCAATCCCCAAATCAAAGATTCAAGAGAGTTGGCCAGTAGGTTACAGGCCAATCAATCACCAAGCATTTGTTAAGCACCTTCTGTATACCAGGCATTGTCCTGGCTCTTAGGGGGGAGGGTCTACAAATACAAAATGAAATCATCTCTCCCTCTGAGTTTACGTTCTTTTGGAAGAGATAACACATAGACATATAGCTATTTATATCTCCCAGAGCCTAACATAATGCCTAGTATGTAGCTGTTTAGTAAATGGCTTGTTGATTAAATGAAGTATACATCAAATTCATCAGCATGACCCCTGGACAGGAGGGACCCCATTTGAAATCTAACCCTTTGTCCAGACACCTAAATCCTAGCCTGTGTTTCGAATTCAAGTCAAGTCAATTACCAATCATTTATTTACCAATCATTTATTAAACACTTACTACATACTAGGCACAATCCCAAAACAGTTCCCGATGTCAGGGCATTCTACTATTTGAGGGCATACACTGCAATCCAGAAGGGCTTCCTGTAGGAGGTGGTACCTGGGACAAAAAGATGCCATTATGTGCTCTTTTTGGAGCACATTCCTTCAGTTTTCTTTGAAATATGCTTTGTTACCCAAGAATGCCATAACATTTATTCGGCAAATAAATTTGGCTTCTACTTAGGAACACAAAACATATTTAAAATGGATGATAAGGAAGGGGATGAAATGAGCACAAGTTCAGGAAGACTCAAGGTTTAATCTTCCAAGCTATGTGACATTGCACTAGTCAGCCTCTCCAAATTTCTATTTTCTCATCAGTAAAGTGAGAGAGTTGGATTCATTGGCCTCTAAGGTCCACTACAGCTTGAAACCTATGTCCCTAGGATGCCATAAACTCTGTTTGAGGTTCTGGGGAGACACAAACTGAAAACATCCCACTGCCCTCACAGGGTTTACCTTCTCCTGGAAAAATACAATGTCAATGGAACCTTTTGAAGGAGGCAGAAAATAGCACTAATAATACGGGCATTAGAGCAAGCTTCCTGTAGGAGGAGGCAGAGGGACTGAGCCTCCAGGAAGTCAAGCATTCGAAGGGTCTGAGGTGAGAAGGATTCTGAGCTAGGGAAATGTTATTTTTGATAGACTTTCTCAGGAGTAGCAAATCCTTTAAAAACTCTCAAGTTAATTTCTGGTTACAACAAATCCGTTATAACCTTAGCTCTAGATGTATTTTTAACCACTCTACTCCGAGACTTTTTGTGATTACAGATTTCAGAGGTGCCCCTCTGAACCCTTCTTAAATGGACACCCAAAAGGCAGATTTACAATTTTCTCTAATACATAAATGCTTCAAAATAAACACAGGGGTGTATGTCTTGTTGCTAAGAGACCAGCCTTAAAGATGACCATGAGCACGAAAGAAGGACAATCCAGAATCCTTCTATTTGCTGTTGGAATTTTCTTTTCTTTCTTTTCTTTTTTCTCTCCTCTTTTCTCTTCATTTTATCTGTTTCTTGTTCCTACAACTCAGACATTTATAAATACACTCTACCCAATCACAACCGAGTCTTCACTTATAACAAAGGAAGAAAATGCTAAGCAAAAGCACACAACACATTAGCTACATC
The DNA here is from genome assembly GCA_023548195.1 of Bettongia penicillata ogilbyi. Classification (NCBI taxonomy): domain Eukaryota; kingdom Metazoa; phylum Chordata; class Mammalia; order Diprotodontia; family Potoroidae; genus Bettongia; species Bettongia penicillata. Next base: position 9,755,964 of record JAJHZJ010000453.1, read on the forward strand.
TGACAATGTACACAATATTCCACACCCATAAACCACCTCCTCTCCCATTGGCCAAGGGAAATGGATGATGCTCCTCGAGTCTCCTCCTGGCCACAGCTGGTGCATTACTCTCTCTCAAGTCCATTATCCAATCTGTTGTCCAGTCCTGTTGATTTTACCTTCATGTCTTTTGTATCCCCCCTTCTCTCCTTTGAAAATGACCACCATTGTGATCACCTACTGCAGATGAGTCTGCCTGGTCAGGTCTCTGCCTGCTCTGCTCAGCACCCAAAGTGATCTCCCTAAAGTCCAGATCTGACCATGTCACACCACTCTTCAATCTCCCTATCACCTCTGGGATCAAATACAAAGTCCTCTGTTTTAACATTCAAAGCCCTGTACAAGCTGCCACGCTCTTATATTCCTAGTCCGCTCATACCTTGTTCCCTCCTCTTCCCAGTCCCCTATTTGCTATGTTCTGTCCTCCATGCTTTCCTTTACACAGGAAGGTCTATCTCTAGCCTCCAAGCACTTCCTCTGGCAGTGCTCCATGCCAGTAATACTCTCCCTACTCAGGTCCACTTTCTGGCTTCCTTTGAGTCTGGTCTAAAATTCTCTCCTCTCTAAGAAACCTTTCCTCATCCCCCTTAATGCCAGTGCCTTTCCTCTGTTCCTTATGACCCATCTATCCCACATTAATCTTGTTTGTCCATAATTGTTTTCACATGGTTCTCCCCCATTAGCTCCAGGACCTCAAGAGTAGGGACTGTCTTTTGCTTTCCTTGTATCCTCTGCTTAGCACACAGTATGTGCTTAATACATGACTATTGACTGACTATAGCTGCAAAGCATACAGCTTCCCTTCCCTTTATATGATTGCTATGATTGTATGTGGTGTTTCTGGGTTCTGCTTACTTCCCTCTGGATGAATTAATTTTATTTCTAAAGTTTTTGGTGGTAGTGAGGATACAGGTGTGTAATTCCTATTAAGACATCTTCCATGGATGCTCTGAGTCCTACCTCTGTCTTTGGAGAGGTCACTTCCTCCCTTGTAGGCCTCAGTTTCCTCCTCTGACAAATGAGAAGATTGGCCCAGCTGGCCTCCAAGGTGCCTGGTATGTCTAAGCTTGGGCCCTTGGGCCTCATAGGAAAACACAAGTAAGGAGAGTTGCACTGCTTTAGGTCAGGTGCAACTGGTCTCCTAGGGGCAAAACCTGGAAGGCCCCTAATTGCTGTAGTCATGAGGAACTTTTTCATCTGAATCCCAGGACAACTGTCTCCACCAGGTGATCCCTTTAATAAGGCCCAAGGAAGACTGGTCCCTTTCTGCCTAAGTGTGGTGGGCTTTCTACAGACTGACTTCCAGGGTGGGCGGCTTTCATTCCCCTGTAAGAGGCTCGGACTATGGGTCAGCCAGAGAGCACCTCGACCCAGAGTTCTCAAAGCTCAGATGTATTGTTTTGTCCAGATAATCAAACTGTGAGCTTGAGGATGCTGTCAAGAAACATGGCATTTCTTTAGGGTTTGCCCAGAAGGGTCAGGAGAAAGCTGCTCCTTAGCGTGGGAGAGAAGAGGAAGGAAACTGGGAGGAAAAAGAAGAGAAGGAGAAGGGAAGGCTGGGCAGGAAAGAGAAAAGGAAGAAAGGGGAGAGAAATGAGGATGAGAAGAGGAAAAGACTGTGGGGTGAAGGCCAAGAGAGAAGGGCTTTTCGTCTGTTTATGAAACTCCAACCAAGCTTGGCCCCAGAAATGCTTGAAACAAATTTGTAGCAAGAAAAGTAGGATCATAGCCTTAGTTGTCCAAACCTTCTATAACATGGCATGCTACCCATCTCTTCTAGCATTCACACCTGCCATTTGTCCATGTTACCTGCACTGAGGCTCACAACAACCTGGCTGGGCTATTATCTCTCCTTTACCAATGAGGAAAATGAGGCACAGAGAGGTGAAGTGATTAGACAAGGGTCACGTGGGTTGCAAGTGGCCATATGGGAATTTTATTCTCAAGTTCTTTAATTCTTAATGCCATGTTCTTTCCACTCTACCTGTCACCTAGGAAGTGTCAGTCACTGGCTCAGTCACATAGCAGGTAAGGGTCAGAAGTTTGAACTGAGATTTGCCCTATCTTAAAATTTAGTATCTTTCTACCATGCAGGAGTGATTAGTTTTCTTCTGAAGACTCTAATCTTACCAGGATTTCCTAATTTCTCATTGGAATAATTTTGTTTTAGGTGGCTCATGTGACCATGGTGAGATCGAGTGATAAGAAATCTTTCAGAGGCTGAACACAAGTGGGGTGACAGTGGAAGCCCTAACCAGTGACCTTCAGGACCAACAACAGATGCAGTTTCCTGAAGTAATTTCATCCATTGGTTATGTTGGATTGAGTGGTATGGACACTTAACAGGAACTGCTTTGATTTTGAGCTGACTCCCTAAAGAGACCAAGGAGATACAGAAGACAATGTACCCCTAAGTGCTGGGAAGAGGGAGACAAGAACATTCTTCTTGCTAGATCTTTACAAGTCATATCCCTTCATAAAAATCTAATAGATATTAGTTAAATTACACAAGGGGGCTAATCTATGCCAGTTAAATTTGGACAGAGCACAACAGAGTAGGCCAGTAACAATAGAATGAGTTCAATAACTTAAGCCAATGGCGTTGGAGAAAGATACCCATAACCTCTCAGGGATACCCCTAGAACCCTGAGAGGGAGATGCAACCTTGCTTGGAAACCAATATGTTAGTGAGCCTGGGAGCTGACATAAAGATACTCAAAGTTTACATGAGTTACCTAAATAAATTCAATTACAATGATGACAATAAAGTTCAGCAGCATGGTGTAGTGTACAGAGTGCCTTACTTAGATGACCTGGGTTCAAAGCCTGCCTCAGAGTCTTACTAGTTGTGTGACCCTGGGGAAGTCATAAGCTCTATGAGTATTTCCTCATGTGTAAAATGAGAGCATTGGTCTCTCCGGTCCTTTCTGGCTCTGTCTCTATCTTCCAGGAAGCTGGGAGGCTCTCAGTGTCCTAGGCAACCCTCTGAGACTGTCCATTAAGGACAAGTTGCAAATCTACATGAGTCAAGGAGAAAAAATTAAGAGCACATTCAGATCAGGGTTGTTGTGAGATCAAAGGGGGTAAGACATATAAAACACTTTGCAAACCATATAAAGCAGATCAAAATGGGAGCTGGAATTTTTATTGCTCTGACAAAGTCAGGAAGATTGGTGAGCCATCCGAAGATTTTATAGCTCAACCTTTTACATAGTTGTGTAGCCACCACCCAGATGTCCTGTAGGCTCCCCCAGGAAGCCCCACAAAATCATCTCAAGTACAATTCATTTTCAGTGTCACAGTATTAATAAAACCAATATTTTTATCACTATCTCTTATTTTCTCATCACCTTCATGTTGACTTTTTAAAAAACTCAAACTCATTGACTGAATTGACTGGTCCAAATGGTTTCCATCAATGTGGATTCTGAGAAAGGCAACACTGGGTAGTAGGCAGTGCTGAACTGGGCCTCATGAAGGCCCACAGTAACACCCCGAGGCAAGTCACTTCATTTATTTGTGCCTTGGTTTCTTTGTGCCCAGAATGGGGATAATTTAGTGCCTTGAAAGTGCCATGTAAATGTCCACTATTACTAGATTACTTGAACAAGTCATTTGGTTACCCCAGGCTTCAATTTCCTCATCTGTAAAATGAGAGGTTGGCTAGGATGACTTCTAAGATACCACTCGCCTCGAAATCGAGGGTACTTGTTTTTAAAATATTTATTATGAACCTGACTTGAAACAATCACAACCAGTTAAATTTACAATGACAACTCTTCAAACTTGTTTTTGTAGAAGTGACATCAAGTCTCTATATTATCAGTGGTGTCCATGTCCCAGACCACATGGCTGTTCTCTGTATTTGTACTCACTCTTCAGAGTTGGCGTGTGTACTTAACAACAGTAACTAACACTTATATCACACATTGTTTTTCCAGACACTTCATACTCTTACCTTGTTTGTCCCTCACAACGACCTTAGTATGTTCTACTATCATTACAATTTTTCTGATGAAGAAACTGAGGCAAACAGGGTTAAGTGACTTGTCCAAGGTCACCCAGTTAGCAAGTGTCTGAAGCCAGATTTGAACTCAGAGAGATGAATATTCCTGACCCCAGGCTTGGCACTCTGTGCACTATCATGCTCCATAGCTGCCCCTTGTGACCTATTGGTTTAGCAATAGTTTGGGAATTGGAGCTGTAGTTTTCGTACTAACCCAGTACCTTGAACTCAGGGAAGTAGCTTGCCCTTAAGAGTGTGACCTGCAGTCTTCATGTACTGAGTTACAGGGGCAGCCTAGAGGGGTGCTGTACTTACAGTAAAGATTAGATAAGAAAGACAAAAGCAGCAAAACAAACTAAGACATTGACTGAGCTTGACACCTTAGACAATGTTCCTCAGCCTCAGTTTCCCCCCTTTGTGAAAAAGGAAGGAAAGTTTTCTCATCTCTTTTCCTAGACTTCTCAAATTAATTGCACAATACTGATGGTTTTTCCTTTACATTTGTGTCGTCCCTGTGTACATCACTGTTCTGGTTTTACTTCACTCGAATCAGTTCACGTGGGTCCTCTCCCACTTCTCTGAATTCTTCGTTGTTTCTTGCAGCTAACCAATAGCCAACTGTATCCATCTTCCACCCTTTGTCTGTCTATTTCCTAAGGGAATGACCACCATTTTGTTTCAAGTTCTTTGCTACCACCAAAAAATCACTTCTATGAATATCCTGGTGAACACATGGCCTTGCTTTTGACCTCCTTGAGGAATATGGCTACAAGTTCTCCATTCCATTTCAGTTGAAGAAAGAAGCTGGAGACAGGCTTAATATGTCATCATTTTCTAAAGATTGCTATAGCAAGTGGCAACAAATAGGAATCACATTGTTATTTTATTTTTAGACTTTAGCAGTAGACATATGACATAGTGTGGCATAGTGGATTGGTGGTCAGGGTGGTCGTGGCTAGTCTGGAAGCCATCAAGATCTGGGTTCAATTCTTGCCTCTGATTCATTCTGAATTATTGACTGTGTGGCTCTGGGCTAATCACTTGACTTAACTCTGAAACTGTAAATTGCAGGAAGGTGCCAATTTGTGTTGGTAATAGGCATTTCCTAACCTGGGAGTTCCAATGAAATCACATGTGTAGGTCCTGTCCTATTAGACATTCATTTGTTGGGGGGTTAAAGTTTCTAGATAAGTCTATTTGTAGATGATCTTGATGTTTTCCGCATAATCCTCTAGGTCTTGAGGTTTTCAGTATAATCCTCTAGGTTCAGATGCAAGGAAGGCCAGATACAGTCACCTTCTTGGTTTGGGATTTTATTTCTGTTTTTCTTTTCCTACTGTTGCCATGATGGTCCTTTAGCCTATGACCCCTTTCCTTGTGCCATTCTGTGCCAGCTTTCTCCAAACCTGGTAGTCCCATGAATATTCTGGAAAAATACATGACAGCTTTGCAAGGTGTACCTTGAATGAAGTGTCTCCCCCAAAGAATGACATCAGTGTCATCTATCTGAATCCCCCCAACAATAAGTCATGTCAGCTCTGTTCTCCCAACTTTACAAGCCTGTAGGACCCTAATCAATCTCACAGTCATTTTTTTAATCCAAAATCTTTAACCTTGCCCATTTACAATGTCATGCCTGGAAGCTCGCCTAGCAAGCCAGATTCATTTCCTTTCTTAGAGATTGTCCTTAATAATTTCTGTACTTGCTGACTCATAAACAACATGATTGTCAGGGACAAGTTGACTTCTTTCAAATGACTTTCTTTTAGAGATTATTATTTGCATTGTGTAGGGCCTGGAAAAATAAAAGTAAAATGCCTTACAAATAGAATTATGCAGGGACGCTTTTCTAAATGACAGCAACAGTTGTATTTATAGGGAGATGTCACATCCTGGCTTGAGGAAGTCAGCAAGGTCCGGATTCAGTTTTTAGTGTTTATGAGTTATGTGACCCTGGACATGTAACCTGACCTCTCTGAGGCAGTTTCCACCTTGGTAAAATGGGATAACATTTGTAGGACTTCTCTCTCAGGCATTTGGTGACGCTAAAACAAGTTCATTTGTATAAAGTGTTTCGTAGACCTTCAAGCTTCCTATAAATGTCATACATTAATATGATGGTCATTTCCACTCATAATTTGGAGAGGCCATGAAAGAAAATTTGGATGCCTTTCACCACTTAGGGCTGGGGAAGCTTTAGTCTCTGCAGCATTTCATAATCCACATCTATGACATAATCACTCAATTAACATTTTATGAAGCACCTGCTATGTCTCCAGCACCGTGCTAGGCACTGAGGATGTGACAACAGCAAGACAATCAAGGAACTGAAATTCTACCCACAACCTACAAATACAGATACATGGGGTGTGTGCAAAATTCATGCTGGGTAATTTCAGTGGGCTTGGGCAGGAAAGGAGGGAGAGTGGTACCCTTGACAAAACTGGAGAAGTTGGAAAGAGGGCTGGGTTTGGGAGGAGGGGAGATAGGGAGTTGTTTTGTATTTAGGATATCAGCTAGATAGAATCGGATGAACCTCTTCAAGGATCAGCATCCTAGCACTGAAGAGCTGGGGGGCGCTTCGAGGTCATCTAGTCCAGCACCTACACAAAAGGCTCCCCCTCAACCAGCCTCTGCTACAAGACCTCTGGTGACAGGGGGCCAAGAGAGGCTGGCCTGTTCATCGTCACCCTGGTTGAGTGAGTGGATGGCAACCTTAAGTGTATTGTCTACAAAAGCATTTCTGCCAGGCTTGTATCAATTATGGTCTCCAGGTCATCCAATGGAAATATCCAGTAGGCAGTTCATGATGCAGGGCTGCATTCAGGGTTGGATATACAGATATAGAAATCGTACATGCAGAGATGATGCTTGAACCCATGTCACCAAGCTTGGGCACATAAAGAGCACAGACTCTTAGAGGATCCTCACAGAGACGGGTAAGGCATTTGCCAGCTTTAGAAACTCTCCTCTCAAACTGATTAATTTGAAAGGAGTGCTTGATGGGAAAAGATGCTCCCCATGGACTCTGTGGTGAACCAGGGAGCTAGGTCAGCTCCCTGTCCTGAGGGAGAGCTGGCACGACTCAGGAAGCAGGGCCAGGGCATCATCTGCCTCTCTCAAGCTCAAGGATACCGCCCTGCCAGCCCTGCCCTGCTTAGCAGAGCTGGAGAATATTCTCCAGCCTGTAGGTGTGGAAGGGAGGAAGGCTAATGAGAAAAGGAATGATTGTGACAGGCAATTATGTCGCCTACGTGAACAGCTTAATTTTCTAAATTAGTCACTTCGATAATTATGACATCTCATTTGTCTTTTCATTCCGGGAGCTGGGGAAGTTTACCTTTTATTTTTTCCAATCAGATAAGAGGCTTTGATAAAGCCAAGGGTCTATTATGTGTCTGAGAAAGTCCTGATTCAGGCTGTGGGGCCTGAGCCAAGGCCCTCCCGGGCCCCAGAGCCCTCCAGGCTGGGCTTTCACTGCCTCTGTTTGCCCAGGCCTGGGACACAAGGGTTTGCTGAGCAAATTAATAGTGTAAACAAGGCTGAACTGGGCCGCCGTAGCCTCCTTGCAAGCAAAGGCAAACAAACTGCTGTCAAGTGGCCTTTCAGTCACTCCATAAGCAGCAGCCCCTTTGCATACAGACAATGCACTAATTACAAGCTGGTCTTATGGATTCATTAAAGCACTTCCCAGAGACCCCCTATTTTCGTTTGGTTTTGTTCCGGTTTTGTTTTCTGAGGTTTTGACTTGGGAAATTGTATACAGAAAAAAATGTAAAAGAAAAACAGAATTTGGGAAGCTGAACTTGAAAAATAGATATTTGGGGGGAAGACAGAATTCGAATGAATTGTTTTACTGTGGAAATCCCTGCCCGGATTCCAGCTGCGGATCCCCCAAATGATGAGGGTCAGGAATTCGAGTCCTTGCTGGCCCTTGTGTTGTGTCCATCAGCCCCAGGCTCAGGTGGCCTCCTCCTTGGTCACCTCAGCTGGTGCCTCCTGGCACAAGGTGACATCCACATCTCCAATGACAATTCTTCCCTCAAGTCTCATTGAACTAACTGGTCGTCTAAACTTCGCAGGTCCGTAAAGCCCCTGATCTTTCTTACTTAAACCTGTGTGTATGTTGGATGTTGATAGAGCAGGGCTTGGAGAGGCAGCACAGTGCAGTAGTCAGAGATCCTAGGTTCAGATCCCAGCTCTGCCACAAATTAACTAGCTACATGCTCTTAGACAAGATCTATTTCCTTTATCTTCAAAGCAAGACAGATGATGTGATCTTTAAGGACCGTGTTGGATCTAAATCTAAATGAGTAGGGACTCTGGATGGTGTTGAACCTGGATTCAGAAAGACTTGAACCTGATACTTACTGGCTATGTGACCCTGGACAAAGTCACCTTCAGGCTCAGTTTGCTCATCTGTAAAATAGGGATTATTTCCAGCATTGTTGTGAGAATCAAATGAGATAAGAAATGTAAAGCTCTTTGTGAACCTGCCATATAAATGCCTGTTATGCTATGGATGCAAGACAAAGAAAGGCATGTGCTAAACAACTTGATTGACCATGATCTCTGATGGCTCTGGGGCCAGATCTTGTCCATTTAAGAGGTAGATGGCATTGTAAAGAAGAGTCGGGGTGGTGGGCCCACCAACAGGAGGGATGGTTGGTCACTCCCTGTGGAGCCCTGTATTGATCTGATGTGAATGGGGCAATCTACTCTCCTCCCCTCCATAACTGGAATACAGGGAGCTGGATCTGACACTTCCGTCTTAACTGGTCTTTTCCTCAGCCAGTGCCTTGTTGGATTGTTCTAGCCCATGCCTTGGTCTGAGCGGCTTTTTGTATGAATTTCTCCCTGTGGAAATAGGGCTCAGTTTTAATTTACATTCTCTAAGCAAACCCTTTCCTTTAATATTTTTTATATACTCAACCTAAATGCATCCCCCAATGGGGAAGACTCCTTTCCTGAGCTGCATTTACATCAGTTCAATGTTTGTTTCTTGCAAGGTAAGATTGCATTGTTTTCCTTGATGCACAGCCTCACAACCTGGGTGGTAGCTACCAGAGGCCTCATCCTCTCTATGTTACAGTCAGAATCAGTCAGCTGACCATTAATTAAGCTTCTCCCAAACACTAGGCACCATGGTAGGAACTGGGGACCGAAAAAGGATGCAGTCCCTGGCCTCCAGGAGCTTACATTTCTCAGGGGAGACATGTGTACAGATGTCAGCATTTATGATGGCATAAAAGTCAGAGGCAGGACTGGAGCCTGGGCTCCCCAGTCCACACTGAGGGAGTACCCTTTCCATAGCCCCCCATGGCTCAGGCAGCCTGGTAGAGAGGGTGCTGGGTGTGGTTGGGGAGACCCTGGGCTGAATTGCAGCCTCTGCTCCTTCTGTGATCTTTGACCTGGGTTCTTATTCTATAAAAGGAAGACTGGAGGGTCCCTTCTAGCTCTCAGTTTGTTAACCTATGAACTTCCTCTTTACCTTGGAATTCAGAGCTTTTCTTTTTTTTTTTTAACAAATTTGAAAGACGTCTACGTTTTCCAATCAACATATATGTATGGAAAGAAGGAACACTCAATGATGGGATTTTTACAATAAACAATAAAGAGATCAAAATTCTTGTCCAAGCTGGGGATTGTGAAGGATTCACCAGAAGAGAAATGTTCATCTGTGAGGAAATTCTTCCTGAGAGTCACATATTGAGTCCTGGAGAGCCAAGACCATTTTCATAGACTCCAATTCAATTTGAATGGAAGGGAGCCAAGAAGCTAGTGATGAGCATTAGGGTGAACCATGGAGGAGAGTGTATGCAGGCTCTCTCCCTCACACACACACACACACATGCCAGCTGTAAAGGTATTTGCCAGAAACATTTTCTGGAGCTGGCCATCTGGGTCCCGCAGCCATCAATCAGGACTCCAGCACGACTACAGCTGTTGACTTCTGCTCTTGGAAGGGGCAGAGCAAGAGAAAATGAAAGAGAATAAGATGAGACGCGGGACCCAGCAACAGCTGGAAGCATTAGCACAATCTCATTCGGGCCTCGATTAGTTTGTGATGACTTTGAGATTATGAAAAGTTCAAGATGTGCACTTCAGAATGATTACATGGGCATTCCATTGATTTTATTATTTATAAAGCCCTGGGAATCGACAGGGCAATTTAAAGCATTTAAAAAAGACAAGGACCCAGTCCCATCAGACTTAGGGCTTAAACCAATACATGGAGAGTGGAGGCCCAAGCTGGTGTTGAAATTGACTGGCGTTCACTCTCCATCCCTGGTTTCTGTCCCCTTTGCACTCATCCCCTCGCCTAGGTTTATGCCCTTTACTACAGCTTGGAATAGATTCTCCCTCTCCTCCATAGTCCCTGCCTTCATGTATTTAAAGGGCTGTGTTGTGGAAAAGAGATAGGTTTGTTTTGCTTTACTGCAGAGGGCAGAACTCAGAGCGATGGGTGCCAATTTAGCTGCAACCATCAACTCCACCTCCTCCGCTGGGTCCCTTGACTTTGCTAAGTTAGCTTTCACCTCATCTTGTTGGGGCTTGAGCCTTCAGAACCCTTTCCATCCCATCTTCACAGTGGGCCTTGAGGCCCACAGCACCTCCTTTCTGCTTCCCAGTGCCCGTTCCTGTCTTGTCTTGTCTCATTAAAATGGACACTCCTTGAGGGAAGTACAGCATTGTGGGTTTGTATGAGTATCTCCAGCGCTTAGCACAGGGCCTTCCATATAGTAAGTGCTTAATAAATATTCTACAAAAATCTACAATGAGGGACTGACTAAGGGCAGCCCTTAGGAGGGTGTGGACAGTGCTCCCAGGATGTGGTTCTGGTGTATACATTCAGGTCTACCTGGATGTTTCAAATAGCTCTGCTACATTTCCTGCCAGGTGAAGAGAAACTTCCTTGGTTGATTCTGGAGCCAAAATGGGAACCATTTAAGAACCATGGGTCAGGCTGAGCCTGTCCCTCTTTTGTTCAGATTCCTCCTGACAAAGGGAGATAATGGAGGAGTGGCTTACCATGCCCCTTCCCGCTCAAGGACAACACATGGCTTAGGGACATGGTTCTTTGTTCTTTTCTATTTAGGGGAAGGGGATCAGAGAGGGTTTGGACCCCATGAGTTTTGGGAAGTCAGGGGATCAAAGTAACCAAGGTCTGAAAGTGGAGTTAGAGCTGGGTTTGTAGCCAGCCCATCTGGAATCGAGTTCTTGGATGACAAAAAACCTTTAGGACCAGGAACCTGGTGGCTGAGACAAAGGCTCATCAAGCAGTGATGCTGATGCCATGTTCAGATGTGGAATTTGACTGGAGAAAAGCTATGGAGAAACTGTGTTATGTCTAAAACAGACCTAGATGATACAGAGTAGAGTATGTCCTTAGGTGACAGGGAGGGGGACTGTACTGCTCTTTCTAGTATATCTGCCAAGTAAATATTGGGAATGCTAAGCTGGTTAAATGGAAGTAGAATGCTAAACACTGGTGACTAACAGGGGATCGCAGAATGGGAGCTTGAGCTGACAGCATTAGAGAAAGAGCCTGGCCCCTCAGGAATACCCCTAGAACCCTAAGGAAGAGATACTGCTGGCCTTGCTTTGAGAGAATGAGTCCAGAGGAATTAGGCTTATGTGTGTGTACAAGAATATATACACATGTGTTTGTACAGAAGTATAAATGCATGCATTTATGTATCTATCATCCATCTATGTATTTATAGGGCTATTATCTCTCTATGCATACTCTGTTATTTAACATCTACCTTTCTATCTATCTGTTGTCTATCTATCATCTATCTATACAGCTATTACCTATCATCTATATATCTATCTGTCTATTATGTATCTACTTTCTCTCTCTCCCTCTCTCTCCCTCTCCTCTCTCTCTCTCTCCCTCTCTCTCTCTCTCTCTCCCCTCTCTCTCCCTCTCTCTCTCTCTCTCTCTCTCTCTCTCACTCTCTCTCTCTCTCTCTCTCTCTCTCTCTCTCTCTCTCTCTCTCTCTCTCTCTCTTTCTCTCTCTCTCTCCACTCTGTTTCTATCAACCTAGGTTGAAATTTGTAATTGGGAAATACCAGTATCTAGTCCATAGTAAGCATTTAAAATGCTCGTTCTGCTTATCTGTCTATCTATCTATCTATCTAGGGTCAGGTAGGTGGCACAGTGGTATGCTAGGCCTGGAGTCAGGAACTCTCATCTTCCTGATTTCAAATCTGGCCTCAGAAACTTAATAGCTGTGTGACCCTTCACAAATTACTTCACCCTGTTTGCCTTAGTTTCCTCATCTGTAAAACAGTCTGGAGAAGGAAATGGCATAGCACTGAAGTATCTTGGCCCAGAAAACCCCAAATGGGGTCATGAAGAGTCATACGTAACCAAAATGACCCAACACCAGCAACAGCTATGAGTCAGTTGGTCCCCTGGTCCCCAGTCCTCATTGGATGTCTTTAAGCAAAGGCCCCTTGACCCTTTGTCAAGTGTGATGCCCAGTGGATTCTGTCTCAGGGCTAGTCTGCACTCGGTGCTTTCATCTGATGAGACTTTGTGATTCTATCAATCTGTTGGAGTCCCTCCTCTCAGCCAGTGCTTGCTCAGACACCATGTCCTCTTGGAAGCCTTGCTGCCCCACTTTCCTGCCCCTGACATGAGCTACTTCTCCACTTCGAATTTCCCGTAGCACTTTACCTGACTTCCCATCTGCTGCTTGACTTTATGTGCTACTTACTTGTGTATGTGGGCAGTCCCCTTTGTAAGAGAAGAGACCATGGCAGTGCGTGGAATACACGTTTTGCAGAGCAAGTGCCTTCCAAATATTTGACTGTATTGGCCTGAATCTGCTACTCGGTACCATCTTTTCCCTAATTCTTTTGACACTTGGATGGATCTGCAATGTCCTGAGTGTGGGCTCCCCTTCTGCCAGCATGGTCCTGTGAAAGAGTAAGAGAAAAACCATAACATTTTAATGGTTCTGTATGTACTTGTCTCTTCCTTGACTTGGTTTGGGATCTTTTCCTCAGTCAAGTCCTAGAGGAAAGATCTGAAAAAACAGATCTATAGAGATTTGATATTTGTTAGCCCTGTGTTTTTAGAGGCAATTAGGAACAGAGTTGGCCACTGGAAAGAACACTGGATTTGAAATCATGGGGCTGTACGGTAGTTCCCACTGTGGGAATTTGGGCAAATTGTTTAGCATTTCTAGGTCTCAGTTTCTTAATCTGTTAAATGGGTATAAGAATAGATTGTTAGGAACCTAAAAGGCCATTGAATCTAATCTATACTTGAATATGAGTTTTCTCTACAACATACAATTTGTCATCCAGTTGTTTTCCTGAAAACATTTGAGGACGAGTAACAGCCCTGGACATAATCTGAAGTTTTCCCCTGACATATAGTCTACATTTTTCTCAATTGAATTTTTATCCATTTCTTCTGAGTCTGTCCTCTAGGGCCATCATACAAGCCTAGACCTTTTCCCTTGTGACAGCCTTTCAGATATGGAAATAATTATCATGTTTCCCTAAGTCTCCTCATCTCTGGGTCAAACACCTCCCCCCAATTCCTTCAATGGCTTTTCAAACAGAATGGCAACAACTATGGGCATTAACATAATGGTGTTAAATTTGTAAAATGATTTATATGCATACATCAGTCATTAGGCAAGCATTTATTAAGAACCTACTGTATGCTGAGCATTGTGCTGGGCAATGGGGCTACAAAGATAAAAACAAAACTGGCCCTTCTCTCAAGGGGCTTCTATTCGGGGCTTCACAAAAACCTTGGTCTGGAGGTCCTTCTCAGTCTTCCTTGGATTTTTTCCAGTTTATTAATGTCCTTGTCTAAACTTTGGATCCTGGAACTGAACATAACACTCTAGATATACATGATCAGGACATAATTCCCTAAGCTGTCTTTCCTACTAACCCTTAAGATAACACTCATTTCCTCTCTCCCCCCTCCCTTCCTTCCTTCCTTCCTTCCTTCCTTCCTTCCTTCCTTCCTTCCTTCCTTCCTTCCTCCCTCCCTCCCTCCCTCCCTCCCTCCCTCCCTTCCTTCCTTCCTTCCTTCCTTCCTTCCTCCCTCCCTCCCTCCCTCCCTCCCTCCCTTCCTTCCTTCCTTCCTTCCTTCCTTCCTTCCTTCCTTCCTCCCTCCCTCCCTTCCTTCCTTCCTTCCATTCTTCCTTCCTCCCTTCCTTCCTTCCTTCCTTCCTTCCTTCCTTCCTTCCTTCCTTCCTTCCTTCCTTCCTTCCTTCCTTCCTTCCTCCCTCCCTCCCTCCCTCCCTTCCTTCCTTCCTTCCTTCCTTCCTTCCTTCCTTCCTTCCTTCCTTCCTTCCTTCCTTCCTCCCTCCCTCCCTTCCTTCCTTCCTTCCTTCCTTCCTTCCTTCCTTTCCTTCCTTCCTTCCTTCCTTCCTTCCTTCTCCTTCCTTCCTCCCTTCCTCCCTTCCTCTCTGTCTCTGTCTCTCTCCCTCTCCTTCCTCTCCACATAAATTGAAAGTAATGTGAGCTGTTACCGTTCCTTTTTATAGCCAGACTGAAATGCTGTGGCCCACTGGACTCTGAGACCCACAGACTCAGGAATACATTTTCCCTGAGGAGGGTATGGGGGCATTTAGGCGGTAGACTAGACAGATAGGAGGAGTCTGGAGAGGAGGAGGAGGTCCAGGGAAATGCTTACTCTGCAATTCAGAGGGAGAACCACTGACATTTATGTCTACATTAGGGTTGCATGTGATCATGCCTTCCTCGCATACATCAGTGTGCTTTGTTTGTTATCCTGTGTAAGGCACTGAACATGGCATAATGAACATGGTTCAAATCTCATCTCAGGCACTTATTAGCTCTCTGAACCTCACAAGTTACAACTCTTCTCTAGCTTCCATCTCCCTACTTGTAAAATTGGTATAATAATACCAAAAGGCTCAAATGGAATAGTTTAAGAATATAAAACCCTTTGCAGATCTTCTTTAAAATTTTCATCATTTATTTATTTACTTTGTTTTCAGTGTTCTACAATCACTTCCATATATCTTAGATTTTTTTTCTCCTCCCTTCCCTTCCTTTCCCCCTCCCTCCCCACTCCCTCCCCAAGTCAGCATACAATCTTATATAGGTTCTACATATACATTCCTATTAAATATGTTTTCACCTCAGTCATGTTGTGTAGAAAAATTAAAATGAATGGGAGAGACGATAAAACAAAACAAAACACAAAAGAAAATGGTCTGCTTCATTCTACAATCCAGTTCCATAGTTCTTTTCCTGGATGTGGAAGGCGTTTTGCCTCAAGAGTTCATTGGGAATTTTTTAAGTTCTTGCATTGCAATGAAGGACTAAGTCTACCAGAAAAATTCCTCGCGCACTGTGGTTGTTGCTGTGTACAAAGTTCTCCTGGTTCTGTTCCTTTCACTCAACATCAGATAATATAAGTCTTTCCAGACCTCTCTGAAGTCTTCCTATTCATCATTTCTTATAGCACAATAGTATTCCATTACATTCATATACCACAATTTGTTCAGTCATTCCCCATTTGATGAACATCCCCTTAATTTTCACCTCATGTACATATTTTTGTACATGCAGGACCCTTTCCCATTTCTCTGATCTCTTTGCTATGCAGTCCCAGAATTGATATAGCTGGATCAAAAGGTATGCACATTTTTGTAGCCCTTTGGGCATAGTTCTGAATTGCTCCCCAGAATGGTTGGATCAGCTCACAGCTCCACCAACAATGAATTAGTGTTCCAGCTCTCCCACATCTTCTCCAGCACTTATCACCTTGCTGTTTTGTCATGTTTGCCAATCTGATAGGTGTGATACGGTACATCAGAGTTGTTCTGATTTGCATCTCTCTAATCAATAGTGATTTAGAGCATTTTTTCATTTGACTATAGATAGCTTTAATTTCTTCCTCTGAAAACTTCCTCTGTTCACATCCTGACCATTTATCCCTTGGAAATGGGCCTGTGCACATCTCGAAGCCCTGGACAAGTGACACTTGTTTTCATCATCATTCTCATTTTTGCTGTTCCTGTTTCATGCCAATCATCACATATTGCCTTATACCAATTATTGATTGGCTTTCCACCCTTGTGCCCTGGCTTGGGCCTCAGAAGGCCTGCATTAAAATCTCAGTCTCATTACTTAATGCAGGTGGAAAGAACAATGAATTTGGAGCCAGATGGCCCAGGTTCAAACCCTACCTACTCTTTACTACCCCTGTGATATTGAGCAAGTCACTTACCTTTCTGGGCTTCAGTTTCTTCATGTGTAAAATAAGGCTTTAGATTCAATCCGTTAAGGCTCCTTCCAGTTTTAAATCTATGATCTTGGTCAAGTCATTTACCTCTTGGGGCCTCAGTTTCTATCTCTATAAAGTGAAGGGGTGGGCCTCAGTGATCTCTAAGGTCCCTTGGTGCACTGACATGCTCAGTGCTTCTAAATGGTTCTCATTTAGTCAGGAAAAAGGCAAACAATTCTGTCGTCTTTTTGTTTGACCGTATTCTGTAATAAATAATCTGTCAAGTGGAGATGGAGGTGAAAGACAGGTCTGTTCAGTGTTTGGCCGTCCATTTCTTCCTCTGGTGTTCAGGTTTATCAGGGATCTTGTCACTGACCCCACACATGAGCTGGGACCAGAGAAGGCACTTTCAATAGGGCTGCTTTCAGCGCCTGTGAGTTGAATCTCACCAAAGAGAATGATGATAAAGAGAATGATAGTCAGCTCTGGAACTCTCCATGTTAAATTAAGAATTGAAAAGGCCCTTTGAGCAGCCAGAATGACCTTCTTGTTGGCTTGATATCTACCATCAGGACACAAAATTAACCACCGGAGGGGCATTCAATACAGGACCAATCATCCTGCTCTACTTTGTCGGGGCGGTGAGTTGGAGGCTGGAGCGGTAACTGTGATGGGTAGCTTGTCAGCATCTGCCAGTGTCTGGAGTGGCTGGCAGTGCTGGCCTCACAGGGAGGGGCCTTTACAAACTCCTCTCTGAAGCCTGGGAGCACAAAGTCTGAGACTGGAGAACTGTCCAAGAAGATCCCTCTTTTCACCACCATGTCTTTCAGGCAGTAGTCATTTGTCCAAACAGAGGATCATAGATTTGGAGCAGGAAGGGACCTAAAGGAACACTGGGTCCAGTCTCCTCATTTGACATGTATTGAGGTCCAAAGTCTTGGAAAGTTTGAGTTTGACTGTATCCATATATGTATGCATGAATATGTGTACATGTGTGTATAAAACATACACATATACACATATATGTACATGTATATGTATGTATATAGAGTGTTAATATATGCGTGTATATATATTATATATATGTATTATATAATTATTATACTATATATAATGTGGGCTTATAGAAATATATATTTATATAGCTATGTATATATAAAAATGTATGTAAGTGGTTATATAAATGTATATATAATTTGTATGTATGTTTATGGCTTATTTGTAACCAATAATTTGAGACAGAATAGATACCTTATAGGCACTCCATCAGCCTTTTTGTTCTTGCTTTCCCTCATATATTCATCTGGATGGAGAGATGCAGATAATTTGGGGAACCTGAAAGAAGCCAGGCCACCCCAGACTATCAGACCCTCACGGCCCTTTGAGACTTGCTTGAATCAAGCTTCTTCAAAATGGATTGAGGAATGGTAAATGACAAAAGCTAAAGGGAGTGTGGGAAAATAAGGACATTAATGCACTATTGTCGGAGTTGTGAACTGGTCTAATCACTGGGAGAACCAATGGAACTACTCCCAAAGGACTTAGAAATTGTGCCTACCTTTTGACTCTGCAAAACCACTACTAGGTTGGTATTCCACAGAGATGAAAAAAGAAAAGAAAAGAAAAAGAAAAGGAACCTACACATACAAGAATATTTATAGCAGTTCTTTTTGTGGTGGCAAAGAACTGAAAATCAAGGGGATGTCCATTAATTGGGAAACGGCTAAACAAGTTGTGGTAAATGATTGTGATGGAATATTATTGTGTTTTAAGAAATGATGAGGAGGACAGTTTTAGAAAAACCTGGGAAGACTTATATGAACTGAGGCAAAATGAAATGGGCAGAACCAGGAACAATGAATACGGTAAGCACAAAGACTTAGCGTCTCTGATTAATAAGATAATTCAAGATAATTCCAAAGGACATAAGATGAAAAATACTATCCATTTTCAGAGGGAGAGAACTGACATACTCTGACTATAAACTGAATTGTTTATATACATATATATATATATATATATATATACATACACATACATATACATATATATGCATTTATTTTTCTTGCAACATGGCTAGTATGGAAATGTTTTGTATGATTTTGCATGTATAATTCACATCACATTGCTTGCCTTCTTAAGGGGTGAGGGAGAGGTGGGAGGAAGAGAGAGAATTTGGAACTAAAATGTTTTTCAAATGAACATTACAAATACATAAATATTTTTTAAAATTGGATTGAAAAATAATATTGGTTGACAATCAAGAATTTCCTGGGGGGTAAAGAGGACTTTCTAACCCTAAGTCAAATAGAATCTTGGAACAGAGACTTTGATTCTATTGACAGGAAGACAGAAGAGTTAAGTCAGTAAAGTCAGCAAGCTTTTATTAAGCAGCTACTGTATGCCAGACATTGAGTTAAGTGAAGGGGATACAAAGAAAGGCAAACACAGTCCCCGATGTCAAGGTGCTCATGGTCATAAATAAAGGATAAACTGGAGATAATCTCAAAAGGAAATCAAGGCCTTTAAGGACTTGGGAAAGGCTTCTTACTCCCTAAGTTACTCTGTACTTAAATAGCTGATCAGCTAGCCTGTGTCTTGAGGAGTCTAAGGCTCTAGCAACTGATAGATCTTTTTCCTTAGGAGACAATAGCATTTAAAGTTTGGGTGTAGGAGCATCTGTCTTTTTCCCTAAATGAGCTATAGACAAGATTATGAACTACAAAGATATGGAAGAACCAATTTCTTCCCTTCTAGGAAAGAAGCAGCACCTCAACTGGTGAGACCATGTAAGGCCCAATGGGGACCATCATTGAGAATGGCCCCTGAAGTGAGAGAAAGGGGAAAGGAGTCACAGAGCACTCAGAAAGGAACAGGGAAGGTGCTATGTGTAGAATGGAAACCAACACCATCACTTCATCGTTGGCCCGGCAGTGTTGGGGGCCCTGACCACATAGGTACCTCATCTGCATATGTCCCCATGCAGGATCCCTAGGCTTCTCTATTCTTTCCACTTATGGTGGGAGCATTTAGGTGTAAAGGAGGATGCAGAAGAACAAGGATGCTGTGGACTATTTGCTACTTTTCTTTACGCCATATTGTTAAAGGCCTTTGCTTTAAAATATTTATGTACTCTGTCTCACTAGTAAAACGAAGAGCTTTAGTAGGGGCTCATGAGCTTTGTTCTCAGCAGATATGGGTCTGAAGAATACCCTGAACACGGGATAACTTTCCTGGTGTGGGTAACTTGTCCATGTGAAAGGGTACTCCAATTGTTACTAGGGATGATGGTGGTCATGGGGAACAAAGAGTATGCCAATTTCTCCTCTTGGCCCTGAATGTCAGGGGATTATGAGAGAATGAG
The DNA here is from genome assembly GCA_023548195.1 of Bettongia penicillata ogilbyi. Classification (NCBI taxonomy): domain Eukaryota; kingdom Metazoa; phylum Chordata; class Mammalia; order Diprotodontia; family Potoroidae; genus Bettongia; species Bettongia penicillata. The sequence continues at coordinate 9,775,611 of JAJHZJ010000453.1, forward strand.
CATTTTTCCATGGAGAGAGTACCATAAAAAGGGGCACCGTAAAGAGAAAGCTAGATTTCTGGGTGTCCTAAGTGTCCCTGGTCTAGTCAACCCACTACAAATTCAGGCCCAAGGAGAGGGATGTGATGGCACAGGGGTTGGAGGGAGCAACTAGGGAACTGGGTAAGGGAGTAGGTCAGTCAAGATTCCATAACTCTTTCAAGGGCTCTACCAGGCATGTAGGCACTTGGGACAAAGCTCTGGCTTCCTATACCAAGTGTGAGTCAAGACTGGGTTTATTCTGTTTGTCCTCCAAGGGCAGAATAAGTAGAACTGGGTAGAGGTTGTAGCAAGGAAGACTTTGAGTTGACATGAAGAAAAGCTGTCTAATAATGATAGCTCTGGAATGGGCAGAGAAGGGAGTAGCCGACTCCCCTTCCCTGGAGACTCTGAAGTCAAGGTTGGGTGAGCCTTTGAAGGGACAAAACTCATATCTAGGTAAGATTGAACTAGAAGGTCTTGGAGGTCCCTTCTCAAGTGGAGATTCTGTGATGACCCTTTCCCATCTAGCCGTGCAGTTCTCTCCTGCTCTTTGGAGGTAGTAAATACTTAATAAAGGCTTTTCCATGTATTCATTCATTTTCTCAACTGCCATGTCATCAAAAGTCTTGGATAGGTAAGGTCTTAGTCCTGCCCCTTTACTACCTGTTAACCTAGGCCATTCACTTCATCTCTGAGTCTCAGTTTCCCCGTCTGTAAAAAGTTCTGAAATCTCTTCCAGCTCTAATTCTGTAATCCTATCATTCTTAGGTCGGTAAGTAAGTCAAGAAGCATTTATCAAATGCTTGCCATGTGTTAAGTATTATGCTAAGCATTTGAGATACTAAAAAGGGGGGCTTTAGGGGGCTGGTTTAAAATGTCAAACATCCAGGCAGCACCTAAGGGAGAAAAGGGGGATCAGGGCAACCTAGACATCTCAGGCACGAGGTGAGAATTAGGTTCTCACATTTTATGATCTGACTTCATGATTGAAATTTAATTTAAAAGATGATTTCTGAACCTCTAGATTTGTGATACTGCCAGATCTGTACCAAGAATTCTATCTTACTGATTCACTGAGTTTGTAATCAAAGCCCCTGATTAAATTTTAGATCTGCTTTCTTTATACATTATTATTGATATACTTGGTCATAAATTACATACAACGCACACATTTTACTTATACATGTTCTCTGCAATGAAGAAAGTGAAATGCTGGTTTTATATCTGGAGGTAATTCATGGCATCTTATTATGGATGTATAAAAGTTTGGATAAACTCCAAACCTGCTCAAACTCTGAATTCTGAGCTATATAAAGAAAAAAAAACTATTTGAACTTTCATTTCTTTAGTTTTCTTTCTCAAGGGTCTTGGTAAAGAGACCAGAAAGCTTGCATGAATTTCCCCAATTGGGGGATAACCTTTACATCTTTTCCATCTTTCCCTTCTGCATCTGCTCATTGACCCAGTGGGATTCTCTGCCTTCCCCACCCCAGTGTATGTCTTCATCCTCTCATGTCATCTCATAAATTATTGCAGTTGCCTCCAAACTGATGTTATAAATTCTACCAGTATCTATCCCCTCCAATCCATTCTGTGTACCATCACCAAATTAGTTTCCCTAAAACACTTGGGCATAGGAAATTGAACATAGAATTTGAAATCTGGAGGATATAGATTCAAATCCTACTTCTGCCACTAGATGTGTGACCATGGATGTGCAAGTCCTTCAGCTTCTCTGAGCCTCTGTTTTCTCCTCTGTAAAATAGGGGTAATATCTTCAAGCATTTTTGTCCATGAAGATTAGGCATTGGCAATCTCCACTCACCTCAAGTGTTATACACTCTATCTAACCGCAGAGGGTACTAGGAAAAACATGAAGCTCTCTGTGGTATGTATATATATACATATATATATGCACACACATATACATACCACATATATATGTGAATATATGTACATGTCCATATATGTATTAATATATGTATATGTATATATACACATACATATGCATAAACATACACATATATATGTATATATAAATATCAACTTTGGCTGGAAATACTACTCTCACTATTTCAACGCTACTAAAAAGATTATTTATTTTAGCATCCATGCTGTGTTTCAGATCTAGTGTGCTTAACATGAAGCACTTTGGGTAGCTCCTTGGTGATGTGATTATAGACAGACTTGGGTAAAAATAGCCCAGAAGGATCAGGGCTGGGTGGGTTGTGATCAGCACCCCTGGAGGGAGACCTCACAAGGATAGGCTCACAGCTCCACTGAAGTATGGACATGTGAGCACCTGTACTCTATGTATGCCACCATGAGCAGACATTTCCCTCCCTTAACATGACTCATGGCCACTGTTCTTGCTCTTGGAGTCAGGAAGATAGCAGTTCAAATCTTGCTTCTGATGCTATCCAGGTGGCCATGCCCGAGGCACTTAACTTTCCTATTGGACCTGTCCAGGCTGCCCAGGGAGGCATGCTTACCACTGCCTCAGAACAGTGTTTCAAGCAAAGGCTCCCCAAGTTCTTGACTGCTCACACCACAGGCTGGCCTTTTTGATTTCACAGAAAGCCAAGTGGAAGATGCAGGCTTGCCAGCTGTCCGGGATTTAATGGGAAATGCCCCCCCCCCCACCTCCTTCCCTCCCCATCTTTTTTTTTATTTTTATAGTTCACCTCTCATCCTCATGTGCAATTGAATGTATCTTCCCGAGACTGCCCTTGCCAATTCTTTCTCTGGTAATTATCCTGTTTCGGTCCATGGCGAGGTACCTGCCAACAAGCTGAGCCGTGCAGGTGGTGGTTGCCGGGCGCAGCCTGCCCCTCCACTGCTGATTTGCATGCCCCCTGTGGTGGCAGCCTGATGTGACGACTCTGACACACCGGAGCACAAAAGACACTAACAGCGGCCGGTGTCCAAGCATCCAGATGAGGTCTCGGGTTCTAGTTTGGGGATTTCCCCCTTCTCTCCCTTCCTCTTCTCATGATGGTGGAGGTGGAGGGAAGGGGCACCCCCAGATCTGGCAGGTGGGCTGTTTCCCTGTTCTCCCCTGCCCCAGCCGCTCACGCTTCTCACTTTTCCGGAGCAAGTTAGCAGGAGCGAATCGAGGGCCTTCCAGTTTGCCTTTTGGAGCCTGCAGCGCATCTCCCTAACACATGGATTCGAGACCACAGCCTTCCAGCCGGGCGGCGACAGCTCCGGGCTTTTGCCTGTCAGTTCCTTTTTGTTTTCCTTCCTCAAAATAACAATAAAAACGATCATCTTTGGGGCGGGGGTAGGGGGAGAGACGCGATTTTCCAAGATTGGCTGGAGTTCAAAGGCTATTTTAAGAAAAAATAGTTGTTTCATTTCCAATGGTTGAGTTATATGTTCCCCAGCCCGTTTATGGAGAAAAAAAAATTCTTTCTCCACTGTGACAATGGACTCTAGCTACTTATTCATTGGGCTTGAAAATAGCGTTGCTTTGAACTTCCATATTGGCTTGATGGGGCCACATCAAAGAGTGGAAACAGAGCCAAAGCTGAAGGCTTGAGTTTGGAACTCTTCCCTCCATGATGGCCTGAGATGACAAGGCTGTGCTGCAATTTCTGTCTCCATTTTTAAAAAAGTGTTTCAGCTCAAGCTCTCATTTTCGAGCTCATCTATCCTCAGTGGTGAAATTCGAAAATCTGTCATGTTCTGAGGTTCTAAGTTAAGTGAAATGGACAGCTCAGTGCTTGTATCCATCCCTGCACCCTTCATTTATCATAGAGTCTCCTCGGTTTCTCTCCATCTCACCTCCATCGCTCAGAATTCCTGGCTTCCTTCAAGACTCCTCTTTAGTACCACATTGTGCAGGAGACCTTTCCCCTCCCCATGCCCTGCATCTGATGGAGCTCTCCCTCCAATGTTAGCTCTCATCAGTTTGGTTGTATCTATTTGTGCCCATATTGTCTATACCGTTAGAATGTAACATCCTTAAAGTAAGGAGCGATTTTTGCTTTTTATTGGCATCCCCAGCACTTAGACCAGTGTCTAGATCCTAGTCAAGTCAATTTATTAAGCTCCTACTATGTGCCAGGCACTGAGTTGAGTGCTGGGGATTCCAAGACAGGCAGAAGAAAAAAGAAAAGAAGAAAAACACCAGTCTTTGCTCTCAAGGAGCTCCCAGTCTAATGAGAAGACAACAGGCAAACAACTGTACTTTAAGCAGGATAAATGGGAGCTGTTCAACAGAGGGGAGGCATTGTTAGCTTTAGGGATCTGGAGAGGCTTCTCATAGAAGGGGACATTTTAGCTGGGCCTTTTAGGAAGAAGCAAGAGAAACCAGAGGAAGGGGAGTAGGTGTGAGGAGAAAATACTGAGCAAAGGGGACAACCAGTGAAAAGGAATGGGAGATAGGACAACTCCATGGAGAAAGAAGGCCAGGCTCATGGGATCCTAGAGTACATGAGGGGCTCTAGAGTATATGGGGCCTGAAAAGGCAGGAGGGAGCCAGTGTATGAAGAACTTTAAACACAGAGCTTATTTAATGTGGGCTGAGGTGTGTGATATGGTCAGGCATGGACTTTAGTGTGATCACCTGGGCAGCTGAGTGAAGGTAGGCTGGAGAGGGGAGAGACTTGAGGGAGGCAGATCTCCTCTCCCAGCAAGTTGTGGCAATAGTCCAAGAGTAGGTGTTGAGGGACTGCAACAGGTGGTGCCAAGGGTAGGAGGGGGCAAATACAAGCAACTTAGGAAAGTAGAATGAGCAGGATTGGCAACAGATTGGGTATAGTGGATGAGAGTGAGTGAGGATCATATCTTGAATGAGTCAATACAGAGTGGGGTTGTGAATATCTTGAGGTCTACATCACAGCCTAAGCAGTGATGACAAAGTCAGGAACAACTCTACTGAACCACTGAGTTAGAGCCAAAAGGATAATGGCATCCAATTTTTCATTTTATAGATGGGGAAACTGTGGCACAGTTAAATACCCAAGGCAACACAACCATTAAGTGTCTGAGGAAGGATCTGAACCCATGTCTTCCTTTCTTATTATGTTGGGTGTGCCTGTGTCCAAGGATATAGGTAAACTTGTCTTACCTCTTGTGGGTGAGAAGTGGCACCTTCTCTTCCTTTATTTCTTATTAAATATTGTCTCATATGTTTCTCCTAAGTTGTTAGATCCATGAGAAATAGATTGTAGTCTATTCAAGGTAGCCAAGACAACAGGTGGGAATTTTAATATTGAGACATCTTTCTTTCCCCCCTCTACTCCCTTACAGGATTTGGCACATTGTTACTTTGGCCTGGAGTGGCATTGCTGAGATTATAGGACATTACAGTCACGTGCTAAAAAAGTTTATAAAGAATGGGTCAAATATTCCTTTCTTGGTATCAATATAATAATGTTCTGCATTGGAAACCTTCAGTCTGATTAGCTGATTAGTTTCTTTCAGAGTTGTCACATCAGTGAATGAATATTTAACATTTCCCATCTTTACTAGAGGGCTACATGAACTCCATGGTATCAGTGCTTTCCACTTACACAAAACACTCTGATTTTCAGTATCCCTTGACTTCAAGATTTAAGCCAAATGTGGTACAATTAGGAGAATTTGGGCTGTCCAGCTTAAGGAAGGCAAGTCTTAGGAGACAACAAGCTAACAAGAATCCACCCATCAAAGGGCTGTTTTGCAGAGAGGGATTACGCTGGTTATGCTTGGTTCCAGAGGACAGAGCCAAGAATGATGGGTACAAGTTGCAAAGAACAAAACTGGGTCCTGATATCAGGGGGAAATTCCAAACCCTTCATATTCTCAAAGGGAAATGCACTGCCTAAAGAGGTGGTATGCTGGAGGTCTTCCAGTAAGGGCTGAATGACCACTTGCTTGGTATATTATAGTGAAGGTCCCCTCCAGGAATGGGCTGGATAGATGACTACCAAGGTTAATATCAGAGCTGACTCTGATTTTATAAATGTCCTTGTTGTTATTTTGTGGCAGAACAAGTATACAAGGAGTTGGATTTTTCACAAACATATTGGACCAAGCAACCAAAATAAAATGGAAACACCATTGCCCAAACCCCAAATCAAGACACCCCCAAATACTTCTTTACCCTAATGTGTGGTCATATTCACTCCACTTGGGAAAAAAATTCAGAAAATGAACTAAATTCATAGTGTGAACAAGTCACATATGATATAAGCAAAATCTGGACCAGCTAACCTATGGAATGGATACCTTTTCTTCCTTCCTTGAGGTGATTAAAAAATTGACAGAATTCTAAAATGAAATAATCTTCAAAAAGAACCCCTGGAAATCTGTTTGGTAACAATTAGTTTTTGATCTGCTTATTATATTATATGCCACAATAGCTCAAAATGGAAATAAAAATTGACTAGAAAAAGATTAGATTATTTAAAAAAATAGATAACTGAAGGAAGCTTACTTTATTTTTTGGGGGGAATTCTTAACTGAATACACTAACAAGTTCTAAACCTATGATCATGATTCTTTGGAAGGAAAGAGATGATCATAATAGGTGAAAGAGACAAGTTCTAGAAAAGCTTTTGCACAAACAAAATCAATGCAGCTGATACAAAAGAACTATCTTTATATTAAATATCTCTGATAAAAGCATGTTTCAAAGATACAAAAAGAATTAACATAAATATGATACAATTTTCAAAGGAAGAAATGTAAAGAAGAAGAAATATATAATATGTTCCAAATCATAATAAAAGAAATCAAAATATAAAAAATTGGAGTTTCATCTTACCCCCCCAATTCAATTGACAAAGATGATAGAAAATAGAGATATTCATTGTTGGAAGGCCTTTAAGAAGATACGCATGCTAATTTACTGTTGGTAAGTTAACTTCTCTAATTGTTCTTCAAAATTATAAGAGCAAAGTCATGAATCTATTTATACTTAATACTTTTTCACTTGCCAAGTGCCTGACACATAGAAGGTACATAATAAAAGCTTTAGGAACTAGGTGGTAACGGAAAAAATGTCAGGCTTGGAGTCTGGAAGACCTGAGTTCAAATCCAGCTTCAGACACTTCCTACTCTGTCTCTGGGCAAGTCACTTAACCCTGTTTGCCTCAGTTTCCCCATATGTAAAATGGCAAACCATTCCAGAATCTTTGCTGAGAAAATCCCAAATGGTGTCATGTAGAGTTGGATATGACTGAACAATAATGAATGTTTGTTGTTGACTTGACTCCATACTTTTGGAACTTGCAATCTCACTACAGTATTTACACTCCAGAGAGATCTGATGTCAGTCAAACAGCATTTATTAAGTACTTACTATGGGCCAGGAACTGGGATAAATAAGCTCCAGGTGCTATTTTGTCATAAGAAATAATAGATTTGAATAATTCATAGAAACATGGAAAGATTTGGATCAATGGATGCAAAAAGAAAAAACAAGCCAGATTAGGAGAACAATATCCCCAATGACTATGATAGAAGAAGTAAAACAATATAAAATAGCAACTGAACTCAGATTAAACAAATGGCCACAGAGCAGGTGGTGAAACACAGTTACCTCTGTATAGAGCTGTGGGAGGAGCGGGGAGTAATGGCAGTGAAACATTGTACCTACTGTCTGATCATTATTCTAGTTATTCTGATCCCGGTTATTCTGGTTTATAATTTGGATTATTATGGTTATTCTGTTGATTAATTTTGCTTAATGATTTTCCTTGTCAAAGGAAAGATATATAGATATAGACTATGTCACCATGGAAGTCCCTTCCAACTGTGTTATCTTGTGCTTCTTCTCAGAAGCTGCTGCAAGGTTGTTTTTAGCTCTAAAATCCCGTGATTCATGATCTAGGTAGATGCTGCTAATAGTTTATAGAGCTGGGAGAGACCTTCGAGTTCAGAGAATCATAGATTTAGAGCTGGCAGGGATCTCAGAACTCAGGTTGTTTGCCCCTCATTTTACAGATGAGGAAATTGTGCCTTCCATGCCTTGCCCAAGGTACCTCAGGCAGCGAGCAAAAGAACTGAAATTTGAACTCAGATCTCTTACTCTAAATCCAGTGCTCTCCCCACTCCATGGAACTTCTTGGTCATGTGCCTAGTTTCTCCTGTTTAAGGGGGGAGAAGTCTTGGGATGAGTAATCAATCATCAAAATCAATAAACATTTATAAAGTACCTACTATGTGCCAGCTATTGTGCCAAGTGTTGGGGATTCCAAAAATGGAAAAAGTTCTTGATCAGTCTAATGGGGGAAACAACAAATCTATCTATATCTATATAGATAGAAATATATCTCTATCGATATGTCTCTTTCTATCTATATATGTATATAAAGCTGTGTACAGAGAAATGAGAAATTGTTGGTTCTCATTCTCAAAGAGGATCATGTGACATCAGGGAGATGATGCCCATGACTTGCAAGTGAACTGGATTTAAGTGAGGGAGGGCTGTGCAAAGTCACCAGCCTCTCTCCTCTAGAGCCATATGAGTCCAGTGGCCGGATATAGATCAGGACAACTGGGGATGCCCTGGATGCAGTGAGAGACCTTAGTCCAAATGAGAAATAATGAATAGAGGGAAGGCCCTAGAATTAAGAGAGGTTGAGAAAGGCTTCAGGTAAAAGAAAGAATTTTGATTGGGAATAATAAATAGATACACTAAATGACTAACTAAATGAATGAATGAATGAATGAATGAAATAAATAAATAGAAATATAGATGGACAGATATATAGATATATATATAGATATATATATATATAGATACATATATCAACGATAAAAATAAATAAAGGAAGTCAGGGAAGTCACAAGGCAGAATTGGGAGGGAGAATGTTTCTGGCATGAGGGATGGCAAGAGAGGAAGAAAATGCCTGGGCACAAATGTTGATTTAATGGTTTAAAACCCCAAATCTCCTCCCCATTTAGCAGCTTCCCTTTAATTTAAATCCTATAAAGCAAGCTAATGAGGGAACAATGGAGCTTAGTGAGGGAGGGAAAAGGGGAGGATACCTCTGGCATTTTCTTTGGGGAAAAAGACTTAGGAAGAACATTCAGAAATATTCAAATTGCTCTTCTCTCTCCATTTGAGTTAGAGAGTAAGGCTTTTTAAAAAAAATGACACTTTCCTTTTGTATACATGCCATGGTGGCATATGTACCATCGGCAGCCCATTTGGCTAACCTCTTATTCCTAGGATCATATTGAAATTAGCACCATCCACAAAGAATTGCTCTTTAGGAAAAACATTTCATTGGGGAACACACCCTAGATCACTCCTGTTGCTGAGTGAAGAGTTGACCTTCCAAGTGGGCGCTGGGATATCAGCTCCCTGGGGGCAGGGACAACTTCATTTTTGGTTGATGTGTCTCCAGCACCTAATACAATGCTTGGCAGTCGATCAATCAATCAACCCGGAAGCATTAACCAAGGGTCTACTCAGTTCCTGGCATGGGATGGGGTGGTGGTAGAATGCAACAACAAAAATGAAACCCTCCTTCCCCTCAAGGAGCTTCTGTTCTGTTGCATAATGTAATAGTTTAATAGTAGGTGGTTAATAAGTGTGTGTTGGCTTAAACACTTGCACTGAAGAAGCCGCCTGATTACTGTCCCATCATGCAAGAGTGGGTACAAGTCTTGACTCAAGGGAGGCAATGCCTTCCAAGTCGGCTGAGGAAATGTTCTTGACTCCAGCAATGCCTTAGGGTATGTCTATATTTATTTAGAGACAATTGGTAGAGGCTGACAATTGGATGTCCTGTTCCTTTTGAGGATGTACTTTCTTTTTTGTCTTTCCTGAACATGATCTGGTTAAAGAGAAACAGCCTTATAAAAGGCAGACCATCATTACCTGGGTGCCACCAGAGCCATGCTGCTTGGGAGTCAATCATCACTGGGCCTACAATAAATCCTTTCCCAGGCTTTAGGATTTTCATTGGATTGTAAAAATTTGCCTTTCAGCTGAACAAGACACCTCTCAGCTTGGGAACTCATGCCTTCCCTTTTGAGCATAATCAGAAATGAACCAACTTGGCAATTTTTAACTTATATAAATAAAAGAAAGTGTTTACTGCTGTATGTGGCATCCCCCTCCTCCTGCCCTGTTTAATGGCCAGCTCGATGACAGATGGGCCAACTTTCAACTACCCGGTATGCTGTGATTAAAAGCAATTTTCTTTGTGCTCACATGCTGCCGAATGAATCACAGCAAACCTCACAGAGGCAGGTTGTCACGTCCGTTTCTATGCCCACATGGGAAAGACATTCCAAGAGGCATTCAGCTGCTTTCTATGACGTTCTGGGTCATGTCTCCAGTTACTTATGATTTGGACTTTCATGGGCCGTAAGCTGATCAAGGGAAGGTTGGGATTGCATGATGTAGGGGTGGACTCATTTCTGTCCACAAGAACTGAACTAGAAAAGAACAGAGGGGAGACACTTTTTACTCCATGAATAAAAAGATCCTCCAAGTAGTCATGGGGTTTTAGTTACCCTAAAAATACAAGCTATTTACTACAATTATGGATCATCCTGTCACAGAATTCTGACCATGCAGGGAGTAGAGGAAAAAATGATGAGGAAAAAGATGATAATAATAGCTGGCATCTCGATAAGGCTTACAAAATACTTGATGCATGTCATCTCATCATCCCTCACAACAAACCTGGGATATAGGTGCCATTATTATCCCCGTTTCACAAATAAGAAAACTGAGATAAACAAAGGTTAAATCACTTGCCCAGCATCACACAGCTAGTAAGTATCTGAGGCTGGATTTGCGCTTAGGTCTTCCTAACTCTGAATCCAGAATGCTCTATCTAGCTGCTGCTGTTGTTGCTGTGGAGGAGGAGGAAGGAAAGAGGGAAGGAAGATATATATAATGAAGAATGAAAAGAATAAAAAAAGATACTAGAGAAGATGAATGAGCAAAAGGAAAGGTGAAAGAAGAGGAAGAGGAGAAAGGTGGAAAAACAGCAGGAGAAATTGCTGGCATAGGGTGAGAGATCTGGCCTAAGAATTCAAAAGGCTCAAGTTCAGTTTTCATGGTTGTATGATCATGGGCAAGTTACTTCACCTCTGAATCTAAATGTTGCTTTACCTTAGAGGAGAGAGTTTCCTTACAGCAATGACCCCAGAACGTTGTTATTATATCATACGTAATAGGTACTCAACCTGGAATGTCATTTGTTTAGATAACTGTGATAATGATCATGATAGCTAACATCTACATGGTTTATTTGATATGTGCTTTAGCAGATATCACAAATGTTATTATCCCCATTTTAAAGATGAGGAAACTGAGGCTTAGAGATGTAAAATGACCAAAATATAATGTCTCAGCACGTAAATATTACAGGCATAATTGGAACCCTGATCCCTCCTGACACTGAGTTCAGCAGTCTTTCCACTGATACTTTATTTTTTTAAAATCAGTTCACCTAATATTTACCTCCTTTCCCTGCTCTTTCTTCTATTCTGGTTCAAGGAGTTTGAGTTTTCTTCTGTATGCCTAAACTACTATTTTCCTATTCAAACTCCCTTGTCAATCATATACTCCTGGCTACCTCTCCCCTGTGACTGTCAGCTCACAAGCTAGAGCACCTCACAGGGTGCATAACCACCATTCCCCCTTCCCATTCCCCACCCAACATTCAAGGGTAATTGGGGAAGGAATCGTCTATACAAATCAGCACAGAGAAAGCATGAATGCTTGGGTATGAACAGAGAAACAGCGATCATTGCAATCCTGGTGAGGTGCTGAAAGGGGTTCTCACCTAACTGAAGATTCCCTTCCCCATGTCATCTCATGATCTGTAAAGACTGGCAGTGGTAATGGCAGCAAGGAGCTGACCAAACTCTATGTTTCCCTTTATTTGACATGTAACAAAATGGAGAACAATTTGTGTGTCTATGGACACCGTGCTCTTCTCCCACGTCCTCCACCTTATAGCCAGCCTTTCTCCTATGCTCTTGAGCATAGCCAATGGTTTATCATGTCTTATGGATTCTGCCTCTACAACATCTGCTCCTTTTCTACACTCCTATGTACTTTGTGTCCCCATCAGCTCTTGCTTGGACAAGTGCTACAGCTCTTCCTTCCTTCCTTCCTTCCTTCCTTCCTTCCTTCCTTCCTTCCTTCCTTCCTTCCTTCCTTCCTTCCTTCTCTTTCTTTCCTTTGCACATGAAAACTGAAAATTTAATATGTACAACTTTTTATTCCTTTTAAAATATAATAAAGTTGCCATCTAATGATTTTCCTTTTTTTCTTTCCTCTCCCAGAGATAGCTACCATTAGATACAAGCATGTATATATGTGTATGTATGTATGTATGTATACACACATATCATCCTATACATACTTCTATATTTAACAGTTCTTTCTCTGGATACAGATAGCATGTTACTTCATAGGTCCTTTGAACAGATAACTTAAAATAACCCCACTTAAAATAACTCTAGACAGTGTGAGATCCTCGGGAGTGCACTGGCCAAAACAAACCCAGGAACTCTATAGTTTCCTAACTAGTTTCCCTGATTGCAATCTTGCCCTTTTCCAAGTTACGCTCCACATAACAGCTTTTCCCCTGCTCCAGGAGTTTCCTTCAATGGCTCCTTCTCTTTCTTCTAGGATACGATACACATTCGTGACCTCAGCATTTCAAGTCTTCCAAAATCTGCCTTTCTAGACTTACAGAAGATGAGTCTCCATCACACACTCTGCGATTCAACCTCACCAGCCTATTTGCTTTTTCCTCTGTAGGGGAGTATGTGGGAATGAGCTCCCATTAGCTGGAGAGAATGAAAGATTGGGTTTTCAGTATGATTATTTGCACCTCAGAAACTGATGAGTTTTTTTACAAGTCAGGGTTTGATTGTCTAAACTCAAGTAAGATGGAGAAAATTCAACTGAGTTGTGTACACATTTCGGGGGAACTGATGGTTTAATCAGTTCTAGGCTAAGTTCAAGGCTAAGGACAGATACCATGACCTAATAGCGACCTTCCCTGATCTTCCTCCACCTAGGTTTTCAATGTATCTCTTTACCGCACCCCTCACCGATTACTTTCCTTTATTTATTTATTTGTCTACTTTTTCTATTCTCCCCCCGTAGAATGGAAAATCCTTGAAAGAGAGGGATGATTTGTGCTTTTATTATTTGTGTCTCCTGTGCCTAGCATAATGTCTGACTCATAGGAGATTAATAAAAACTTGTTGAATTGAATTAAAATACTCAAGTGTTCTCTCCTCGCTGAACTACTTTGTAGGCACTTTGCTTTTATAAATCTGTTTACATATCTACTGGATTCTCTCCCCTTCCCCCCAATAGCATATAAACCCCTTGAAGGCAGGTGTTGTTTTCATATCTCCAGAGTCTAGCAAATCCTGGTCATTCAGCACGTGATTACTGAACCAAAATGCACTAAACTACGAGTTTCTCAAGATCATGTGCAGGATGATTCACATCAGGGACCTCCTTGCCCACAGCGTTGGGTGAATTCATCCTTTGCTCTTCTCAGCTGGTCTCTGATGAACCTGACCATTTGGCTCTGGCCCTGGCTCTGGGTTGGCCAGCAGAGTTTCTTGGGAGAGAAATTTTGTTTGTCCGGGTCTTTATCTGAGTAACGGAAGAGAACACCAGCCTCAATTTGGTGAGACTGGGGGTGAGTCAGTGCTAATTAGCATCAGCTTCAGTATGGGCTAGCTTGCCTTTTATCTATGAGTGTCATTTGAGGGCACCATCATGAATACTGGGAAGATGCCAATATTCTCACATACATAGAATCCTAGATTGAGAGCTGGAAGAGATCAGAAACCAAAGTTTCATTTTGAGGCACAGAGTATGTGATCTACCCAAAATCACATAGCTAGTAAGTATCTGGGGCAGGATTCAAACTCAGACCCTCCTGATTCTCTGTCCATTGGGTCACCCAGTCTCTTACTTCTCTCCCATCTTCCTCTCATTTATTCACATTCAGCTACTGATAAAATCTGGAGAAATGCAACCCCTCTACTGAAGTTTCCGAAGTTCTGTGTAGGTCAGAACCTTAAGCTGTAGGAATCTGTCTAACAATTTTGAAATGATGAATGAGAGGAAGTGACATCATCCTCTAAAAAGGCAGATACTGACCCAAAAGAAATAAGTCCATCTAGACTATGAGGGACAATGTATTAATAGCCTAAGGGTCTCACCCTGAATTCTTTATGAGGCTTTTGAAGGTCAGTTAACAAACCAAGCCCATATTGTTTGGCGGAGGGTGAGGGGGGAAAGTCATCATTTACAAATGAAGTTAGCTCACTTTGTTGCATGATGAAGAACTGCTTTGGAGCATCTCCCAGTTGTTAGAACTGAGCCCATGACAGAACTGGCCCCAGAACAAAACCCATTACCCTTGTAACCAGCCATCACTGCCATGTCCTTAATGGGGGAGTACGGCAGGTCTACATAGGATTCACTGATTATGACAGATCAATTAGGCAGGCAATGGAATCCAGGAGCTGAACTTGGAGAAAAAATATTAAATAGCATTTCCCTCAAAATCACTCACTTCCCACAAATTCCCTTTGCTGCTACAGGAGTTGCTTGTGAATTTGATATGGTCACTTTGGGAAGTTGTTTTATTTTTAAGGTATCAACTGCTCAGGCTTTCCCTCATTTTTTAGGAGTGATGACTGAGAAGGTATGTATGTATACATATTTACACACACATATACATATCCATATATGTATGTATGTATATGTTATGTATTGTGATAAGTGTTGGGGATATAAATACAAAAGCAGAGATGGTGCCCATCCTCCAGGAGTTTCCATTCTAATGGGAGATAAGTCATAGAAGGAAGCAGTAAACAAGGAGAAGAAAAGGTTTGGAAAGTTCAAGGATGCTAAATGAAGTCAATTCCTCTTGAATAGTGGCATTTTCCATTGTTAATGTTATTGGAATTTATTATTCCTAACCAGAAAATTTGCCTGTTTCTTCTTCATTTTCTCTATAATGAAGGAAAATGGTATATTTTGAGATGAGTGCTGAATTTTTTTTTTGTTTACTAAATTTGACATTCCATTTTTGTCATTGAAAAGGGCTAGATTTGCAAGGGATAGGTTCAAAGTTGGTCATGGTCTTCTGCTCTAAACCTGTAATTCTGTTAGCTGCCAGCAGGTGCCAAGTAGGGTAAGTTTAGAATCCCTGACTGAGTGGTAAGGCTCTCTTCAGACACTGAAAATTAAGAGACTGGAAAGCAATCATGATCTTCTTATTAGTACAGTTAAGACACACCTACTTTGGTGGTTTTTGCTTTATGATATGAGCCTCCCTTCCCCCACACCCGGCCAGGATCAGCATAGCTCAGCATAGGTCACAATCCATCCATGCCTTCTCATTGTATGTGGCTGTTGTCCATGTTCTTCCATGAATTCTTCCCAGAAGATCCACCCAGTATACTGAAAGTTTCCACTTTATCTTGCTATATTATTTGAGCACTTAGTATAACATTCAGGTTGCCATGTTTATCTTTGATTCTCACCCCAAGACTGGCCTGTCCTCTTTCACAAGCACACATTTCCCAGATAATATCCCCAGTTCTTTTCTTCCACAAAGATGGTGAACTCATCACTTTGAACTCCAGCATCACAGTTCCCTATGTGCTGCATGTGGAAAACAGAAATGATGTGAAATAAAATGATCACAGGATCGTAGATACTAAGATGGAAGAAATAGGACAGAGGCAAATGGAACAAAAAGGTGAAATAGAAGGGAAAAGTCATTGCTTATAAAGCCATTAATTACAGGAATGGTGATGGGCTCAGAGTGGGGAAATCTCCCCACCCTGTAAAGGAGGCGATGACTAGATGAGAGGTAAACAGAATTCCATGAAGGAGGGGACACGATTTGGAGAGCAATGATGACCTAATTCTTAAAGTGCTTGAAATGGGAGAAGGCATCAAAGACATGGAAAAAATCTTGAACCATGTTAAACAACTACTTTGAAAGGCAGCCAGGTTGTAGGTAGAGTTGCCTCTGGGAGGAGCAGTGGCTGAATACTGACCTGGAGTCAGGAAGACCCGAGCTGATGTCTAGCTTCTGGCACTTACTGTTTCCATGACCCTGGGAAAATCAAGTCACATCAGTTTGCCTTAGTTTCCCTCATCCGTAAAACTAAATGAAATTAATAATAATGGTTTACATTGATATAGTACTAACTGTGTGTTAATTATGGTGTAATGCTTCGCATTTCATAAGGACCTTCATAAGGAGCCTGGGTTGTAGGTTGTTGTGATGATGAAGTAACACAATATTTGTAAAGTACTTTAAAACCTTAGAGAGATGCATAAATGCTAATTATTATTAATAAATCAATCAATAGACATTTATTAAGTTCCTACTGTGTACCGGACACTGTACTAAGTGCTAAGGATATAAAAAGAGGCAAAATGCAATTCTTGCCCTCCAAGAGTTTACAATTTAATGGAGAGACAACATACAACCAGAGACAAAACAAACTATAGATAGGAGAAATTGGAAATAATTAGCAGAGGGAATATACTAAAATTGTTGTTGTCGTTGAGTTACTTTTCAGACATGGTCCTCTCTCCATGACCCCATTGGGGGTTTTCTTGGTTCCAGTCCAATTTACATTTGAGAGATGAGGAAATTGAAGCCAA
Organism: Bettongia penicillata ogilbyi; assembly: GCA_023548195.1. Lineage (NCBI taxonomy): Eukaryota > Metazoa > Chordata > Mammalia > Diprotodontia > Potoroidae > Bettongia > Bettongia penicillata. Next base: position 9,792,262 of record JAJHZJ010000453.1, read on the forward strand.
CAAGCTTAAGGGACTTGACCAGGGTTAACGTCTAAGTATGTAAATGAAAGTTAGTAAATGTCTAAGACTGGATTTGAATTCAGGAAGATGTCTTCCTCGCTCCAGACCATGTACTACAGCCACTTTGCCACCCAGCTGCCCTGTGCTAAAATTAATAGGGGTTAGGAAAGATTAGTTGCAAAATGTGGGATTTTAGCTGGATCTAAATGTCAGAGATGTCAGTAGGCAGAGATAAGAAGAGAGAACATTCTAGCCATGGGGAACAACCAGACAATGTGCCCAGAGCCTAAAGATAGAGGGTCTTGTTCCTGGAACAGCCAGAAGGCCAGTGTTGATGGATAGAGAAGAGTACTAGCTTGGAGTAAAATATCAAAAGATGGGAAAGGTAGAAGGGGACTAGATTATAAAGCACTTGGAATGCTTTGAATGAATTGTGAATTTGACCCTGGAGGTGTAGGAGGCCATTGGACTTTATTGAGTAAGGGAATGACATACAGAGGAGGAGGGGGAGAGAAGATGGAGAAGGAGAGGGACAGAAGAGGGAGGAGGGAGGAGGAGGCAATCATCCTGGGGACTTGGCTGACACAAGTTAGGTCCTTCGTTTTATATGCTATATCTCTGCTATAGGCATAGCTAGGTGGCATTCAGAGGCTATCAACCTGTGCCCAAGCCTCTCCTTTATGTGCCATTGTAGTTTGCCTTGAGTTCATTGCTCTGGGGTTACCCAGTTTCTAAGTGGAACAAATAGGTTTCCCCATTCACTTACTCATTGGCTTTCTTTTCATCCCCAGTGAAGTTACTCTGGGGAAAATTACTTATAAAAACAGTCATTACTGAAATGGCAATGGGCTTAGAGTGGGGAGATTCTCCCCTGTAAGGGAGAAGATGAAGTTAAAAGTCATCTAATATGTAAATATGAAGCCAGCATGGAACAGCTTATTCCCACCTAGGAAAGGGAATGCTAAGCAATAAAGAATCATCAATTGATCTGGAGAGAATTCAGTAACTTATCCCTATTAGTACAATCAGTAGGGAATAGAAGGAAGGATAGTACTCAAGCCACATAGAGTTAAAACCAGTTTCTTTGCAGACTGTCAATCAGCCAGTTAAGGACATCTAGTTGGCACAGTGCACAGAGCACCAGGCCTGAAGTCAAGAAGATTCATCCTCCTGAGTTCAAATATGCCTTACACACTTACTCGATGTATGACCTTGGGCAAATCACTTAACTCTATGCCTCAGTAACCTTATCTGTAAAATCAGCCAGAGAAGGAAATGGCAAACTACTCTAGTGTCCTAGTGTCTTTGCCAAGAAAACCCCACATGGGGTCATGAAGGGTTGGACAAAACTGAAACAACTGAGCATCAGCAACAAATTAAGCAGTTCATATTTCTCCTCCGGGTATAAGATCTCCTCCGGGTATGAGATCGTTATTCCAGAAACCTCCCCCTTCCAACGCTTTCCTTGATATAAGCCCGTTCATGCTTTTCTTAATGTTGCATCCCTAAGCATCTACAAGTCTTCCAGAGTTTTTACTGTTCAAAAAGTCAGCAACAAATGACACTCAAAGAGGAACATAAAGAGACAGAAACTTTTGGTATATGCCCTAGTTGAGGGCCCTCTTCCATGTGGGTCTCTGAGTACCCTGGCCCTGCCATCATACTGGAACTAAGAAGTAATTCCTGTCTTCCACTTCCAATTGGAGACCACATCTTTTCTTCTTGAAAACCATCTCCAAGAGACTTGACTCCCAGACACTTCTTCTCTCCCCACTAGGTAGATACCCATAACCAGGTCAACAACTAAAGGAGAACCATGAATCATGTGTAACCAAAAGCAGACCAAGAATATTTATGTATGAAGGGTTGGGGGTGAAGTATTATTCTTGACAGATGTCATGTCATTTCATCCTTGAGGTACTCTCCTTGTCTCCGTTTTACAGAAACAGAAACTGAGGCTTGGAGAGTTAAAAGTGGTTTGCCCACGTTAAGTGCTTGAAGTGGGAGTTGAGTCTGGATTTTCCTAATCTAAGGCTGGAACTGTCCACTAAGACATGAGAGCTTCTCTACACAGCAGATTTTTAAGAGATGTTTGTCAAATTGAACTGACATTCCTATTAACAGCCATTCTGCAAAAGACACAGAAATGTTCTTCAAAAAAACATTTCTTATATTAATCCTCAGTAAAAGATAAGGTTGTAGCATGGAACCATACCTATAAGTGTGATAATAACAGCCTGTGTTTATGATGTACTTTGAGGTCTGCAAAGCACTTTGCTGGGGGAAGGCATTTATAGTTCAGCTGCAATTGCTTTCTGATCTACTAAGGGGAGAACATAGTCTTCTCGGGCAAATGGATGGTTATGGCTCCTAGGGCTCCTCTGGCACCAGCAAGAAGATCATGGGTAGAGCTTTGAACAACCCTGTAAGACTGGATCATTGAATGAATCTCTGAAGCCATAGAATACTTCTGCCTAGATTAGAGTATCTTCCAAGAGTAAGGAAGGAGTACCAGACCCTTCCATGGTGAGACATGTAACTAAGTGTTCTTCAAAATAAAAAGAGTCTCCCTTTTCAGAGAATCCAACCAGCTCTAGGGAGGAGTCTCTGATAATAAACAAGGTCTGCATTTTCTAAATGAGTGGATTTGCATTTGTCCTAACTGACTTGTGTGATCCCATCAAATAATAATGATAACAATTAAGAGTTCTATTAATATAGTGTTTATGATTTGCAAAGTACTTTGCACCATCATGATGCTACTGTTGTTTAGTCATGCCCTCCTCTTTGTGACCCTATTTAGAATTTTCTTGGCAAAGATACTGGAGTGGTTTGCCATTTCCTTCTCCAACTCACTTTACACATGAGGAAAACGAGGCAAACAAGGCTAAGGGTTGTCCAGGGTCACAAAGCTCTAAGTGGCTGAGGCTGGATTTAAACTCAGGTCTTCCTGACTTCCGGCCCAGGCTCTATCCACTGAACCACATAGCTACCCCACCATCCTAAGCTAGCAATTATATATTTTAAACAAACAAACAAAAAAAAAACAAACTAAGGTGCGTAAAGTGCTTTGCAAACGTTGTCTCAGTTGATTGTCATAACAATTCTGTGAGGTAGGTGCTATTATTTATCCCATTTTACAAATGACTGAACTGAGACGGAGACAGGCCATGCAACTAATAAATGTTGGAGGGAAGATTTATATCCAGTTCTTACTGACTCCAAATCCAGTGCTTTATCTACTATACCACAGTGCCTTACAAGGATGAAAAGAATGATTTAGTCTTTACTGCAGTGCCTGAAATCTAAAGAGGCACATAGTTCAGGTTACACTTCCCCTTCCCCGCCCCCTCCCCCCCAGTAATCCCCAGTGCATGTGTCAGGCATCCCACTTACACCCAGGTATCAGAGAAAGACTGAGGTTAATGTCTCTCTTTGGGAAGAGAAAATAAAGCTACAGATTCTTCATGACTGTTCTCCCCTTCGTTGGTCTGAGTATATCACCTGTGAGATGCATGATGACAATTAATACCACATCGGCAGCATGGTGTAGTGGGCTGAGGGGCAGCCTTGGATCAGGAAGGCCTGGGTGAGCCCAGGTCTCGCCCCTACCACAGTCTTACTGGGACAAGTTTCTTCATCTCTGAGTACTCCCAAAGAAGATGGAAAATGACAAATGAGGTGCCCATCTGTGGTGCTCCTGGGAGTTTTTTGTGCTGGTAAAAATCATATGTCTGGCCTCAGATAACTATTTGGACACAACCTATCCCAGGGGTTGTAAAGATCAGATGAGAGGCGGATGTTTCGTGCTTTGGTAAACAATAAAGCATTATGTGAATGTTGGCTAATATGGACACGGAAGGAAAAACTGAGTGTAAAGCCCTTTCATGGACATCTGGCTGTGCCATGAGGGGTCAAAGTTTTACAGATGGGGAAACAGTGTCCAGGCTGAGTGCTCTGCTCCCAGTTACACAGTTCATTGGTCAGTTTTAGGACTAATACTCAAATCTTGGTCTTCAGACATCAGGCTCTACAGTCATCCCATTACATCATGTCCTGGAAACTCTTCAGCAGGGGGTTTGTATTCCTCTGGGAAATGCCAGATTAACTCTCGGTGACCCACAAGGAGATCCATGCCATAGGAGACAAAGTACCTACAATGCATCTTTATAGCATAAGTTCCCCCTCCACCAAACTCCCCCCCACACCACACACACACACACACACACACACACACACACACACACACACGCACATCCTGCCTCCTTCATAGTAGAGGGCATCGAATTTGGATTTTTGCACCCTAAATATTTAAGTTTCAATCTAGAGATTAAAGAATGCTGGCTACATTCAAATGGAAATACCAAACTCATCACAATTCATCTTGTAATCTGCAACATCTTTGCTTGACTGTTTTAGCTGACAGAAAAACTTTCCCCTAACCAAGTTTCTATGGCTTCTGTTCAGCATGCATCACAGAGTCACCAATGGGAACCCTTCTGGATACTTGGAAGTATGACTTTAGGAGCTATTTTTAAGAAAATGGTTTCTTTTAGCACTTTGGCTTCTGCATAATCCACAATGACCTGCCATAATTTGGAATAAATGGAAAATTTTAGTAAAAAAGCAACTTTTCCATTTTCTCTCCTCCCCAAACACCCAGTATTTTCTCCCAACTGGTTGAGAAATCTTGGTCTTCGGCTGGTCCCTAATGGGAAGTTCAATAAATACTCTATCGATTGGCTGGGCTCTTACCAAACACGGTTGTTACTGTTCCAGCTCTCATTTCTGAAAAGATGATTTAAAAATGTACACAAATGGAACTGTCTGAGGCTACTTCAAGAAATGAACTCCTGAGCATGCTCCTTTCCTTTCAGAGACTGACCCTTCTTTCCCCTCAGCTCAAAAAAAAAAAATTGTGCTGTCCCCATTTTGTTTGAAAGCCTTTCCCCCAGTGAAGTATTTGTACAGTCTCCTCCTGACCACATCCTCCCATGAAGTAGAGTCCATGAATAAAAAACTGAATAACGCTTCCATATGTGAGTAAAGACTCCTAGCAGCCGACATCCACTTCCTTCAGGTGACAAGCAATCTTCTGCCAGGGCTTCACCTGACTAGTCATTTTGGGGCATGATCACAAGGGTTGGTGACTGATGAAATTATCCTGTCCAGCATCAAACACAAAGGCACTGTAAATCAGCAGCTTCTGTAGCAGCTGAGAATAGCTCATTCCTTATGCTTTTCTGGCAGCCACTTCCCCTCTCAGCTACATGAAGAAGCCTCCCCATATCATTAGGTGACCCTTTGAGATCTTTTATGCTTTCCCCCAGCCCCCACCCTCAACCGGGCTCTTTTTGAATGTAATACTCTGGCTTTCTTGAAACAGCTCCTTGTCAACATCAAGCCCTGTGACTTAAAACACAGAGTGGTGGGAGCCAGTTTTCCTTGGGATAACATGGTCAACGTGTCTGCATTAATATCCTCCTGTCTGTACTAACTCTCCACTTGACCTTGCTAGACAAGCTATTCTGTGCACTCAACTTCCACTACCTTGGGTTTCTATGGGGTTACTTACTGAATGGGGAATCGGAATAAGAATGCTAGCCATCTCTAACCTTTCCAAGGGAGTTCTGCCAAAAGAAAATAAAAAAAGAAGAAAGTCTCATGAGAAATTGATCTTGCAAATACATTCTATCCAAAGAAGGGGACAAAGAGTGTGTGATTTATAAGGAATATCTGCTCAACAGGGCTTGATTTACACAAGACCTAAAAAAAAAATGTCGAGAAACCACTCTGAAGTCACCCTGTCAAGGGAATCATATTTTAAGAGTAAAAAAATGGCCGTTTTCATTGAATAGGTAAGGAGCTTTCTAAGTATCCCATTTCCCCATCACTCGGAGGGGGATTTACACATATTGTTCTCTCCAGTGGAGATGGGAAGCTTTCCTGTGAATCCTTGAAGGCCTCATTGGGGAATGTGGCTGTTCAAAGGGTCATGATATCCTATGATTTGCACTAAGTTGTTGGTGTGTTTATTTTTTTCCTCTTCACTGAATGACAGCCTGTATCTAGAAGGACAGCTAAAAGACCATGCTCCAAAGGGGCAGTCTGCTCCCACAAGGTCTGCTTGTCACCTGAGGCTTTCCCCTACCCTCTTGTAGAACCTGCTCTGCAAGGAAGGGCATTTTAGTAGCTCTGAAAGAAAGAACTGAAGGCATTGGAACAAGCTGCATGAATGGGGTTTGTGATGGACAAAAAGATAACCTCCACTGTTTCATCTTTAGCTCTCTATTTCTAGTTAGAAAACGAACCTGTGGCATTCCTCCATATTTTTTCTCAACTCCTCCTGAACCTGTTTCTCCACTGGGTTGCTTAGAAGAAAAGTGGCTTGGCCGGGGAGTCGGAAACAGCCCATATGGGACACTGAGGTTGGGCATCACCCTGAACTTTTATTAGGTAATTCAGACAAAACGACCAATAAGTGGGATGCCAGCGGGGGGAGGGGAAGGTGGTGGGCTGCGAGGATAGCCACGGACGGCATCCGCCCCGATGGGGCTCCAGCCTCTGCGTCGTCTTCCCCTTTGTCCACGGCTCTTTTTGCGTTCCTTGGCGGCAGCGCTCCTTCCTTCCGCGGCTGCTCTTTAATTATCCTGCACTTTGTTCTGGGAAGGTACGGATTGGCTCCGGGCCAACGTTGGCTGGGATTCGTCTCGTCACTACAGTGTCTAACAGCACTCACAGAACAATATCCCAATTAGGACTTTAAGTGTTGGAAACATGATATGGCAGCGCGGCTTTCTCCGATGCTGAGCCACAGAACTTGCAAAATACAGGCCGGGGAGCAACCACAGCCCTGGAATGAATGAGCTGGCCGAGCGGCTCCAGATGCAACAAGCCATTGGAATCTCTCCTTCCTCCCTCCTCCCTCCCTTCCTCCTTTCCTTCCTCCCTCCCTCCCTCCCTTTTCTTCCTTCCTTCCTTCCTTCCTTCCTTCCTTCCTTCCTTCCTTCCTTCCTTCCTTCCTTCCTTCCTTCCTTCCTTCCTTCCTTCCTTCCTTCTTTCCTTGTCTTTTTTTCTTCCTTGTCTTTTTTCTTCCTTGTCTTTTCTTTCCTTCATTCTATTTCTTTCTTTCCTTTCCTTCCTTCCTTCTATCCTGCTTTCCTTCCTTTATTTATTTCTCCCTTTTCTCTCTTTCTCCTTCCTTCCTTTCCTTTCTTTCTCTTTTTTCATTTCTTCCTCTTCCTTTCCTTTTCCCGTTTTCTTTATTTCTTCCTTCTTTTTTCCTTTTCTCTCTTTCCTTGTTTCTTTTTCTCTTCCTCCTTTGTTTTTCTATCTTTGTTTTTCTTATTTCCTTTCTTCTTTCCCTCCTTTCCTTTCCTTTGTTTCTTCTTTCTTCCCTTGTTTCTCCTTCCTTTTTTCTTTCTCCTTCCTTTCCCTTTTGCTTGTAATTTTGCTTATCTCTTTTAAAAAGTCCTGAGTAAGAATGATTGGGAGGTCATTTTCCCACTGCAGCCTTTTTCTTCTGAAAAGTGCTCTGTCCTTTGGATAACAAAGGGATCTATTTCTCCCCTAAATACATAGCATGTTTTGTTATCTAACTAAAGGTTTCTGAGTAATTGATGAGAAAGCCTCTCTCTCTCTTTCTCTTTCTCCTACTTAAATGGCTCTTTGGGTTAATTCTCTAGCCCAAGAGAAGTCAAGAGCAAAGGTGTTTGGGGAATGTTATATGACAGCAATGGTGAGAAAATGAAATGAGCACAGAAATGAGCTTTTTTCTTCTTCCATTTTGCTCCAGAGGTGATTGTGTAAAATGCTCAGCTTGAGTTAAAGTGATTAAAGAGAGGAGCCTTTGATTTCTATCCCACAATGCTTTGTGAAGTCAGGCCATCTGTCTGGTCCTCATCACTATTTGGTCTAGAAATATTAAAATGATGGGATTGAATTCAATTTAAGAACTAAGCATTTATGAAGTATCTACTGTATGCCAAGCCCTGTTCTTGGTTCTGGGGATTCAAAGACAGAGGAAGAGACAGAGATCTAGAGGTAGAAGGGACCTTGGAGACCACTGAACCCAAACTTTCACATAAGCAACTGAGGCTCAGGGATTTTAAAAAACTTGCCCAAGGTTGTGGGTAAATATCAACATCTGAGCTTTGGACTCAATTCTTCTGCCTCAAAAACCAACATTCTTTCCAGTGTGCTCCTCTGCCTCCTAAATAAAGTACCATATTTGGGGAAACCACTATTGACAGTATGGTGGGATGAAGGAAAGGTGGGGGGTATATCGAGGCAGGTGGAATGGGGCAAAATTCATCATTAAAATTACAAGACCATAGGTTTGAACACTGGTGATCAGATCTCATCCAGCCACCTCACTTTACAGATGATAAAACTGAGGCCTAGAAAGGGAAAGTGTTGTTCAAGATCATCTAGCAGAGAGAATAGCACAACCAAGTCAGGTGATATTGGTGATGCTATAACGTACTCCTGAACTCTTGCTTCCTCATCTTCTCTGTTTGTCCTTCAAAATAAGACTAAGGGAGTCTTCTAGGTCTGACATCATCCCCTGGCTTTAGAAATGATGGAGACTAATAGCCTACTTGAGACTGGATAAACAGGGCAAAGAGATAAGAAAAGAAGGGAATAAAATCTTTATTCAAGGGCCAAGTTAATAATCCTTGGATGCCTATAGCCCTTGTTTGTCCTGAGAACAGACACTCTATAGGCCAGAGGATGTTAGGCTTTGCAAATATCTTTCTTCTTTTTTTCAGAGATCCATTTTTGGGGAAAATATAGTTGAAGACTATAATGATTTTGAGGGGGTTCTCATCAATGAGCCAAACTGGATGAGAGTCCAGCTTTCATTTGCTTCACCCCTTTTTTCACAGCCCTCTGAGTCCAAACTGGTAACTTTCACTCAACCAAATATAATCCAATCCAGTCTAGTGCAGTTCAACCCAATCGATTCCAATTTTATCCATATCCGTCCAATCCAGTCTTAGCTAATCAAATCTAATACAATCCAGTTCAACGCAATGTAATTGATTCCAGTCCACTCCACAAAACCCAGTCCCCTCCAATCCAGTTTGGTCTATTCCAGTCCAGGTGAAGTGAATTCCATACAGCCCAATCCAGTTCAATCTAGGTTGGCAAGTATTTCTTCTTTCCTTAAGTTCTCTTCCTTTCGGGGTAACCTCAGCTGCCAAGGATCAACCCAACCCCCAATTAAACTCATTGCAAGGGACATAGTAGTCCAGAAGAGTTTAGTTTTAACCATCAAGTTTGGCAAGTTTTCCCTCTCCCAGGATGGATTGAAGGATAGTGACAGAGAAGTATAATATTTGCATTGTGGAATACATCTCATCCAGAGCACTGCTGAATTGTGGGGCTTTTATTCATTATTTATTGGCTCTGAACTTGGAGATTCAATCTGGCAGAGACAATAATCTTGTGAAGGAGAGACTGACTCTCTATCTGACAAAGCTCTAGGCACAACCCATACCAAGGAAAAATATTCTGTTGTACTTGAGTGAGATTGTAAGAAATGTGCTTTAAATGATTGGAAAATCAATTATTACCACGTACTTAAATACTGAGAGCAAGTCATGCAGAATAAAGAAGTTGACTTCTGTTTCACAGTAACCTGAGTTATCTTGGTATTATAAATTGAATGCTGGACTTGGAGTCAGGAAGGTGAGTTTAGAGCCTTCCAGTAGAAAGTAATCTCCTTGAGGGAGAAGCCATTTTTTAGGTTTTGTCTTTGTATCACTAGCACCTAGCACAGGGTCTGCAAAGTTGGATACTTTAACAAACTTTTTTTGGAATTGAATTTGATCTTTGATGCTTACATTGGGAAAATGACCCTAGCTAAGTCACTTACTCAGTGGGTTACAGGAAATTCCCTAGAACTTACTTACTTGGGCACAGATGGTTTGTTATCTGCCTTAGTAGAGGGGATTCCCACACTAGGAATTCTCTAAATAAATCACAGATCCTTTGCCATATTCATATAATCAGATATAAAGCTTGAAGCTAGCATAGGTTATGGATAAACAGATTTCTGGAGACTGACATCCAAGACTTTTGGCTGTTTCAGAATTTGTCAGTTCATGAAAGTGGACAATATTTGAACAACTTTTTAGCAACATCAATCAAAGAGGTGGTTATTCTTAAGAAAAGATATTAAACCCATAGATTAATCTTTTGTTTCACGTTTTCACAGGATTTCACAGTTGGCAGGAACTTCAGCAAGTCCAACCCACATCTCCAAAGAAACCTCCCTTCAACACACTAGATAAGTAATCATATAGCCTTTATAGAAAACTTTAAATAAGAAGGACTCCATCATTTCCCAAAGCACTCCTTTCCACTTCTGTATAGCTCGGTTAAGAAAATTTTCCTGACATAGATCTGCCTCTTTGCTACTCTCTGAAATTCTTGACAATAGCTTTCAAGTCCTCTGATGGATCTTTCCTTTTCCAGGCTAAACATTCCCATTTACTTCAAGCAATCCACTTATGGTATGATTAAAATGCCCTTCATTATTCCATGTACTCTCCTTTGCACACTCTCTAGACCATCAGTATCCTTCCAAAAATGTGGTGCACAGAATTCAACACAATCCTCCAAAATTAGTGCAAACTAAACAAAGCATGGTACAGCCACCACCTCCTCATTCCTGGAAGCTCTCCTCCTAATCTAACTCAAGGATGCATTCAGGGTTTTGGCTACCATGCAAGTATTGCTTCATATTGAGCTTGCAATCTGCTAAAATCTTCAATTCTTTTTCAGATAAACTACCATCTAATCATGTTTCTCCCATCTTTTAGCTGCAAGGTTGATTTATTGAACCTAAGTGTAATACTTTACATTTATTCCAATGAAATATCATTTATGAGATTTTGCCAATATTCTAGCCTCCCAATTTATTTATTTGTAGAATGACTATCAATACTGACATATTCCAAGTCTTCCAATAGTCTGTCAATTCATTAGTGACTAATAGACAAGAGTCATATTTAGGGGACTCAATATTCAATTAATGTTTCTTATTTATTAATAGTTATGAGCTGTGAGCTCTCCCACCCAGCATGCCCTCGCCTCCCTGCTTCCTCCAGGGGTGGCACCACCTCCTCTCTCTCTTAAGGGTATAACCTGCCACTTCAAAGTTCACAATGGATGATGATGTTGCTGCTCTCGTTGTTGACAATGACTCTGGAATGTGCAAATCTGGCTTTGCCGGAGATGATGCCCCTTGGGCTGTCTTCCCCTCCATTGTTGGGCACCCCAGACATCAGGGTATGATGGTGGGTATGGGCCAGAAAGACAGTTATGTGGGGGATGAGGCCCAGAGCAAGAGAGGTATTCTGACCCTGAAGTATCTCATCAAACATGATATTGTCACCAACTGGGATGACATGGAGAAGATCAGGCATCACACTTTCTACAATGAGCTCCGTGTGGCCCCTGAAGAATACCCTGTGCTGCTCACAGAAGCCCCCCTGAACCCCAAAGTCAACAGAGAAAAGATGATTCAGATTATGTTTGAAATCTTCAACACCCCAGCCATGTACATTGCCATCCAGGCTGTGCTGTCCTTGTATGCCTCTGGTCGTACCACTGGTATTGTGATGGACTCCAGGGATGGAGTGACCCATACTGTGCCAATCTATGAAGGTTATGCTCTTCCCCATGTCATCCTCTGCCTTGATCTGGCTGGCCATGATCTGATGGACTACCTCATGAAGATGGTGACCGAGAGAGGGTACAGTTTCACTACCACAGCTGAGAGGGAAATTGTGCATGACATCAAGAAGAAGCTGTGCTATATTGCCCTAAACTTTGAGCAGGAGATGGCTACTGCTGCATCTAACTCCTCTCTGGAAAAGAGCTACGAGCTCCCTGATGGTCAGGTTATCACTATTGGCAACGAGAGGTTCTGGTGCCCAGAAGCTCTCTTCCAGCCATCTTTCTTAGATATGGAGTCCTATGGATTCATGAAACTACCTTCAACTCAATCATGAAGTGTGATGTTGACATCCGTAAGGATTTGTATGCCAATACCATATTGCCTGGTGGTACCACCATGTAGCCAGGCATTGCCGACAGGATGCAGAAGGAGATTACAGTCCTAGCTCCCAGCACAATGAAAATCAAGATCATTGCCCCACCTGAGCACAAATACTGTCTGGATTGGAGGCTCCATCCTGGTGCCTTTTTCCACCTTCCAGCAGATGTGGATCAGCTCACAGGAGCATGATGGATCTGGGTCCTCCACTGTCCATCACAAATGCTTCTAAATGGACTGTGTGTTTTTTTGACTTTTTTTTTGTCAAAAGGGTGTGACATGAGAATTGTCCAAAAAAAGAGATGAGATTGGCATGGCTTTATTTGGGTTTTTTTTGGTTATTTTTGTTGTTTTGGTTTTTTTGACGCTTGACTCAGGACTTAAAAACCAGAACGGTGAAGGTGATGAGCAGTCTAAGTATGTTGGAGGCAAACATCCCCAGAGTTCTACAGTGCATCTTCAGGACTCTTCATTGTACATTTGTGGTTTTTTTTTAATAGTCATTCCAAATATTGTGTAATGTATTGTTACAGAGTAATGAGCTCCATAAAAGGAGCTAAGTAACAAAGCCAGATGGGGAGGGGAGACGGGAGAAGGTACTAGTAATGCTTTACATGTAAATTAATGTAATCCTTTAAAAGAAAACTTTTTGTATCTTCCGTCTTAATATTTGTTCCTTTTTTAATTGTCAGCCATATTGAATGGCCCCCTAAATTCCCTCCCTGCCCCCAACATGGATGTGAATGAAGACTTCACAGTCTCCTTGCGAGTTTTATGAGATTGGTGCCAATACTTGGAGGAGGGGAAGAACTTTACCTGTACACTGACTTAAGACCAGTTCAAATAAAAGTGCACATGTTAAAGAAAAAAAAAATAGCAGTAGTCATTAAATAGTGGAACTTATTGTGTACCCTGCTTCTTTTTGTCACTCTGCTATCATCACTACAAAAGCTTCAGAGGCGGCAGATATCTGAGGGCTATTTTCTATTTTGCATATCAAGTGTGCAAGTGACAAATAATTCATTGTCTAATGGCCAACGTAGGCTCTACTCAATGATAACACAATTGATGTTTCTTCTTCATTAATTTTCACCTAAATCCTGCCCAGCACCATTCCCTCCTGATTATTCAGTTTGCTTATGTTGTAATATCTTCATAAGACATAATGATATGCTGGTATATCTACCTTTTTGTCTGTTCCATTCTGTATGGATGAGCCATGTCCAAGAATCACAGAATCTGAGGGTTGGAAAGGATTTCAGTAGGTCTCTAGTCAACCCATACACAAAAAGAATTCCCACTATAAGATATTCAAAAAAATGGTTGTACAATCTCTGCCTGGAGACCTCCAAGGAGGGCAAACACACCACCACTCTGGCAAGTCCATTTCACTTTTGGACAGTTCTCATCGGGAGGAGAGTCTTCCTGGCACCCATCTTATGCTGGCACACTTGGCTCCTAGAACAAATAGAACCCCTCCGCAAGACAAATACTTGAAGACAGCCATGGTGTCAGTCCCTACCCCACCTCTAAGTTTCTTCATGGTAAACATATTTAGTTCCTTCAAGTGATTCCCACTGTGACACGTATGTAGGACCCTTCCCCATTCTGATTATTTTCCTTTGGACACTCTCCAGCTTTATTGATGTCTTTCTTGTACTGTAGTACCTAGAACTCCATTTATCAAATAAAAGGGCTTTCAGTTCTCCTCTCCATCCTTATCTTCCCCTTAGAGATTCAACACAACTCCAGTTCAATTCTGTGAAGATTTATTAGAGGCTAATGCAGGTTCAAAAAGGAAAAAAATAAAGCCCAGTCCCTGCCTTCAAGGAACTTCCAATCTGATGATGATAATAAGCCGGGTGTGACTAAGTGCTATACAAGGCAGAGCACATGGTGATAAAGGAAAACTCATGAATAACTATGGTAACTTCATTGTATAGTGTATCAACATGTGGCCTTGCATTCAGGAAGTCTGGATTAATCCTCACTTCAAACACTTACTCGGATACTTGCATTGGATAGTATTGGCCTGGGAATCAGGAGGACCTGAATTCCAATGCTATCTCATACACTTACTAACTGTGGGACCCTGACCAAGTCATGTAATCTCTTTTCACCTCAGTTTCCTCATCTGTAAAACAGAGACAATACTACTGCCAACATCATAGGACTACTGTGAAGACTCATTGCAAACCATAGAACATTACATATATGTTGGCTCTCATTATTAGCCTCTGTACGATTAGCTATTACTCTCTATTTTTATGAACTACTACTACTACCGGCTGTGGGACCCTGGATACAGGGACAGGGCAAATCACTTTCCCTCAGAGCTTCAGTTTGCTCATTTGCAAAATAACTGGGATGAATTCAATGACCTCTCAGGTCCCTTTCAGCTCTAAATCTCTGATCCTGATTTCATCCTAAGAAATAGCTTCACGATGCTGACTTTACTCTTGGCAGACAGTACTATTCTTTATAATACTTATCCTTTCCAATATAATTCCTTTCCCCATTCCCGTAAAAAAATTTTATTTGGAGACAACACTTTTGCTCTCTTCATCCTCTGGGTTTCAGGAACTCTAACTTTATCTAATTCGATTTTCAGAGCTACACCCTTGAAAAGTTACTGAATTTCAATATAACTCAATAAGAATTTATCCTATGCTGGCCACCATACTTAGTTCTGGGGAGACAAAAACCAATATTTTAAAAGTCCCTGACCTCAAGATGTTTACATTCTACTGGAGGGTGTGATAAAAATAATAAAATATTTCCATTTCAAAAGACATTTGAAAAGAAGTTGCAGTTACATGGGAGGAGAAGAGAAATGGATACTCATTGGAGCCTTCCCAGCCATTAAGTTATCTCTCTTTTCATGAAGTCTGATAGCTTACATTGGGCTAAGTTTTCATTTTATCTTTACTAGCCCTCCCTAGGCCAGAAAACCCGATGAGGAGGTAAAAAAATTATCTGTGTACTATAATAAATGGATTTCTGCCAATGACAGGTCATGCTACAGAAAAAAAAAAATCCTGTGATGACCCTGTTTCCTCTCTGCTCATTTATCTCTTCCCAGTGTCCACTGATAGATTCCTGCTGCATGATTTATTGCAGAAAAACTCTACCTAGAAATGGGCTTTTGATAAAATTGTTCAAGGATTCCTGGACGATAAATCCTAATCTTAACATGCAATGCTGCAAGGTGTTTCACCTTTCTTATGCTATAAATAAAATATGCCAAACGGAATCATAAATCCATACATTTAAGCACTCTCACTGTAGTTTCGGAAATAAAGTTACAGTGTGGTAGTCTGATGTTAATAGCAGCCATGAGGCTGGTGAAATTGATGGCAATATCTGTATATTTGCCAGCCAAATTTCTAGTGAACTGCTATCCTTTGATGAAATTCTCTGGCTTGGCTCAGCAGGGATCAGGGCAGGAACAAGTACATCTAAAGGAAAACATTCCCCTGGTTGGCTCAAAGCAAGAGAGATGCTCCTGACCCTGGGGTAGGGTGGGTGGGTGGGCAACTTGTTTGAGGAGATGGTAGAGGTTTTGAGCTCCTGCTAAGACCTTGCATGGTGATTGATCGCAGGCAGGAGAGAGGCAGGAGATCATATCAGTCATTTTCCTGTGACCCCACCAGGATGCACTGGGACCTAGCAAATGGGTCTCCCCACTGATGCCTCTGCCTGTGAACTCAGGTCTGAACCGCCTATCCAAAATTCTAAGACTATCAGATGCACACTACTGTTTAGTGAGGATGTAGGGCCATCTCCAACATGCCAGAAAGGCCTCTAGATTGATTTTAATTACCAGGGGTTTTATGGCTCACAGGCATGTTACAAGCACCAATCTATTCACGCAGTCAGAGGGAGCCAGAATCTTAATCTAGCCCATAAGAGATGCACTAATGACATCCATGCCATTGAAGAGGCCAGGCAGAGAGGCTACAAGGTTCTGGATTCCAGAAGATGAGAGTGGAGTCAGGGAGATAGGAAAGGATGATGCTTTTTGGAGGCACAATAATTTAACTCTGTTTATGTGC
Source organism: Bettongia penicillata ogilbyi (assembly GCA_023548195.1). NCBI lineage: Eukaryota > Metazoa > Chordata > Mammalia > Diprotodontia > Potoroidae > Bettongia > Bettongia penicillata. The sequence continues at coordinate 9,808,384 of JAJHZJ010000453.1, forward strand.
CTGTGTGTATGTGTGATAAAGGAGGCAGGGCAGAAATTATTCAGAGAAGCATGTGGATGCTAAGTCCAGAAAGGACCAAAAGGCCTGAGTGGAAATAAAACTAGCAGAAGGAGAGCTATTCCTGTCCTGGGGTGTCTGACATCTGGAGAAGGAGGCTCCCATTCAAGAGTACAGATCTCCTCCCCATGTTCAGGGTTGTGCCTCAAGGTCCAGAAGGACAAGGATAAAAATGTGTACTGAAGCTAGAGTAGTCTGTTGGGTCTGTGAAGAGTTTTAAATGCCAAACAGACATGTTTATATTTGCTTCCAGAGACAAGACAATAGGAACGCTGGAGTTGATTGAGTATGGGAATCACATTGACAGGTCTGCACTTAGCAAAAATTGCTTTGGCAGCAAGGGCCTCAATGAAGGTCTAGTCAAACTTTTTATCTGAAGAAGGCAGCTGAGATTTAGGGAGAGGAAGGGGCTTAGGATCATAGAGTATCACAGTTGGGAAGAATCTGATATCAAAAATGCACCAATGTGCCCAGTTTCCCACCAGCCCTCTGGCATTGATTGGTGCCAACTTTTGTCATCGTTGCTGGAAAAGACCTTGGAGATCATGAAGTCTAACCCACTCATGTTACTATAGACCAAGGGGAAGAGACTAACAGGGATCATCCGTTGACAGAGAGAAAAGGGACTTTAAGCTGGGCCAACTTTTCACTGGCTGCATGAGGAAACTAAGGTTCTTAGCTGGTGGTAAGAATTCACCCAAGTGTTAAGTGTCTGAGCCTAGATTTGGAGAAAGGGGGGTTAAAACAAACAGTAAGTAACCAGTGCAAACATATGAGAATACATAATCTAAGGGAAAGTAGTCCCTATGAAAATTAAAATGTATCAGTTCACTTGGGTTCAACTTGGTTTCAGAGATGTCAGAGAGATCTTTATGGATGGTCAAAGGCCATACCATTAGGGTTGAGACTAAGGGAAAGAGAAAAACTACATTTTAGGACAAGGCCTTTTCATAAGGATGGTATGTTGGGGGTCATAGGATCAAAGAGCTAGAGCTGGAGCCAACAGTTACATTTTACAGAAGAGGAGCATGAGACCCAGGGTGGTCAGAAGATTTTTTCTGATGTCACACTGATACCAAGTGAACAAGCTGTGATTTGAACCAAGGTTCTTTGACTCCAAATTCCTTAGATGTCCCCTATACCACTACATCATTCTGCCTTCCCTTAACAATCTCTTTTTGTTGCCTTTTCTCTGGGATCCTTGGCTGGAAGCAGGGCATTATTTCAACACTGAACAAAGCACAGGACAGGGGTGTGTTCTAGCTTATAGCATGCCTCTGAGGAGCCATTAGGAATTTCTCGATCAATATTGTCCAGTTTGAATCATGAAGACTGTGATTACTGAGCCTAATTTCTGTGGTCTGAAGATGATCTATGCTAGTGAGAGCCTAGTATGACTGATAGAGTGCTGGACTTGGAGTTGGGAACACCTGTGTTAGATGTGTGGCCTGGGGCCAGTCTTTTAACTTCCCTGTGCCTCATTTTTCTTCTCTGAAAAATGGGGATAACAATGCCTGCATTGTTATATTAGCATCCTAAGGCATGACAGGGTGATCTAGTCTACTTTGAGCAGAAATATTCTCTACCATGCCAACACAGAACTGTCATTCAGCCTTCACTTGGAGGCCACAAGGATCTACCTCAAAGGATTTTAAAGAAAAGTCTAAGAATATCTTTGGTTTCTTATGCCATAGATCTATTTCCTAGATATATTTTCCCTCCTTAGTTGAGCCCTTTTTTGGCATAAAAGTTAAGTAGAACCAGTTGACAGAGAGACTGAATCTGTCATTATACTCAACGTTTGATGCCTGCTGAACAGTTGATCTTTGGCAGTCCAAGAACACCTAGACTGAAGGATAAGTCATATGCAGTGAGCCAAATCACTGACTCAATCCTCGTAAAAATTCCACACTTTGAACAGCATCTTCCTCACAGTCCTAAGGCAGGGAGCATATGAATCATCATTCCCCTCTGAGAGACTGAAGCCTGTGAAAACTGAGTGACCAGCCCTCCCAGAATCATAGCCAATAAGCCTCAGGGAGGATCTGTATTCAGGTCCTCCTTCTCCAGGTTCAACATTCTATCTAACCATTGCTCCATGTTTCCCCTGGTGGCTGCATAGGAAGCCCTTAGCCATTCATGCCCTTGTTGGCTTCTCTTTACTCGAATCATCTTGTTCCAGTAGGGTGCCAAGGAACCATGTTGAGATCTAGCTATAGCCAAACCCTCTGGACTCAGAAATGTCCATCCCTGGGGCATCTGATGAGTAATTAGGCATTTTAGGCTCCACATAAGACACAACTCGTAACAGCAAAGCCAAAGGAAACAGCATCTGGGCTAGACAGAGTATATGCCATGCCGTTTCCATAGTCAACCTCTCATGAAGAGGAAATATATGAATTCCACTATAAGCCATCTGAGATGTCTGCTCAGCTTGGATGTAAATATCCTGAGATGCCTTCTGATGCTAAAATAATAATACAAGCATAATAACCCACATTCTCCACATCATTGATCATAGGTTATCGATGAGGATAAGGAGAGTTCCTAGTCTGATTATTTTAAGGGCTACAAATTACCTTTTTCTGTCAGAATGATCTTGTGTTGACCTAGTGATCTGATCACTGGGCTTACATAACAAAAAGTTTAAGAACAGAGAAAAGGCCCTATAAATGCTAAAATATTTATAGCAAACATTGTGTTAGCAAAAACAAACAAAACCCTTGGAAACAAAGTGGGTGTCAATTTATTAGTCAATGACTGCATAAATTGTGGTATATAAGTAGAGTAAAATATTAAGAAGTGATGAATATGAGGAAATCCTTAAGAATGTAAAAATTTAAGAGAATGTTTGAATAAAGGTAATCAAAATATGCAATACAAATAAAATCATATAAAAATGGCATAAAAGTCCCCTAAATTTAGATGAAAAGTAGCAGCTAATACTAGTTCTCAAGGGCAGATGGGAAAATGTTCCCATTCTCTTGATAGAAAGATAGGGAACAATGGTGCTTAATACTGAATTTTCCACAGAAGCTATCATTAGTTTCAAATGAGAATTTCCATCATCTCACCTTCCCAGATAATGCAGGAATGTAATTTTATTAGTACACTCCTAGCTTTTAATTCTTGAATTTTCTATGAGGAAATCCAACCTCCATGAAGTGTTCCATGGAGAATTGCCGAATTCCTAAAGTAACAGAAAAACAGAGGCTTCATAAATATTAAATTGCCATCCCAGCTACAAATTGGCTGGTTTTCCATAAATATATAAATTCAGTGCCAGCTTCTTCTTCATCTCTGAAAATTCAATAATTGCCAGGCAAAATGAGATGTTAAAATTAGAAAATGGGTACCTGTATGTGATGAATGGTTTTAAAAAAATATAGGAAATGAAAGAGTTCTACCTATTATCCCTTTCAGAAACTTGGCTTAGAATGCTAAAAAACTCACAGAAGTACAACTTAGCCAAAGAAAATGTTTTTTAATCTAAGAAAATATTAATTTCTAAGGAAGAAATCTGTTGTCTTTCATACCTGCCTATAAAGAATTCAATATCCTGGAGTTTTTGTGTTGCCCTCCTACATTCTACTGGACACAAAAATGGGGCAAATTACAAAAGAAAAATAGGAAGTAAAGGATAAAGAGAAGGAAAGAGAAAGGGAAGAGAAGAAAAAGGAAGGGAAAAGAAGGAAGGAAGGAAGGAAGGAAGAAAGGAAGGGAGGAAGGAAGGGAGGAAGGAGAAAAAACAAAGGAAGAAAGAAAGACAAAAGAAGAAAAAGGAAGGATGGAAGGAAGGAAGAAAGAAAGAAGGAAGGAAGGAGAAAGAAGGGGAGAGAAAGGATGAAAAGGGAAGGGAAAGGATGGAAAGGGAAGTGCAGTTAAGGGAAGGAGGTTTTCCTAATATATAGTTCAAATTCTAAGACTGAGATAATGTATAGTTGAAAAAATACTCTGCATCTGGAATCTGGATCCCTACCTGCTGCATGACTGAGCTAACTTTTATAAGAAAGCCAAAAAGCTTGTGGCATGAAGAAAAAGCTCTGGGTAGTTCATAAGCTTGACAGTTTGGGTCCCAGTGGCTAGACTTCAATGAAATACAGGAGAGAAAAATATATCAAACAGATAACATTGTGAATTTGATAGAAAGGTACATCCAAGAAGTAACAACAAGTGCAGATTAAGAAGAATCCAGTCAGATAGAGAGGAGAGTGTGTTGTCGTCGCCAGTACATTAGTTGAGATGGCACAGCAGGGAATGGTTCTTGAGACAGAAAATAATCAAATAGAAGCAAATAAATGTGCAACCAACATAAACAAATGCTATCCTGTTGCAACTAGGCAGCTAACTGGCTCAGTGGATAGAATACTGAGTCTGGAGTTGGGAAGACTCATCTTCTTGAGTCCAAATTCAGTATCAGACACTTAGACTTGCGTGATCTAGGCAAGTCGCTTAAACCTGTTTGCCTCAGTTTCTTCCTCTGTAAAATGAGCTGAAGAGGGAAATGTCAAACTATTCCAGTATCTTTGCCATGAAAACCCCAAGTAGGATCACAAAAAGTCAGACATAACTGACCAAACAAGTAAATAGAAACAAATTCTATTGCAGCAAAGCATAATAAATTAGAGCTAGGAGGAGCTGTATTTGAATACTGCCTCATCCTCATCTGTAAAATGGTCAGGAGACTTTCATTACCTACCTGCTCCCTCAGGGCCACTATGAGTAAAGTGGCTCTGTAAACCTTAAAGCTCTTTAGAAATGTTATTCATTATTACTTGACAGTATGTTAAACTATGCAGTCTTGACCTGTCAAAGCTAAACACAAAATTTATATGTAAGAAATTTGTCCTGAGATTTAATTCCCAAATATCTAAGCCTAAAATACCACAGCTACCCAAGGAAACTAAAGAAATATTGTGACCTACTTTGTCCTTAACAAATTTCCTGCAGGGAATCAAACCATTCATTTCTAGAATGCCTGCAGATAAAGAGACCTGTATCTCTCATCTAATCTTGCTGTTTTGAGACTTCTCACTTCTATTAATTTTTGAGAATATAATCTTTGTATCTAAAATGTGTAATGGTTGACACAAATATACTTATATATTGCACACATGAGTTTTCCTCCAAGACGTAAGTAATGAAATCATGTGAATGTAGCTTTTAAAAGAAGAAATGCTATTAGCAACAATGTGAAAAATTTTCTAAAGCACTAATTATAAAATAAATGCAAATTTAAAGAAGTTTGTGGTTTAAATTCAGTCTTACATTCACCAAAGTGACAAACACAAAAAAATGAAGTGGTCAGTGATGGAGAGGATGTAAGAAGAAAGATAAACGGACATACCATTACTGAAGCAGCTGTGATTTTTTTCTAACCATTCTGGAAAACAATTTAGAATATGTGAGAAAAGTTCAGCTGTTTTCATCCTTTGAACCAGCAATCCTCCAAATGAATGTATCCAAAAGAGGTCAAGATAGAAAGGTACTATAACTCCAAAAATATTCAGATCGGTTCTTAATTCTGTTTCTTTAAAAAAAAAAGACCTCAAACAAAATGGGTGTCCATCGATTGGAAAATAACAAATTGCAACATATGAATATAATTGTATACTATTGCAATATGAAGAACATTGAATATAAGGAATTCAGAGAACATGGGAAGACTTGTACAAAATAGTACAGAATAGAAAAAGAAGATTCAAGAGGACAGTATACATAATGACTAAAACAATGTAAATGTAAAAATTCAGAAAGTATATCAAATACAATTATCAATATTGGTTTCAGATAATACACTGGAATACACTGAATTTTGGTGGAGAAATGATGGATTATGAATGTAGAATATTACATTTTCCCTTTTTAATGACCGCTATATCATCATTTTGTTTTGTTTAACTGATGTGTGTGTGTGTGTGTGTGTAGGGGAGTTATACAAAATAGTACTGTTTGTGGTGGTTTTCAGGAAGTGGCTGTGATATAAAAACCAAAATACTTTTGAAAGACTCCCCTTATTCTATGTCCCCAACTCAACACTCATAGTTTTTCAACTTGGGTCCTATGTTATTAGTGGTAAGGACAACCTCAATGTTTCATGGAATATCTCATGTACATTCACTCTTTAAATTACAGCACAGAAGCCCCCAACAGTTTATTTCCCATTAATAATTAGGAAAGAAACACAATTAACTTAATGCAATGATCAACTAAAAAGATATAATAATAATGATAGCTTCAAAATATTTTTCTCCCAAATCTGGGTTACATTAATCCCACAAAAGCCACATGGAAGAAGTGGGCACAGATTTATAATACAGTGGTGGTGATACATATATGTAACATGAATGCCTGAAGTTCTGCACTCCTCTAAAATCAGCAGGTTTCCCAGTCATTTCTCCATTTCACCTTTCTATAGACAGAGCTAATGCTCTCTTGCATACATTGTTTTCTCTTCTTTGCTCCCAGAAGCCCCTCTTCTCTAAACTGTTCTGGAGCTTAAGTTAATTACTGTCTATGGCTGTGTCTATCTGAGGAGTGTATCTCCCTCAGCTGTGTTTTACACTCTCTGGAACTGAGTCTTAAACTGTTAGGTGGACTATGGACCATTTCTTTTTGAAGCAATAGCTCTACTGCCAGACTCCATGGTCATTTGGAGTGCTCCTCCCCTCCAAGAGCTGAAGAGCTGAATTCTTCCTTTGTCTGCTCTCTCTGGCACCTTCAACTCACTTGAACTGCTGAACTCTTGAACTGCTTCCAGAACCTAGCCATGTAAAGTTCTGTAATGGAGCGCCCACCCCCCTTTTTGCTCACTCAACAGCACTGCTCCCTTTTGGCACATTCAAAGAGATCTAGTACCTCATCAACTGGGATCACACCCTGTGATTACCTTAATTGAGTTGGGAGTTGGAGGAAGTGAGACCAAATCTTTTCCCCCTTACACATTAATAAAAGAAAAAAGATGTTAACTGTGGCACTATCTTTGTATTACCTAAGTCCTTGGCTTCTCCATATATTGTAGATGAATTTTGGGTATTTTTCTATACTAAAATTCTAACGAGAATTTTTGATGATGATGATGGTGGTAGTGGTGATGACGGTGATAAAGACAATGGCTTCTCATATTCATACAGACAACCTTTTGTAAAGCAATCTCTTCATAAAATAACCTTTTATAGTAGATAATGTAAGTTCTTTGGGGGGGTTCTTTCCCATTTTTTTTAATGTGAATACCTTTACTCTGAGATTGCTTCCTATTTCCCATGTACATATCTTGTTTATACATAGTTGTCTGCACGTTGTCTCCCAACACTAGACTGTGAGGCAAGGGTCACATTTTTTATTTCCTTTGCACCCCCAAAGCTTAGAACAATTTCTGACACACAATTAGTGCTTAATACATTTTAACTTACTTATTAGCCATACAGAAAATTCTTAAGATGCTAAAGTAAGCATTTGCAAAAATGCCACGTGGAAATTTTTGTGAGCCACAGGCAACACAGATATTGGAGTAAGAACTTGTTCATAAATAATTATGGAGAATTTTCTCATAAAATAGAAAAGTAAAAAAAAATTGAGAAAATGATTTGAGCACAGAAGTTTGTATATAGTCTAGCTAAGCCAGATCATTCTGAGAGCATTTGCTGATGAAATTGAAAGAGGCTACTAAACAGAAATGCCACGGAACACATCTGGAATCCTTTTAGTATCCTGTTCCCATTGGCAACAGTAGTAGTGATGCCATATCTATACTTTACAATCTCAGCACCTGACAGACCACATACCATGACAGGAAGTGTATCCATGGTCCCTAAGATAATAAGAGTCAGAACTGGTGATAAAGAGAAGAAAGCTAAGCTTAAGCAAACCCAACATTAAAGGTAATGACAACCACATGGTATTTGTGTGAGAGAAGTGCTTCGTGCATAGTAAGTACTTAACACATCCTAGTTAACTGACTGATTGTAAACTTTAAAGAGTAGCGAAAATAGGATTTAAAAAAATATTTTTACTATTATGTGAAATATCCCATGTGAATTTCTTGGCAGAGGTTTTATTTGTGGAAAAGATTTGAAAGGGGTGGTCATTCTTTAAGTATTAGCATTTGAGAATTGTCTTGGAGGGTTGGAGAGAGGGTAGTATAGACTCTACCTTCCCACCCCCCATTCCAACACACAGTCAGTCAATAATCTTTTAAGAAGCACATACCACATTCCAGGAACTGTGCTAAATGATGGGAATGCAAAGAAAGCCCTTATCTCAAAGGGCTCACAATCTAATAGAGGAGAATGAATGCAGTAGACTTTTCCATCTTTTTACCATCTTACCTAGTGACTTTAATGACTAGAATGGTTCTAACACCTGTAAATATATTTGGGAAGATATAACTAGGTAATCAACACTAGCTAATATCTTAGTACCTTAACAAGTATTAAGGCCAGAATTGGAATCCAGGACACTGACACATTCTGGCTTTGTGGCCCTGGGTAAGTTATTTCTCCACTTAGTGCTTTTGGCACCCCTCTAAGACTGTAAGTTACAGAGAAGATGCCCACCTGCCTTAGTGGGGTATTTTTAACCTGGAGTTCCCTAAAACCATTCAAATACAGATTCAGTCCTATCCTATCCCGAATTAAACACTGGTTTGACCTTTAGGGATAAGAGTTGGCTAATGAGAGAGCCTCAAAGGTGAGAAGGCCCAGAAGGAATGAAAGGAACATGATCAAACCTTCAGTGGCTCCTGATTATCTCCAAAAACACCCATTTCTTACATTGGTGTCTATGGCAGAGTCTCTCAGATTTCCCTCTCCAACTTAAATTCATATCATTCATCTTCACACAGTCTCTTGTCGAACTGGACAGTGACAGCAGTTCCTTGAACTCCGTGTGCCATGGAGTTCCTTTGAGCAATGGTACAGGCTCCATTCCCCAAACCCATGACCTCTTCATCTCTGCCCCATTTCCATTCATTCACCAAACATTCTGTGCCAACTGTGGCAGGTACTGGACATACAAAGATGGAAAATGAAACAACCCTTGCCCTTCAGTGTTAAGTTTATGTACTATTACGCACTTATCCTTCTCTTAGTTCAAGGCTCAGTCTAGCACCATCTCCTCCAGGAAGAGTCTCCTGATTCCCTCAGCTGAAAGTGATTTTCCTCAAGTACTTTGTCTAGAAGATCTCCCCTGTGTGCCCATCCCTTTGTAGTCTTTGGTGAGTTTATCCAAGCACAAGTCCTATCCTCCCTGGATAATAGAAGGCCCTTGAGGGCAAGGACTGTGTTCTACCTATTTTTGTTTCCCCCACCCCCATTACTGTTCATTGCATGTAGTACAAGTTTAACAAACATTCGATCCATTTTTTTATAATGTTGTTGCAATTGCGATGGGAGGTTGGGATCACTAGTAACTAAGTGCCAACTCCAGCTTTGTCTGGGGCTGACCTTTGGCCATGCCATTCACAGTCCTCTGCAGCCCCCTTACCATGAGGACCCAGCTCCTCCGATGCCCTCGAAGAAGAGCCCTGTTCTGAGATGCTGATGGGTTTTGTCATAAATAAGAATTAAAAGAAGACAAGCAGAAACCCTGCACTGAACTCTGAACAGTTGGCCAAGCTCTCAGAGAAGGAGCCAAGCAGGATGTCTATTCATTAAAAATATGAATAATCAGGGAGGGCAAGGAGGTTAAGAGTGGAAAATAACCTCCAACTCTGGATTTTGGTCATCTTGTCACCGACAAAAGAGATCAGATGCAAATCAGGCCAAAAAAGTATAAGGCTTTAATTATGGGGTTTCCAATAATGAATCATAATCATGCAGCCCAAGATTCTACACCTTGTGCTAAAATTAGAATGTAGGCTATCTCTATGTGAGAAGATCTGGAGTCCTTTACTTCTTGGGGGCATGTATGAAGTGGGCAGCAAGTGGGCCCACTGGACCTTTGACTTACCAGAGATTGATCTCTATGTGGGAGATGCTGCCAGGTCTACATTCAATGTCATACCCAGGAAAGAGACAAAAAGCAAAAATCTTGTCCCTGTCCTCAAGGAACTCATAATCTAACAGAGGAGACAATATGCAAACAACCGTGTACAAGCAAGTTCTATACAGGATTAATTCCATATAATCTCATGGGAAAGACACTGGAATTGAGAAAGGATTCTTGCAGAAAGTGGGATCTGAGTTGAGAGCTTAAAGAATCTAGGGGAACCAGGGAGCAGAGGTGAGGAGGGGGAGTGTTACTCCAAGCATGAGGGAGACAGCTAATAGGAATCCCAATAAGGGGACACTTAACAGAGGTTAAGTGACTCCCCCAAGGTCTCACAAGTTAATAACAGAGGCTGTCTAATGTAGAACAATAGAAATCATTACAAAAGGGAAATGAGAATTAAAACCATTGTCCACATGTGCTCAGTGAATCAGTTTGTGAAACATTGAATGCAGTAGTTGAATAGGGTTATGGCCAGATAAATGAGCCTCACTTTGGTTCAGAAAAATAAAAATGGGTGAATGAATGCATGGATGCATGGATGGGTGAATATGCTTTCATACCCATCCATGCATCCATACATTCATTCACCCATTCATTCAATCAGCAAACACATATCAAGCACCTGCTATGTGCAACACATTTAGAATTTACCTGTCACTTGGGCATGAAATCGGCAATTGTGCCTTTTCTCCATGCTCACCTCCCACTTTCCAACTTTCTACGACAGTTCCACACCCACAGCATCTGTAAGAATCTGATGATTGCCACTCAGGATCTCCTTGGGAACCAGAGACCCTGCGACCTCGGAGGCACCTTGACGGTCACCTAGCCCAACTAGGACTTGAATAAGAATCTTGCCTACATCAGCCATCCAGTCTCTAGAAGCTGTCTAAGTTGAGGGGAACCTCCTGAGAGAGCCCCTTCTACTTTAGGACAGCTCTGACTGTTAAGAAGTTTTTCTTACACTGAATGGAAGTCTGAATTTCTGAAATTTTCACCTAAGGGTCTTAGTTCTGTCCTTTGGTCCTAAGTAGAACAATCTAATTGCTCTCCCTTATAAGACCTCAAATACATCAAAGAAAAGCGTCATGTTCCCTTGGGCAGTTTGGTGCCTTTGTAGGGAGACAATCAAAATGTCTCCGCTATTTGTTTATCTCATAGGGTTGTTGTATCGACCAAATGAGATAACCTATGTAAAGTTCTTTGCAAACCTTAAAGCATTATTATTAAGTACCCCAAAGATTCTACTGACTCTAATAGGGAAAGTTCTTGAGCCTTCCCTCCCTACCAGCCCTCTTTTGATGGTTTTTTATTTTATCAAAGTCCTTTCTAAAAGATAGCGTCCAGAACTGGACAAGGAAATCCAGGTATCTGTTGTCTGAGCAGGGCATGCTATGTCCATGTCCTCCCTCTTTAGGACACTTGCTTTTTCTCGTAACTGTATTTCCATGTCATGTTTGTAGGCAACTGTCTTGAGAAGCTCAGGGACAAAATTCTCATGGCAAGGGAGCAAATCATCGGATTCCTGGAGTTGCTGGTCATTGAGGAAAGCAGGCTCCCAGTAGTGAGAGTGGAGACTTTCCTGTACATGCACGTCTCTAATAACAGCAGCTTTACACATTGCTGTGACAGGCAGAGCAGGGCAAATGTCACACCACCAATGAGAGTGACAGTTCAGTGGGCCCTCCACTGGTGTACTTAAAATACTTTTGCATAATTATGCACATCTCCCTCTTTAAAAAATGTCCATATTAGTTTTTAGCATGACTAATGATAGCTTCTCTGACATAGAATGTCTTTAGTTTTTCTCAATAAATTGCTATTTTTTTATTTTTTTATTATGGGTTTTGGAATGAAGATTGATTTCTGTATCGTTTGGGGGGATGTGAGTTGACTTCTGTATTCTAGTTCCACTGCAAGGCTTGCATTTCAATAATTAAATAAAAACACATGCAAAGAGAAAAGAGGGACTCACAATACCACCAGGCCTCCCTAACGATCAGGTTGGGGAATTTGAGACGCTATCATAACACTGTCAGTCTTGAAAGACGCAGGAAGCCTGTTTCTCTTTCTCAACGCCCCACATGACCCTGCCTCCCTTTGAGGCTTAGAAGAAAAGTTGAGTGTAATGTTCTGTATTTATGGGACAGAAGTATCCAAAAAATGTATGTGGGGTTGGGGGTGTCACTCTTCCTCTATGAATCCATCTTCTCAGAGTCACAAACCTCTCCTGGCCCAAGAATCAGGTGTCCTGGGGTAGGATGTAGACAAAAAACGTGAAAGGCCCCTTTCTGGCAAGAGCAGAGGCAGATATCAGGCAGAAAGAGGGTCTGACTGGCAGCCTGAGTGCAGCAACAGTGGACTGACAGGCAGTGAGCTCCATTGGCAGTTTGGCTTGGGATGGCCAAGAGTCTACTGAGCAGCCCCGATCATCTCTCAATAGGAATGAGTCACTCTGTATGAAAAAGCTCCACACAGAGCATCAAAAGTCATGAGGAAGAAGGAATCCACTGGGGCAAAAATCAAAGAAAATCATCTGAAAAGCTGGGTGGGAATATTGAGTTTCTGTCCAGCGGATGTGTGCTGTTCTGTTATTTTATTTGTAGAGACAAGGGACTTTGAACTTTCCTTTGGAGAGGCCCTTCCTTAGCTCTTCCTCCTTCTTGGTATGCCTTTGTGACTGTATAGGCTGTCCTCAAAGCCTGGAGTGCCCTCCTTCCTGACATCTGCTACTAGGAAGCCTCAATTCAAGTGCCAACTGCTATAGAATCAATAAGGTACCCAATGGATACAATGTTGGACTTGGAGTCAGGAACACCTGAGTAGGATCCTGCCTCATATGCTTCCTAGAGCTGTGGTCTTGGGCAAGTCTCTTCCCCTCTCCCAGCCTCAGTTTCTTTCATCCATAAAGTGGAGACAATAGCACCATTTTATTGATTCCCTCAGTTCTCACCAAATTCCCAGGTGACTGTTCATTGCCTGTGTAAATATCTTATATATGTTCATCTCACCAGCACTCATTAAAATACAAGCTTCTTGAGGAAAGAACTTGTTTAATTTTTTTTATTTGTTTTTGGTTTTGCATCTGATGACCTGATCCTGTGCTTGGAGGATCATGGGGCTCCTTCATAAATGCTTGGTGGATTGAATTGGGATGCTAATGGCAAAATCTTCCATTCTTCTCTCTCCTCCTTTAGTGGGTCCCTTCCACTTGATCTATAGATATAGGCATCCAAGGAGACCTAGAATAATGTGAGAAGATGATGCTTATCTGGTTGACTCCCTATGATGTAAGAAGTCTCAAATCATAGACATGGGAAGGGTGGAAGGAGTGACTGGGCAATGACTTGATGTGACTCTGAAGAATCAATGAACAATGAACACTTGAGCTTGGCAAGCTTCACCTCAAGTCCCACCACTGCATCAGCATAGAAGAGTCCACTAAAAATCTCTGGCCATTTAAAAAAATGCAGGCCATCTGCTTTGGAGGAGTTCACTTGTCAGTGATCACACTCTGCATATTTGCTTGCTGCGTGGTTTTTTCCAAGTTCTCTTTTAACCTGTGTGTTCTCTGAGATGAAGTATTAATGATGTGGCCACTGACCATATTCCATTTATAAAAGGAGTAGTAATAATTGTCAGTTAAAAAGAGCTTTAAAATTTGCAAATCTTTTCCCATCCATGATCTCATATGAGTCTCTCACAGCCCTGGGACATAGGTACTATAGGGAGACTTTACCCTATTTTACAGATGGAAAAAGTGAGGTTATGAGAAGCTAGATAACTTATGCATATTCACATTGCTAGTAAGTGTCTGAAGAGGAGGTAATATGGACCCAAGTGTTGAGAGATTTCCAATTCACACCATATCATTATTCGCTAAACTTAACTAGCCTTGTTTCAACAAAGAATATGTACTTACAGCTAATATGAGCATAGACTTCCATTATTCCAGGAGTGTCACACTGAAGAGGGATTAGCCTTGTCCTATTTGGCCCTAGAGGATAGAACTAGAATCAGTGGGTACCACTTTTAAAGAAAATTTCAGTTCAACATAAGGAAAAAAACTTCCTAACAGATGTCTGTCAATGGAACAGACAGTTTTGGAGTTCAAGAGTGCTCTGAGTCTGGAAATCTGGAATTAGCCTTGTGGTGCTGTTCTAGTGGGGGTCCAAAGAGGAGAAGAGTGAGGAGGAACTAGAAGACTTTGAGGTCCCTCCCAGGTCTTGGAGTCCACAGGTCTATGAAAGCTTCTGACCTGAATGTTGAAGGCAGTATCTCTACCAGAAGTATTCCTTGCCTTTCTGTGATACTGTGTTGTTCAAAGTAGATAAAGTTTGTTAAAAGCATAAAGGAACGGATAATAGAATGGTGCAACTCTGTTGTCTCGGACTGCATCTTAGACCATTATAATTATTAAGAGGTCAGAAGTCAAGAAGTACCATTGCTCGATTATGAACTCCACATACAAGCGATCCCATGACAATCTTAGCACTGAGATGGACGATCCCACTCTACCATAGAAACACAGCTGTTGATTCTGTGTCTTTGACCTTTGAACAATAACTGCTAGTGTTGGTGAGAAGGATGCTTTCAATAATCACACACATCCATCAAATGTCACTGCCACTAGGAAGCAGGGTCACGAATCATCTCATTAGGCAAATGCCCAGGTCCTCCAGACTCAGGAGCGCAGTGCATTCCTGTGCCCATCACTCTCTTTACTTGGAGAGGAATGGAAGGCTCTCTGCATATGAATGTGAGCAAGTAAGTTGACTGGTCTCTAATGAACATTTGGAACCCAGAGTGCTCAGGTCCCATGGTGGAAGCCAGATTTGATTGCTTACTGGAAGTATTTCAGAGTAGGTAGAGATTGTTTGCTGTGGCTCAACTTTAAGCCCCTCCCCTTAAATGCTTCATCATTAGAAGAGATAATATTGTATACATCAAAGAATATGTGATCCCACTAATATGGGCACTCGTCCCATTGTAGAGATTGTCACCCAGAGATAAATTCGCTTTATATATCATTCTTGTCCATGTCCTCCCATAAATCCTTTGTACAAGATTTCTACCCAACAAACTGGAAGTGCTCGTCTCCATGTGCTGGCATTTCCTGGCTACAAAGGTTGCATGTGAATCAGTTAACCCTTCATATCACCAGAGGATTGGCCCACTTTCTTCCCAAATCAGGTGTTTCCTAGGTGATCTCTTACTTGTGCATATATATTAGAAATAAACTGTAATCTACCCCTGCCCACTGTGGGACTCCTTGAATAGCTACCATTTTTATAGTTCTTTAAGATTTGAAAAATTTTGTACATATGTCATCTCATTTTATCTTCACAAAAGACTTGAGAGGTGAGTGCTATCACTCTTCTCATTTTACAGATGAGGGAACTGAGACTGAGGGAGGTTAAGTGACTTTTCCAGGGTAACATGGCTAGTAAGTAACTGAGGTAATCGTGGAACACCATGTTCAGTCCTCTTACCCCTGGTGCTACCTAGCTACAATCACACTTTAGGTTACCTATAATTTTTTTTATTTTTCAGAACTAGAAGTATGCCATGATTATATTCAATGAAATGCAAACTCTTTGAGGTCAGGGATCATTTTCACTTTTTCTTTGCATCTCTTTTGAGTACCAGGGTTCCTGGCACTGTACTTAATGCACAGTGTTTACTCAATGCCGATGGATGATTGATATGTAGCCAGACAGCATCAAGAGGAGAATGTGAGGTTTTGTTTTAGAAATCACCCAAATTCTCAAGACTTTTCCCAGCCTACAATCTGTTTACTATGATATTCTGACCCCAGCTCATGGTTTTTCTGCACTGTCTTAGCCATCAAGGCTCCAATCAATTTACAATGGACTCAGCAAAGTCTTCCTTGACTCCATTCAGTAATGAGTGCTCTCTTGAGTTTTCCTTATACTCTGCATCTTTGTGTTTTGTCATCCCTGCCCTGAGTCCCAGTAGAATGTAATCTCCTTGAGGAGGGTAGGCATGGCATTGTTTTAATCTTCCAATATCAAACTCCTAGAATAATGCTTTGGACATAGTATATGCTTGATAAATGTTTGTTGAATTGAATTATCCATGTCTATGCACCAATGGACTAACCCAGTCACATGTACTCTAGCCAGTCACATACCATATTTGGGATAGTTGAAAAATAAATCTCCAACCCACAACCTACAAAAGAATGAGTAAGCCTTCAATAGGACTGTGCTCTATTCCTGCTAAGTTACTCATACACTTATCCACCCATCAGTCCTCGTAACAAGCACCAGTGATAACTGTGGGTTCCTGAACATTATCACTGAATCTCAGCACTATCTCTAAGCAATTGCTCCCTCCTTGAGAAAACTATAGTACTTAGGTTCTGTTTCTCTCATGGGTCACTGGTTGGGTCCTACCTGAGAAGTTGTATCTTATTGTTCATATGTAAAGGAAGCAGGGACCCATTTTACACCCAGATCATTAAGGAAAAATTTTTGCTCTTGTTGAAAGTAACACAAGCCACGTCTGCTTGGGAAGCAGTGTGTAACATGATCTCTGTTGGTATGAGGGGAAGGGCACAAGCACAGAGGGTGGGGAGTGAGCTCCCTGCAGCTGGCCATCTGGTTTCTCCCTAGTCTACATGCTTGTCTTTGTTAATTACGTGGTGTGTCATTGCTTCTATGTGTGTCTATTACGTGGTGTGTCATTGCTTCTATGTGTGTCTATTACGTGGTGTGTCATTGCTTCTATGTGTGTCTATTACGTGGTGCGTCATTGCTTCTATGAGTGTCTATGCTGTTGAAGGACTGAGGAGCTGTCTGAACCTTCTCAATTTCATGACTCCTTAATTCAGCACCATAGGCCAGAACCTGGGCTGCACCACCCTAGCTATATCTCTCTTTATACCTTTATATCCCTACAGTCATGCACCAAATGAGTATTCAGACCTTGCTGACTGAAGGAACAGCAATCTCAAAAGAACACACTGCCAGAGAAGGAAAGAAGGCTCTCCTCTGTTATTTCCCCAAAGGAATAGGACTACTGCAGGAAACAGGAAAAACAATTTTCCTACCATGCTCCAGATCACCCTCAAAAATCTGCCAAGTGGGCTGCTCTCTAACGTGATCCACTAGAATTTCAACTCTTTGAGAACAAGTTCTAGATGACT